>OX402565.1:1747500-2330000 GCA_948098915.1 Lampropteryx suffumata | reverse complement strand
AAAACATCTCAGGCTCAAACTATACCAACTTATTCTTACATGCGTATATTTTTAAAATATTTTACTAATATAAATAGACTTACTGCTGCTATTCACTTAGTTTAAAAACCCATTTTTATTTTTATTGGCATCAAATATTTCATTGTACCTTGCAAATACAAATTACGATTATCGATTAAAATAGTTCCAATAATCGATCATTTTTAAATTGTTGTTCATCGTAAAAGAGCCAAATCCCTGGCCCCCTCCGCACTCCGCGCTTGGCGCCAATTTGACCCAAAAATTAGTTCTGCTACTTGCAGCCACCTACCGAGGTATAACAGCTACTTGCAGCCACCTACCGAGGTATAACAGCTACTTGCAGCCACCTACCGAGGTATAACAGCTACTTGCAGCCACCTACCGAGGTATAACAGCTACTTGCAGCCACCTACCGAGGTATAACAGCTACTTGCAGCCACCTACCGAGGTATAACAGCTACTTGCAGCCACCTACCGATGTATAACAGCTACTTGCAGCCACCTACCGAGGTATAACAGCTACTTGCAGCCACCTACCGATGTATAACAGCTACTTGCAGCCACCTACCGAGGTATAACAGCTACTTGCAGCCACCTACCGAGGTATAACAGCTACTTGCAGCCACCTACCGAGGTATAACAGCTACTTGCAGCCACCTACCGATGTATAACAGCTACTTGCAGCCACCTACCGATGTATAACAGCTACTTGCAGCCACCTACTGAGGTATAAAGAAGTATATAGTACAAAGCGTTAGTACAAAGCGTTAGTACAAAGCGTTAGTACAAAGTTCGAGCACACCATCCACACATGCTACCTCTTAAAAAAAATCGATTCGTGTTTTGCCTCCACGGGTCAACCTCAGGAACCTTTGACGAAAAAATACTGCTCAGCAGACGTGTTGCTTCTCCGAACGTTAGATTGAAGCTTCAGTTTAGTTTCAATCTAACGTTCAATTCAATCGAAAGCCTGAATTATCTATCTGATACAGTTGTCGGAGGCATGTCCACACATGTCTAATATATATAAAACACCTATATATAAAACAAAGTCGTGTTAGTTACAACATTTATAACTCGAGAACGGCTAGACTGATTTTCATGATTTTTGATTTGTTGGATTTGTCTCCGCCCCGAATAGCAGAATAACTACAAAAAAAATTGAAAATTTGTTTAATAAAAAAAATATAAAGATTTAAAATGGTGAGTTCAGTTTGATACAACCTTTGACGATGTTCAGTTTGTTAGGTTATGACAGTTGCCATTGTGCGCGCATCAACAATTGTCTTATAGAAGCAAAGTCAAGCAAAATGTTTTGTTCTGATATATTTTTCTTTATAAAACGCGTGGACAAAGTCGCAAACGGGATAGCTAGTAATATCTAAAACTTAAAGCTAGTTTCTTATGAACGTTTCGTTTAGCTACAACGAACGGTTAAATATTCAGTTATTACCGCCCGCCTCAAATATCCCCCTTTAAATTATGTTTTCAACCAATCATTCGTTTCCCATAGCTTGGAGCTAGATGGTGTTGTGTGGAGTTTCCACCAATATTTATTTATAATGAATTGATTTGCAGGTCGGTAGCGCTGTATCCCTGACGACGCTAAGTCAAGTGGGGGTAGGCAGACGTGCCCGACGGCTCTGCGCGTTGCGTCTACTGTTCGTGCGAGAGACCACGGCCGTGCGGGAGCTGGGGGGACTCAGCGGGTTCCTACACACCTTCACTTGTGAGGTGAGACAACACTACTTATATCTGTGTCTACTGTTCGTGCGGGAGCTGGGGGGACTCAGCGGGTTCCTACACACCTTCACTTGTGAGGTGAGACAACACTACTTATATCTGTGTCTACTGTTCGTGCGGGAGCTGGGGGGACTCAGCGGGTTCCTACACACCTTCACTTGTGAGGTGAGACAACACTACTTATATCTGTGTCTACTGTTCGTGCGGGAGCTGGGGGGACTCAGCGGGTTCCTACACACCTTCACTTGTGAGGTGAGACAACACTACTTATATCTGTGTCTACTGTTCGTGCGGGAGCTGGGGGGACTCAGCGGGTTCCTACACACCTTCACTTGTGAGGTGAGACAACACTACTTATATCTGTGTCTACTGTTCGTGCGGGAGCTGGGGGGACTCAGCGGGTTCCTGCATACCTTCACTTGTGAGGTGAGACAACACTACTTATATCTGTGTCTACTGTTCGTGCGGGAGCTGGGGGGACTCAGCGGGTTTCTGCATACCTTCACTTGTGAGGTGAGACAACACTACTTATATCTGTGTCTACTGTTCGTGCGGGAGCTGGGGGGACTCAGCGGGTTTCTGCATACCTTCACTTGTGAGGTGAGACAACACTACTTATATCTGTGTCTACTGTTCGTGCGGGAGCTGGGGGGACTCAGCGGGTTCCTACACACCTTCACTTGTGAGGTGAGACAACACTACTTATATCTGTGTCTACTGTTCGTGCGGGAGCTGGGGGGACTCAGCGGGTTTCTGCATACCTTCACTTGTGAGGTGAGACAACACTACTTATATCTGTGTCTACTGTTCGTGCGGGAGCTGGGGGGACTCAGCGGGTTTCTGCATACCTTCACTTGTGAGGTGAGACAACACTACTTATATCTGTGTCTACTGTTCGTGCGGGAGCTGGGGGGACTCAGCGGGTTCCTACACACCTTCACTTGTGAGGTGAGACAACACTACTTATATCTGTGTCTACTGTTCGTGCGGGAGCTGGGGGGACTCAGCGGGTTTCTGCATACCTTCACTTGTGAGGTGAGACAACACTACTTATATCTGTGTCTACTGTTCGTGCGGGAGCTGGGGGGACTCAGCGGGTTCCTGCATACCTTCACTTGTGAGGTGAGACAACACTACTTATATCTGTGTCTACTGTTCGTGCGGGAGCTGGGGGGACTCAGCGGGTTCCTGCATACCTTCACTTGTGAGGTGAGACAACACTACTTATATCTGTGTCTACTGTTCGTGCGGGAGCTGGGGGGACTCAGCGGGTTCCTGCATACCTTCACTTGTGAGGTGAGACAACACTACTTATATCTGTGTCTACTGTTCGTGCGGGAGCTGGGGGGACTCAGCGGGTTCCTGCACACCTTCACTTGTGAGGTGAGACAACACTACTTATATCTGTGTCTATTTCATTCACTCCAGGCTGACGACGTGAGACGTGTCCTTAAATGAATGCTATGACCAAGGGATGCGATTTCTATTTCATGATTGGCGTAAAACGTACTGGAATCTCAAGTTATATTCGTTAAATTTACAACATACTGAGGTATAATTCACCACCCACCCCTAGAAAGGGGCAAAAAGAGGGTTTTGAAAAAGATTTTTTTTATTGTAAAGTTCATAAACGCACGACACGAACTACAGGTATATTACGTATAAGTAGCAGTAGCAGTAGCCGTAGCAGTAAAAGCAATAGCACAGTGACAGAAGTTATATCTGCGAAATTCAAAATCCCTTACTTTCTGTACTGATTTAACACGATAAGGCCAAGCTTTAATGCGCGCTTCTCTCTGCAGTCAAATCCTGAGGCACCTTTTTTCCCGATAAGGTGTAAATGATCAATATTGTGGGTGAGCTAACGTCAAACCATGCCGCAAATTCCTTGATAGTTTTGTACGGATCGGATTTAACTACTACATTCACTTTATCACTATTTACTTTAGCGGCTGGCCTTCCTCGTTGTTCATTCTCCAAGTCGAAGTTCGAAGTCGCCACTACAAAAGCGATAAAACCAAAAACGCACAATGTACAAACACGCAAACAAACAAACATGGGTGTTGCGAGATGAATCTGTTGCATTAGTTCCACTTCGGAACTCGTTATTCAAAAATTACTATAATTTTCGATGTACGGGTATCATTTATTATATGTAAAAACAATTGAAAGCCAAACTAACAAACGTCAAGTTTTTTAAATTTATAATTTAGATAGCTCTATATCAATAGATAGGTAGATTAACGCTTCATTGTACAGAAAACACAAATAAACTAATAAAGTTTTACAATGGGCGGCCTTATCGCTTAAATCCATCTCTTCCATGCAACCTTTGGATGGACCATATAGACAAAAAACAAAAATACGCCAGTGTACATAAATTTACACAACTTACCTACTAATGATAATGATAGTCGAATGATGAAGTCGGTTTTATTATTATTATAATATTAGAACGGCAATATCATGTTCTTCTTCTTCTTCTTATCGTGTCACTAGTTATTTCTAACCAGTGTGGTGAAAGGATTAAAGTGCGCCTCAGAGGCACCTTTCGTGCACTTAGGTAAGCTTTAATGTAAGCTCCTGACCTTGCCGACAAGACCTGCAAGACGCAAGACGAATCAGCACATGCGATGTCGGTTCGGTTGCAGGTGCATTACGGCTGGCACTGAGCCGAGCTTAAATATCATATATAAGCCCCTATTATTAGTTAAGATATGATAGCCTCATGTCTGCCCTCAGACAGTTAACTGACAGTTTTTCAATGTACAAACTACTGCTATCTTATATCGTTCTTCGTAGTTAAGCTAGTTATAAGAAGTAACATACAAAAATTACGTTTTAAAAACGAATAACAACGTTTTAAAAACTAAAAAGACAACCGACTTCATGTATATACAAAATATCATGGATGTATACAATTTTTTGATTTTTGTTGATGATTTAAAAACCGCTTGACCAATTTTGATAAAATTTGAATGGTGGTCCCATTAAAAATCTGGGAAGTAATCGGTAAAAAAACAAAAAAAATCCGAAGAATTGAGAACCTCCGCCTTTTTTTGAAGTTGGTTAAAAAGAAAACAAACTTCATTGAATATAAATATTTTTTAGTGGAAAGTAGATGTATGTTATATATATAATATGGGTAGGCCAACTAAACGCAAAATATCATCGGTGTATACAATTTAACGATTATTGTTGATTTTTCAAAAAACCGCTCGATCGTTTTTGATAAAATTTAAATGGGACCTGGGACCACCTGGAAAGTATACCGTTTGAAACAAAAAAATATTTTTCCAAATCGGTTCGGGCGTCTTAAAGTTCACTGATTGTGAACATATATAAAAAATAAGATTTAACTAATTGAGAACTTCCTCTGTTGTGGTCGATAAAAAAAGCGCTAGAAACAGGACGAGTTTGTTCTTAATTCTTCAAGGACTTGGGTTAGGAGGGATTGGCACCTAAATTCACCATGCACGTTTCGATTTTGGTCAAAATCAAATTTAAATAAATAAATAAATAAAAATAAATAATCCCGGACATTTCACACACCATCAGATCAGATGATCTGGCCCCAAAGTAAGCAGAGCTTGTATTATGGATATGACTGATATACTACTTATATTTTAATATATATATTTGTAAATACTAACATATAATATATAAAACATCCAGACCCGATTGTTTTTAACTTGTGACTTGTATTGTTTACAGGTGCTAGCTATACTACGAGCGTATACAGCGGCTCTGGGCGGGAACGCTCTCACGTCTTTCTACATAACACAGCTCATGCTACAGGATAATGCACATAAAAATCAGGTAAGTCTGGATATGGTTGCTGGTGCGAGAAACTAAAATCGTGAACTAAATATGTACATGCTCATGCTCATGACAAAACATTAAACATATGAACAAATATTAAATACTTTTCGACCAATCTATTCCTAATGAGTTAGACACGATGCAAACCCATGCATCTCTCTACAGCCCGCTAACCAAAAGCCACGGCGACAGGAATGCGTTAGCACAAAATTAGCGCACACCATCCACTCATGCAACCTTGAAAATAAATTCGACATGTTTTTTGCCTCCACGAGGCATCTTCAGGACCAAACTCCGCACTGAACTAAAAAACAAGATACCGGGTTTTTACGCATGTACGTATTATTATGGAGGCACCGACGCCTATTCGATTCATCTAAATAATCTTGATCAGGGTGAGTTTGTCAGTACGAATCCCGGGTTTCCGCGAACGAGCGGTCAAACTCACCCTAATGATGATTCTCTAGATGAATCGAAATAGTGTCGGTGCCTCCATCGACAAAATAATACGTGAGTAAACCACGTGTTTATCAAAATATAATATACCTACCCAATAAGTTTTTCAAAATCCTTGGCATCCTACATTCGCAAATGTCTGTCTGTTTGTCTGTTTGTTTCTTACCCTTTCACTGCTAAACAGCTGAACTGATCTTTAAAAAATTTGAAGATAAACTGTATTTTGGGGACAGCATTGTCTATTATTTATATTCAGATACATGCAAAGCCGCGGGCTGCAGCCAGTGTAATCTCAAAACCCATGCAAAGTTTAAGTAGCGTTCAAAAACATGTTTGTGTTTCATTGGCGAAGCATGCGATGAAGTGTAGTTTGCCCTTGATCTGACTTTACTATTTGATTTCAGGGTCAATGTCTTCTATCTGTCGGCGGCGATGTGGTCCACGTGTCGTACTAAATTATACTAAACTAATGACGTCATATCAAAATGTATTAATAAGTAGTATAATCCGCGTGCGATCGGAGTAGGGTAGAACCTCAAAGTAAATCGAAAATGACTGTTATTGCGATGTAACGTTAGCAAAGAAGTTCTAGACAATATGTCATACTCTGACAAAGTCAAAGTCAAAGTAAAATTATTTTTATTCAATACAATCACAAGGATCACTTTGAAGCGTCTTACATACTAGGCGAATTTAGGTGGCAATTCCTCCTAACCCAAATCACACGGCGGAAATCAACCTAGTGTAAATCCTCCATTCATTTGAGAATTGTCATTTTCGATTTATTTAGACAACGTTCCACCGCATTTTGATCGCTTGTTGTTTTTATTCAAACCAGTTCTGTCGACGGTTTTATACATATTGAACGCCTTTATAGAAATATACTTAGTGAATGGTCATAAATAAATAAAATAAATAACGATATATTTCACACAGCATCATCTGGTCCCAAAGTAAGCAGAGCTTGTGTTATGGGTACCATATGACTGATATACTACTTATAATTATACATTTTTTTGCAAATACATATCATATAGAAACACCCAGACCTCGACAAATATTTGCAGATCATACAAACATTTGCCCCGCGGCGGGAATCGAACTTCCATAGACATATAGACATACTTGAAAATAAACTTGACGGACGTAAAAAATAATTGATCTTATAAACACACACTAGCTACGGAGTTTTTGAAATCTGTCGCCATCTTTATTCAGTGACGTTAAAATAACAAGGACAAAACATATTTAAACGCTACTCTATCTAATTTAGTGAGTATAGGATTGAGGGTATTTCTATAAAGATAATTGCTTAATATCGACAGAACTTTACCGACCGTACTTTGGGGCACTTAACGCTTGTATCTTATTATTAATTCAAAAGAAATGGGCTCTCTATTGTAATTACTCAATGGTAAGCAGCACTCGTTAGGCGATCATTAAATTAACACATTGATATTAATAGCTTTAAGATACTATTGATGAATTGGTAATATCTACTGAAGTTTGTTATTGATTATAGCACATGCTGTCATATGAATAGAAACTGAACGTACTGTTACGAGCCTAGTACCGATAAATTAATGAAACCACTACTACTAAATTTTAACTTTAATTTCTAAGTTACCACACACAGAACTTAATCCACTGATTCTACTAGTATACTTCCTAATAGAACACAATTAAAGTCACAACACTACAACACAACTGATAGCACTTCAAAATATCGCACTTGTATCACTTGTTAAACTGAAAATAGACTGACTGTATCCACACATTACCGTCGCTTTTATATAAGTGGCGAGTGCGTCGCGTAAAACCTAGGCGTTACTCGAACGCGCTAATATAAGAGAGAGATATATCCATCTCGTTCGTTTTGATACATTAGATACGCGTACTATGTAGTGTATCTACTCGATACTAGATGGCGCTGTGCTGATTGTTTTATTGCGTCCGCCCGCCAACAAATGGAGCTATGTAGCGGGCGTAACAGTACGTAATACTTATCCTTGAAATAATGCCTATTACTAATAGAAACTGATAGAAATTGAATGTATCAAGAGTTCCATAATCGCTTGACAAATAACTTTAATAAATAAATAAATAAAGTTGGACATTTCACATCATCTTCCACTAACTAAAGTAAGCAGAGCTTGTGTTATTGGTACCACATGACTGATATACTACTTTTATTATACATGTTTTTTTATAAATACATATTACAAACATATACGTAGAAAGACCTAGACCCAAGACAAATAGCTTTGATCATACGAAGTTATCAGTTATCTGGTACCCATAGTAGTACCCGTAGCAAGCTATGCTCAGTTTGGGGCTAGATGGTGTTGTGTGCATTGTCCACTAATATTTATTTAAAGGTTAGTAACAATTTGTCAGTCAATTTTATATAGAATGGAAACGGTCCGTTCTGATTTACAAACAGAAATCAACTGGCAGATGCTACGAACATATTGATTATTTTATAGGATTCAGGGTATAAAACAGATAGTTAGAGGCACGTCCGAATATTTAGTAAATACTAAATTTATTAAATTAGGTTTATAAATTATCAAATTGACATGCTGATAAATATACCGTTAATTACCCCATAATTGGTTATTGAATATTGTAATTAAATATTTAATTATCTTAACCATTTGGTTCAGAAAAAATTAATTTACTTTAAGTAAATCCGACGGAAAGTGCTAGTCTTCATAACGTTATACTAACCATGACAGAAAATGATATTTTGAATATTAAATGAAGCTATATAATAATATTAGATCATTTATTGAAAACAATCTCGTGGTGAAGCTTACCTATAAACTCAGCAACGTTCAGTACCATCACAATATGTAAATTAGAATTTAAAAACACTAGGCGTCAGCAGCTAATCTAGGCGTTTATAGCCTTTTATATAGTCGACTACAGTCGCTAATATAAGCGTATATAGCCGTTAGCTGTCTATGTCTACCTATGTATAGATTAGCGACTAGATACATAGGTAAATACTTACCTATGTATAGTCACTAATCTAGGCGTTTATTTTGACGTCTGAAGCCGCTAATCTAAGCGTCTATAGCTGCTAATATAGGCGACTACAGTGGCTAATCTAGTCTATAGCCGGTAATCTAAGCGTCTATAACTGCTTATATTGACGTCGGTACCCGCTAATCTAAGCGTTTATAGCCACTAATATAGGCTGCTACAGTGGCTAATGTAGGTGTCTATAGCTGCTTATATTGACGTCTGTAGCCGTTAATCTAAGATTCTATTACCGCTTATTTTGACGTCTATAGCTGCTAGTATAGGCGGATACAGTGGCTAATTAGTGGTGTATAACTGCTTATTTTGACGTCTGTAGCCGCTAACCTAAGCGTCTATAGCCGCTAATAAAGAAGACTATAGCTCTAAATATAGGTGTCTTGAGCTGTTTATCTAGGCGTCTACAGACGCCTTGTTTGGGCGTCTAAAACCGCTTATACTGGCGTCTATAGTCGCTATTATAGGAGCGTTTCTAACCACTCTTATGCCGTCACTTGTACATTGCAATATTAGCTTAAGAATGGTTAATTTGAATTGTACGCTTAAACATTGCGATATATATACTTTTTGAATATTTTGTATGTAAGTAAATATATCAATCTGGTTCTAAATAATAATCATTGTGTGTCTTTCATATTCTACTTTTCAACATTTTAAATCATAAATTCGTTTTTTTTAATCTAAGAGTGTTTTGTTTTATCCATCGCACAAAAGGTTTTATTCAATCTTGCCAATGTTGTAAATAATATTGTATGACTATTTATATATTTACTTTTTTACTGATGTCATGTGTTATGGTGCTATTTACATTAATTGTTATGTTATTTTGTTTTACATGCCAGTGCATTTTTTGAAATCATATTATCATATAATTTGTCATTAACTAAATGTCACTTTTAGATGTAATTTACATAAAAATTTACACAAGACATTACTAAATGTTGTTCACAAAAAATACGCAAACCAAAACATATGTACAGTACGGTCGACAGATCCTAAAAAACAGTAGAGTAACCATTTTTAGCTGCTTTGCATGGTGTAGGATACAATGTAAAGTAACCCCGGTTTTTAACCCCAGTCAGGGCCTGGGTGACATCTGAAATACTAAAGCTAGTGGCTATTTTTATTTTTCTCGTAGGTCTAGTATAAAGCACTATGCATCACTCGGGAGGAAGTGCGATTCCTACCTCGTGTGTTTTAAGGCCCTCTGCTGCGCCTCGGGCCTCAAATGACACACTCGATAGGAATTGGGCACTTTCTCGCCTAGGTGTACAATGTCCTATTGTACATTCATACACAGTGAATCAAGTTTGTTCTATTCTATGTAATATACCTGCCAACCTCACTGTACGTACTGTTAATGGATTTAGTAATGTTATCTCACTTACCCAATAATAATTGCAATAATGTGCTATTGAGTGGGCATGATTAAAACCGCAATTTAAGATGCGTTTCTATGTACAGGTTACAAACCCTAGTGATCGTTTTATTTATACTAAGTATGTGTTTTTAATATTATATTAGTAGTTGGTATGTAACTAAAAATAAGTATTTTTCTTGATGTCTACATGTGTTTAATAAGAGAAAAATATACAAAACTTGAAAAAATATAAAAGTCTGTCATTTAATATTACTTTTTCTTTTATATCCATTTATAGTAGATTATTGCACCGAGCGCAAAGTGAGTTATTAATGCAGGAGTGTTATGTTGGTGCCCGAGCGTAAGCGAGGGCACTTAATTAACACGAGTGCATTAATTACTCTCTTTAGCAAGGTGCGTAATTTACTTTTCTTTCAACTACCAATCCACCTACTGTGATAAAATATACCTACTCAAGCTATAAATATGAAGAATCAAAGTTTTACAATGGTATACAAAATGCGCGCAATTTGTTTATTATTTTTCACCAAGTCTGTTTTATTCAGCCGATTTTTATAATAAGTATATGTATAGGTATGTATACCATAAGACAAAATGACGACCAATTGATCTTAACTTGAGGTCCCGTTCGCTAGTTTCGTTGTCTTCATATATTTGAACTAACTCGTAAAACGAGTCGATTTTTGATTGAATTTGGAATATTTCAGCTTAAAAAGTTTCTTTAGCATTTTCTTGTACCTACACAATGGTACAAAGGTACAAAAGTATGTAAAATATCTGTATTTGGGCTTATTTGAATTAGCTCGCGCTTACTTATGGAAGCTTTCAATAATAAATACCTTTTTTGCCTGTTTCGTACCTACCTATCCTACGTACGTAAATAAAAAAAAAATGCACTCCGGGAGTGCCGACAGAAGTGAAAACTTATTTTGGCGCGTTAGGTACATTTAATATTATTTTATGTTTTTTACAGAATATAGATAATATATCAAAAAACCTAACTCAGTAAACTTCTCTATACAAAAGTAGACTGTAAACATGTGGATTAAGGTTTATAATCAAATGGGGCGAGCGCGGCAGCCCTGCGTCTCGTAACGGTGTCGCGAGTCCAGAGGTTTTACCTCATCTAAAAATATGCGTACCGCGCTAAAAGAAGTTTTCATTTCAAAAACATGTGTGCAATTCACACGTGGTAGAAGTAAAACTGGCAAAAATTTTGGCTTTAAGATAATGAGACGAATAAGATTATAAGTAACACTGTATAATGCTTCCTATCTCTCTCATTTTCTCTCACGATAAATCTTATGAATTTATGTGTCTGTCTATTTTTACCGTCGCTTTTTCGTTTCATCGACTTTCAAATCACAACGATGCTAGAGAAGTTTTCACTTCAAAAAATCTAAATCTAATTATAGGTATAAATGTACGTACCTCTTTACTCGCGTATTATTTTGACCAACACTGGTTCGATTCGTAAAATCAGTGTTCATCAAAATGAAGTACACTCACGAAAGTATTGATTATTTTAAGGATTTAGGAACCCGACATCTTAACTTGCTCTCAACATGAGGCTATATTTAGCTTCATGTGGAGCCCATACAGAAGCTGCACTTTCTATCTGGCTTCTGACCAAGGCATTATACATAGCCGTGAGAGCCCTTAAGTTTGTGAAACCGTTTGCTCGGCGAAAAATGAATCCTAAAATTCTGCACGCCTTATTACAAACGGTCACCACATGAACCTCAACTCGGTGTCCAGACGAACCCCAAGGTCTCTTACCGATTCCACTCGCTTCAACTGCGCTTCCTCAATCTGGTAGTAGTAGTAGTGAAGTGGGACTGTTGCTCTACTAAATGTTATTATGGAACATTTGTTCACGTTAAACTGCAACTTTTTTCGTCGGCCCCACTCCAATACCCTATCCACGTCTTGTTGAAGACGGGCGCAATCTCCTTACTCTTTTATTGGCAAGATCAGCTTGAGGTCGTCAGCGAACAGAAGACATTTGGCCGCTGTTACAACTTCGGGCAGATCGTTAATCATCATGATAAATTCCAACGGTCCTAAGTTGCTGCCCTGACTCACACCTGTTTTCGTGAAGTAAGGTTCGGATTTGTGTCCCGCGTACTCCACATACTGCTGCCTGTCCTTCATGTAGCTAGTGAAAAACTGGAGCAGTTTGGGGGTGCAGCCGATTGTCTCCAGCTTGGTCAATAAGATTTCATTATCGACCATATCAAAAGCTTTTTTAAAATCAAAGTAGGCAACGTCGACTTGCACCCCTGCGTCCACGTTTGGGAGAATGTACGATATCGAGTTGAGGAGGTTGCTGGTCGTGCTGCGGCCTGGCCTGAAGCCATGCTGAGCATCCGAGAGATGAGCCGATACTTGCTGTTGTATGCTGCGCCGCACCGCCGACTCAAACACTTTTGCCGGTGTTGAATGGATTGCAACGGGTCTGAATCCGCTTACCTCCAAGCCATCGTCACCTTTGGGTATAGGGATCATCCGGGTAACCCTCCACCGTTCCGGGAAATATGAGTCTTTCAAGCACAAGTTAAATATATGGCTGAGTGATATGGCTGAAATATATGCTCCGCTAGAACCCTACGACAGTCCCTCATTACAAATACGGGTATCCCGTCTGGGCCTGCAGAATGTTTCGGCTTAAGTCGTGCGAGTGCCGCCCATACCTCTGCCACTGACAGCTTCAGCACGTGAACGCGCGAGCTCCCGGCCCTGCTCAAAGCCTTCGCTTCGCTCACGTTGAGGGCCGCCGTAGCGGTGCCGTATACCGAAAGAAAATACTCTGCAAATTCCTCTGCACTATCTGCCTCCGGAAGTGTACTACCATCTTTAGTTATTGTCTTTCGGTTCACTGCACCCCTTTTCTCTCTAACATAATCCCAGAATGCCTTCGGGTCCTCCACTAGTCGGCTCTGCAGTCGCTCCTGGTGTTGTTGATGCTTCGAGAGTATCATTTCCTTGACCCTCGCTCTACATTCTGAGAAAGTCTGGTAGTTCTCCTTGGACCCTCTCATCTTGTACAATTTATGCAGCCTTGCCTTATGTTCTATTTTTCGAATGATCTCTACATTATACCACCTTGGGTAACTATATCTTGAATGTACCTTACCTGTACGTTTTTTAGGTACACATTTGTCAAAAATATCATTCAGGATACCATAAAAACAGTCTAACGCGTCTTCTGGCTTTTGGACCCGACAAATAGCGCACCAATTAGTTGCCGCTATTGACGAATACAAAGCGTGGTAATCCGCCTTACCAAAGTTCCAGCTCGGTAAAGTGGTCGGAGGTGGCGGCTGCGGGCCCGGTTCCGCGCCGCATCGTCACCGCAAGCGGCGGGTGCTGCTTGTCTACCGGCACCAGTGCCTCATCGGCCATGCCCACGTGCGCTTCATCCATTTCTGAAGAGACCAGCACCAAATCTAGTAGCCTGTCATTACAATTTCTCACCTCGTTTTTCTGAGCGAATCCGCAAAAGTCTACAAAATATTCAAAATAGTTTTGAACGTTAACATTACATGAATATAAATTAAAATCCCCTTGCGGTTCCTACGGTGACTGCGCCGTACGTTATCCTTTCTGAATTCTGTGCCTGACCTAAATTAGTATTTTAGTATTCAGACAAGACTTTTCAATGAAAACTGCGCATAAAATTATCCATATCAGTTCTAAGATGATTTTATGGTATCGCTAAAATTAATAGCTCTTGTTACGTGAAGTTCTCAAATCTATTACCTTGTGTTACAATCTAAGTATTCATATGGAAATATCTTGTGATTGGATAGTCTGAATTTATGTTCCTTCGAATTAAATTATATTATACTTAGGCCGTACCTATTCAGCAACATACTACCAACACAACAGCTATAAATGGTAAAATAAAACAAACAATTCTGAACAACCATCACATTTACGTTAAATTTGTCGATTGGCAAATTTAAAAACGTAATAAAACAGAAACTGTCTCTTTAATATTACCTAACTAAATAAAATAAAATAACAAATGAAAATTGTTTATTTCAAGCTTTAAGCTCATTTGGTGAGAAACATATAAAATTAATAGAATAAATTTTACAAAAATAAAAAGAAATACCTACAAGAAACATCAAAAACAGTTGGAGCATGTATCTGCTCCAACTTGACTCGGCATCCGTAATAAAAAGGATCATAAAAAAAGGCCAACGGATACGGATTGCCGGATTCATTTTGAAGTGGGGTCAGGATTCACTAGCATGTAATAATTACGTTTTAAAAACTAAAAAGAAAACCGATTTCATTGAATGAAATTTGAGCCAATAATGCATTTTTAGTGGATAGCAGATGTATTTTGTATATATAGGTATACCTAATATGGGTAGGCCAAATAAACGCACTGCTCCAATGTGACAGCGAGGTATCGGAGTGAACGAAAATATCACCAATGTATACAAATTTTAGAATTTTGCAGATTTTTCAGCTCGACCGATTTCGATAAAATTTAAATGGGAGTATAAATAACACTTAGAAACAAATAAAAAATGTCTAAATCGGTTTAGGCGTCTTTGAGTAATCGGTGAACATACATACATAAAGATTCCGACGAATTGAGAATCCTTTTTTGAGGTCGGTAATTGATTGAGTCGGTGATTGAGCTGGCCATGGCAAAACGCGTATATTTTCGCCCTGTAGCCATTCTTGAGTCCGCGTCACTGTGTGTGGACGGGCATTGTCGTGCATCAATGTAAACTCAGGTCCTAATGTTTGTGAAAATGGTCGCACATAGGGAGCTAGCACAACATGTGCTAGCTCCCTATGTGCGACCATTTTCATAAAATTCATAAAATCCTACATAATTTTCAGCATTCAGGTTGCCATTTATAAAAACGAGATCGGTTTTGCGGTTTTTAGCTATTCCAGCCCAAACCATTACTGTCGAACCGCTGTATAGGTGGCCTTCCTGGACACATCGTAGACGTTCAGCGTTTCCTGAGCGACGATATACCCTTATTCTTCTAGTATCAGGTTTGAACCCGAATCGAGATTCGTCGCAGAACAACATTTGGTCCCATCGTTCTTGCGGCCATAGCACGCGTGGTCTGCACCATTGAATACGACGAGCTCGATTACCGTGACGGATCTGTGGGCATCTGATTAGTCGACGTGCACGTAGACCATACTCTCGCAGTCTGTTTCGCACAGTTTGGGGACAAACAGCGGGACCATCAGTATTCTGTAGCCTTGATGCGATCTCTTGGGCAGTCAGCTTTGGTTCACGTCTACATGTTATTTGGATGTATCGGCCTTGACGACGCTGTACTACGACGACGAGTGGTACTACACCTTCGGCCTGGGTGCTGTTCAGACGGATCACCTGTGTCACAATAACGCCTTCAGAGTCGGCAAATTACGCACTATGATTATCGAAATGCCGGGCAACATAGGCTTGACTTGACTTGCTTCCGTGGTAAGATGACGACGCTCCGACGCTCCATTACGCAGTAAAAACTCGTGAACTATTATAATATTCGCGACACACAACCAATGATTAGGTACTGCGGTACTAATTTTTTTTTGTTGAATAAGAAATAAAACCGCATGTATAAAATGCCGTTAAAATGAGCAAAATAATGTTTTTATTGTTTAAAAACATAATTTACTGAAAAAAACTGTTAGTAATTTATTTGTTTATCAAAGAAGTTGACTATACAAAGGTGGTTTGATATTCCATAAAAGTATTAAACGAAGTAAAAAAAATATTAAAAAAGTTATGTGTTGCTCAGACTTTTTTGATGTGTGTAGATGACTGATATAATACTTTATTCTTCTTCTTCTTCTTCTTCGTTAATGGCATGTGTAATAATAATGTCAAGTCAAGTTTAGATTGTTTATAGTAAAATGTCACAAAGTAGTATTTTGTCATTCGTCGTTTGTTATATATATAAAATGGTGTCTTTCATATCTGTCTTAAAATTATCTTATCTTATAAAAAAACATTCGTAACGAAATGAAAAAAGAAAACATGCGTTTTTTTAAACTGTTTATACATTTAAATACCGGGTGCTTTCTCCTCTAGCTCTAATGCATACCTGCATCCGGTCAGGCATGCTCTGGATCATGTTTTTTTGACGTCCACTTGCGGAATGGCTTCCCAAGTGGCTTGCGCTGCAACGCGGAGCTGGTTGAGAGTTTGTGGCGGGTTCGAAGCGGACTTAATCTTTCTTTTGAGAATGTCCCAGATGTGATCTATTGGGTATTAGTGTACCTTGAAATTTCAACCACTTGAAAGTACTCCTCCACGCACGGCGCAACGTGGGGATATGCGTTTTCGTGCATTAATAAAAATTGTTTGTACCCAATGAACCCGGAATAAGGCAGAACATGATCCTGGAGGATCACTTCCATGTAACGAGTAGCATTTAGCCGATTGTCGACGATCACCAACTCCGTACGCGCATCCGAACTTATTCCTCCTAATACCTAATACCTCCTAATCCTAATAGTAGAGCCGCCATAAAAGCTCACTGCTTGTGTAGTGGTAATGAGTAGATATCGCTCTTCTCTTCTTCTCCATGATATATATCCATTTTTTATGATGTGTGGTGACTGTGGCAGTGGTTTTTTATTTTCTGACGTTCTGAGTTTCTGACGTCCTAAATACACTAAATGAAAATCAATCTAGAGCTGCTAGTTTTGAAACCTTAACTTCCGTGCAATCTTCGGACTGTAAATAATTTGTCACCTTGGATTCCTTTTTCCAAGATGTGTGTACGAGGTGCTTGCGGGGCAGGGGGGGCTCAGTGTGTTCACGTAGGTTGAGTGATTCCAATGTAAGTGATGCGCTTTTTGCTTAATTATTATAATCTGCACTACTCATATTATTATTAAATTTTACCTATAATATAGGTAAAATTTGTTTTTTTGTTTTGATGCATTCATTTTGTCTTTAGATTGTAACTTTTGATTAATTTTACCTATTATCCGCATTATTCGAATTATCCGGATATTTCATTTCACTATTCGGATTTGAAAATCGGCGGATATCCAGATTATTCGGATATCCGGATATCCGGATAGCAAGCCCTAACCATGATAGTTACTTTAACTTTCCTACTTATTAAACTGATGAGGAATTTTAGATACCTAAATAACGAATGGCGAATGTTATCGTACACTAGAACATACACAGAGGGAAAAAATAGCCAATCAGCGCGCACTATCACGTCATCGTATTGTATCCTTATTGGTTGTTTATGACGCTTTTATTAGGTACTTATCTAGATCTCTAACTAATGGTCTATAGGTAGCTCAACTGGTCCAGATGCCAGAGGGCAGCGTCCACAAGACACTGGCGGCATTGCCACGTTGAATTGCAATGTTAATACGCTGAACCAGATAGACAAGTAAATACTAATATACTTAATATAAAATAAGCGATAATTTATTTGTGGCTGAATCACACTGTCTGTGGCCAGGATTAGCGTATTGGCTACTTTTTGTGTCGTTACAACGCCTGCAAAGCTGCGGGTAGAAGCTATAGCTATAGTAGACAAAAAAAAATTACAATAATGGTTTCGTTTTGGCTCATTTAAGTATTCCTCATCAGAGTTAGAAACTATAGGTCAATATGAACTTAAAATTATGTCAGTGTTCTCTCGTAGAGTGTCTTCCCTCACGGGTTAGCATAAGGGTCACCTATTTAAGGGGTAGTACTATTGCAAAATTAAATGAAACCCTATTAGCTTGTCATAAATATGTTATTTATTTAAAACACCATAATACTTTACAAATGAAATGCCAAAAATGTTGACAACAAGTAAATTACTTTAAACTAATACTTTCGATAAGTACAATAGACCTAATCTTAGTTTAAAATTGAGAGAGAGGTTTAGATAGACGAGTGTTTCACCCTCTAGATATGTGGCGAGCGAAAACGAAATGCGACATTGTAGCAACAAAAATGGCGTCAGTGACATTTGAATGTCATCAATTTCATAGTTGCTTGGTGTTGTCTTGAAAGTTATTCTAGACCAATTTAAAAAGTATGTTGGCAGGTATTGGTTGCCTGTTTTTTTATATTGCTTATAAGTCGTTTTCGCGTTCAATTGCAATTTGTCTAGAGAGCTCTACGTCATAATACTGAACTAAAGGAACTTTAATATTTGGACGAAATAACTTAATAGGTATAGCAAATCATGTTAGTTGCGGATTGCGTTTCGGTTGCGGGATTGTTGCGTGGCGGCTGCGGCCCGTCAACGGCGGCGTCCGAAACGCAGGAAGGAGTGCACCACATCCTGTCGCTTCATGCCGGAGTCCAGGAGTTGTGGGTAGTCACGGACAAGGGCTGCGGAATTAAACAACTGTAAGATACGAAGTCAGCTCTAACTTAGTGACCTTGTAGGTACCTATGTCAGTTTCAACCGTGACGTTCCAGTCAAAAACGTAAAGTCCTCACACCAAAATACTGTAGTTGTTGTACTTATTTTACCCTTTAAATTGCGCGATATATACAACAAATTATACACAAATGGTATCCTATGCGAAAGAAGACGCGGACTGAATCCAATCCAGTCAAAGGTTACCTCGACTCTTCGTGAAATGGAGGAACTATACCTGATGATACTCTGGTACTCGGGTACCTGCTTGCCAGTCGCTTCCGCGTACAGCTCTAGGAAAGTGTTGAGCACTTGACAGAGAGTACAGTCTTGTCATAACAAAAGGTAACCCATTAATTACTATATATGGATGGGGATTTGACCCGAGTATCCTACCAGCTGGGCCAATTAAAAGCACGACATCTATACCTAGTCCTGAAGAAAACCCGAAAGGTCTGGCACAAATTTAATCCAAACATTGATTGTTACATTGTTGGAATCTAATATTACGAGCTAAATAGTCTAGTGGCTCGTTTGAGGTTGGAACTAAGTACTTTTGCTCTTATTTTCTTTGAAACCTTTGTCGTGTCACCTGGAGTCACGTACAGGGTCTGTAATCTATCAACATTCTCTATTTATCGTTGAGCTGTTACTATCTACCAAATAAGTTTATCAAGGCACGTGTCATGTCTCGTGTGCCTGGTATGTGTAAAAGCAAGCGTGAAATGAAGAAAGTAAGTTGAAACCTTGGTACTTCGGCACCTGCTTGCCATCCGCCTCTGCATACAGTGCTAGGAAGGAGAAGAACGTCACGAATCCTGTCTAGTCATAACCTGAGGTTACTCCGAGTCTTCGTGACATGCATGACCTACTCGTAACGGATAATGCCGTGGTACTACATACAGGTCTAGGAAGGTGTTGACCGCCAGAGAACCCTGTCTAGTCTTAACTTAAGACTCCGAGTCTTCGTAAAATGCAGAAACTACATGATACCTTGGTACTCGGGCACCTGCTCGCCAGCTGCCTCTGCATACAGCTCTAGGAAGGTGTTGAGCGCCTGGCAGAAGCGAGCAGCCCGAGGGTCGTCCGCGCCTGCGCCCGCGCACAGCTGCGCCGGCGCCGCGCGAGCCCCGCACAGCGCCACCAGTGCGAACACACACGCCAGACGGTAATACTCAGCACTGCAACAACATAGGTACAACTTTAGAAATAAATAAAGAAAAGAAAATGCATTTATTTGCGACACAGAGAGTGTACCTAGAGTAGACAGTTAATAAAAAAACATAATTAAGTACTAAAAGAAAGGCATATGAGAGACAGACAGGAAAATACTTATTTATTTATTTATTTATACCCTCAAATAGTGAAGAAAAACATCGTCACAAATCCGGCATGACGAACTTAGAACCTAAAAAGAACCACGAAAGGCACTTCAATCCTTTCACCTCACTGGTTCGAAATAACTAGTGACACGGTAAGAAGAAGAAGAAGGAGGTACTTCCGAAATATGTGTTTCTCGGCATCAACTTTACATAACACTGCTGCTACCCGCGGATTTACCGCGTCCTCCGTAGATAAAAGATGGCCTATATGCTTATCGTGGATAAACCATTTACATTCCCATTTACATTATATCTGTGGCGCAATAGGCGAAGGACTGCCAGAGACGCAGGAGCTTGTATGTTCGATTCCCGCCACGGGATAAATGTTTGTATGATCTGCAAGTATTTTCCTCTAGTCTGGGTGTTTGTCTATGTATATACAATATATATATATATATATATATATATATATATATATATATGTATATTATATATATATTATAATATATGTATATTATATGTATATATATATATATATATATATATATATATACACAAGCTCTGCTTATTATGCTAGATGATACTGTGTGAAATGTCCGACATTATTATTATGATATCTTGTTGACTCGCCCCTCAGCTTAGTCGGTAGTATCTCTGCCTTCTGCGCTGTAAGTTGTAGGTTCGATTCCTTCTCAGAGCAAACAGTTGTGTGATGAATATAGATATTTGTTTAGAGTCCTGGTGTTATAAAGTATCATATGTATGTATTTACCACTTTCAAAGTATTCTAATAGTTATCCATTACAGGTGGTCGATGAATATGATTCCCATAGAACAAGCTTTCGCTTGGATTAAGGCTACATGGTGTTTTTTTTAAGTGACAACTTCTTATGGGAGGATAATCCGCTTCGTTACGTAACTTGTTACGTCGCCAGTCTGTCTAGCTTCCCTTTCTCTCACGAATACGGCAGCGGTAGGCAGGCTCCTTCTCTCTCACTCTAGCCCACATCGTTAGTTAGATTAGTTTAAGCGCGAAGCCGGGGCGGATCGCTAGTTTAATATATACAAAAGATACTTTATAACACGCAGACACAGAAAAAACATATATTTTCGACACACAAATGTGTGTCCTAGGAGGGTATCGAACTCTCAACCTACAGTGCAGAAGGCAGAGCTACTACCAACTGATCTGGCTCGTATGTCAGGATCGTAGCAAATAGAAATCCGTAGTCACTGCCTACCTCGTCGGGAGGTCTTTAAAATTATTTTTTTGAACATCAAAAATCCTTGTCCCTAACAGATCAACCTATAGTGTGGTTGGTACTTGGCATTTTCATTTGAGCGTTTCCGTGCATCAGAAGGCACTGTAAGGTTCTGGCTTGTCCTGGTCCCGGATTTCCAAATGGTCTTTTGACCGAGCGAGCGCGAAGCGCGAGCGAGTTTCCCCGTTTCAGCTTAGGCAAAAATGCTTTTGTGTTGTTTGACCACGATCTCGCCTAATGTTAAGCGAAGATGCGGCCGACGATGGGGCACGCAGGGCTAGAAGACACCTATTTACTCTTGGCTTTGATTACTTGAAGAGACCGAGACTGTAGTTTTCAAGAAAGACAGACGACTTCAAAGTAATCCAATCCTTGGCTGTACGGATTATAAATGTAGAAGCGAAGCGCTTTGTTCGTTAGGGTGGTAGACTCACAAGGTATGGATGGTACTTAGCGGTACGTCTGCTTGTCCTGTTGTGTTATTGGCCTATTGACTACTTTACCAGAGTTGGTCACTGTTTCATTAGAAAGAAGGTATTAATAGATAGTAATAGATACTAGGAATAGACACAAATTATACATCCCAAGGTTTCAAGAAAAAGTAAAGAAAAGAAAAAGTAAATACCTAAGTCATTTATAGGGAACACGGTGCGCTTCTATAATAAGCTTCCTGAAAATGCTACTAAACTACCTATTAAGAAATTTAAAGCATACATAAAAGGCAGTCTTTTGAAAAAGGTTATTATAATATAAATTACTAATATTATTGATAAGAATGCATGGCCTCATGTCGCTCTGCCGTCAGACAGTTAACCGACACACTTGAAATTTATAAACTCTCTTGTATAGAAACGAAATACTATACAAGAGTTTATAAATTTATATATTACTATAAGGTTTATTATAAGGTTGTTATAAGATGGATCATGTAAAAAAGCGCTAGGACCAAGACGAGTTTCTTGCACTTCTCGGATTTGGGTTAGGATGAATTAGCACCTAAATTCACCTAGTACGTACGAAAGTGATCCCTGTGATTGTATTGAATTAATCCTGTATTAAATACAGGATGTAATACCACGAGGTTCCCAACTGACGCTAAGTTTCATTTCATCGCTGTATACTTTTAATAATGTTGGCCGTTTAAAATCACAAAGACTAAGCCTTGGGCCTGAATATTAAACATAACTTAACAACTTGACGGCTCGGAAATTAGACACGTATTAAAGTTTATTGTGCTTCACTTTAATTTACAGTGAGGACTTCAAAAGCTCCTATATTAATGATTTTGTTACGTTGACGCTTCTTGTCAATTCCTAAATACACCAACTATGTAAGAAGTTTCAAAGTCCTTGTGATTGTATTTTTATTCAGTCTTCATAATGAATTGTCTCGGCTACTGCTATACGCTCGCTTGTTGTCGTTGACTTGCCTGCATATTTTATTCAGGTTTGATATATACGAATGCCTCCGAATTATAGCATAATTCTTTGAAGATTTAAAGGTCTAGTGCTCTCGTGACCACTTCTTAAAACGTCCTCTTCTAGATATGACTTTCGTCCTTGACTTTTTCTTTTTGCGACAAGTTCTACGTTTGTCCTCTTCTGCTTTCGTCAACTTTTTCTAGTTGCATCTCTGAGTACCGAAGGAATAAATGAAACTGAGTGATTTTATGATTGTAAATTATTTGTTTATTCTGTTGTAGCACGCCAGACTCGTTAATCATGAAAAGTGGTATGATGAACCAGGAGCGTAGACATTAAAAAGAAATAACTATTTATATTAAGCACATTGGTTACTGCAGACTGTATTTATTATTCTGTCGACCTCTGTGGCGCAGGGTGAAGGCCCGTCTGCGATGATAAAGGTTGCGGGTTCTGTTCCCGCCGCGGGACAAATTTTTGTATGATCTGCAAATGTTTATGTCGGTTCTGGGTGTTCTTTTATGTATTATATTTATAAAAAAATATGTAAGTAGTATCAGTCGTGTGGTTGCCATAAAACAAGCACTGCTTACTTTGGGGCTAGATGATGCTGTGTGAAATGTCCAATATATCGGATGTTCTTCTGGTGTGTAGACAATGCGTACGAAACTACTTAACTGGGTGAATTACGTGAGGGTCGTAGAAAAACTCGTGAAACAGCAATAAAGGGTTAAAAGTTCGTGATAACACTAAACTTAGTTTGGCCGTGTTAGAGGCTTCGCTGTGAACGAAATAGAAAAGTGAAAAAGGACTTTAATGTCTTTTACAACATTGTACTCCTAGTGTTCCTTAGGTAGTTTGTTACCTCGTTTTTTTGAGAACCAGGTAGTACTAAGTGTTTACAATTTTAATCTCATTAACAAAAACCTCTTAGGAACTTTTGAGCTCCTGGTATTTTCACGATATTCCACAAAGCTCTGTCTTCTTTACTTTTACTTCCGTATTTTTCTGTTTGTACCTAATATTTCTGTGTGCCTGAGTATTTCATAAATAAAATATCATAAATAAATAATGCCTGACATTTTTCACAGCATCAACCAACCCCAAAGTAAGCAGTGCTTGTGATAAGGGAACCACATGACTGATATACCTACTACTTATGCATAGAAAACACCTAGAACCAAGACAAACATTTGCAGAGCATATAAACATTTGTCTCGCGGCAAGAATCACATCCACAGCCTTCTGCGTCTCAAGTGGGCCTTCACTCATTACACCACAACAGGACAGACACTAATGTGTCAATTAGTGTCTGTCCTGTCTATTTCAACATGTTATCTCTCTTGTCAGATTACCGACGATAATCTAAAGGGCATCGGAAGATGCGGGCATCTAACACCCTTGTGGCTGCTCAACTTTTGCGAAATGTGTTTAAATAACGAAGGTATGCGGAATGTTTTTGTCTGTCTGTGCTATGCTAAAAATAAGTCCCTATGCATTAACGGTCTTACTTCGTCTCTCAACTTCTGACAAATGCTCTTCTTCTTCTTCTTCTTTTCTTCCTATAATGGCATATGTCTTGTCTACAATTTCACCAGTGATTGTTTGGTAAAGTCTTAGTAGATGGTCATTTGTCAATTCTAAACGTCATCACTGACCGAATGGCCGTCTGAACTTTCTCGGGATGCTTCGTCGTTCAAATCACAAGGCACCATAATACACTTATAACTTAATTGTCCATAGTCACAATTTATTAAGTAAAATTTTGCTAAGATTACTAAATAAAACATGCAATAAAACGAGATGTTATTTCATGAAACAAACAAACAAACGAAGAATCCCTGTCAAAATTTAACCACTGTTTAAAATAATGCTATCCTTTTTTGTAAGATAATGACAAATAGTGACAGTTTTAAATATGTACACACTCGTAGTTATCACCTACAATAAAGTAGGTGTGTTTAAAGAGCTAGGTATGACTCAGATACACCGAGAGCTAACGCTTCCGTAAGTAAGTCAAATTGCACCAAAGAGTTTGTAAGTAGTTACGAATGTATACAAACTCCTTGAATCGCGCCGAATTGTCACAAAAGAAAGCTTCGATCACGCTAAGTTTTGTCTTCGAATCTAAGCCTAAGATTAAGAAATTCGGTAAAATTTTAAACAACTTTTGTCTGATCTACATTCGAAGTATATACCTACAGCGCTAGTCCAAGTTTATAACTGAAATAAGAGTTTTTAAAACCCGTTAGAATTGAATACTGTTTATTTATTTTTCGTAGTTTTCCATTTCACAGAAAATAGACCCGAAAGAAGTGGGTGTTGAATATTTGGTTAAGTTAAGGTTTCGGAGCCAATAAGTGTGATATTACAAGTTCGGTCGAATTCCAGAGGCCACACTTTGAGGGTACCCGACGCATACCAATGCTCTCTAAATATTTCGGTTTTGTTTGATTTATTTTCGCTCGAAAACTTTTTATTTTCGTTTCATAAAAGGAGGAGAAGATTGTCGGGATCTCATTTCATTTCTTGGTTCACTCAAAGACGCCTGAACCGATTTGAAAAATTATGTTATTGTTTCAAAGGGTGGTCCTATTTAAATTTTATCGAAATCGGTCGATTGGTTTTTAAAAGATCAACAAAAATCTATTAACTGTATACATTAATGATATGTTTGTGCATTGCAGAGCAGTGCGTTTAGTTGGTCTACCCATAATAAATATCACCAAAATACATCTACTTTCCACTAAACATTACAAAATAAAATAATTTTGTGGTCTCAAATTGTATCCAATGACGTCGGTTTTTTTAGTTTTTAAAACGTAATTATAACAGTGACCTTCGCTTCTCCGACTCGCACTTGCCGTATTTAAAAGCCGATAAGTAAGCTTAATGCTTTTGGTCTTTAAAAGACGTTTGCTTCAGTGATACGCTCTAAGAAGGCATCAAGTTTTATATTGGTTAAGCCTCAGCCTCACCAAACAGCTAACAACAGATAATATATCGTTATAACTTTGTTATTAACTGTGTTGTTACATAATACTTATTCGGGAAGAAAGGAGAATCGTTTTAGGCTTCCCAGAATCGTTTTAGACGAGATATCTACCTTATTATTTCTTGGTATTGCGTCAAACGACCTACATATTGCAGTTCTTCGGCGAATTATATCGGAATCTTATAGGGATCTAGTGACTAATTGGTAGTATCTGCTAGTGCCGTTGACCGGTTCTAGATGTCGGGCCTCTTAGCGTCATCCTGGGATTTCCCCGGTGTGAAATACAAGGAAAGAAAGCATTAATAACCTCTAAATATCTCATCGCTTAGTACTTTTTGAAGTGATGGTAAAACGCTTCGTTACATAACGCGTTACGGCACCATTCTGTCTGGCTTCCCTTTCTCTCACGCATACTGCAGCATCACTCTAACCCACAGTGCTAGTTAGATTAGTTTAAGTTATCACTTCTGTCGGGCGTCCCGAGACGCACACGTTTTTTTTTAATCCCGGACATTTCACACAGCATCATCTGGCCCCAAAGTAAGCAGAGCTTGTATTAAGGATACTACATGACTGATTGAATACTTACTTATATACTTTTTTTGTTAATACATAAATATTATACATAGAAAAATATCCAGACCTGAGACAAATACTTGCAGATCATACAAATATTTATCCCGCGGCGGATATCGAACCCGCAACCTACTGCGTCTCAGGCAGGCCTTCCCCCACTGCGCCACAAAGGTCGTCATACAGCATAAAAAAATAATTTCAATCGAAAATTCGGTTTGCCTGTACGACTTAGTAAGGTGTCAGTAAATTCTTTGTTATAATTAGTTAGCGTGGCGCTTAAGTATGTTCTGTCGTTGTCATTCTAATGTCAAAGAATAGAGATGGCAACAGATTTAAACAATTCATTAGCTAGTGTGTTTATAACTTTTTTCGTCCTGATTATGAAGGTAAAATTGTAACTTACATATAAAATATCGACATGAATCCAAATCATGAAATCACTTTAATAACAGCAATAAAAATTAAGTTCACTTCGTCTCTATCACTCACTTCACATCTAAGTAATTTATCTCGGTAGGTAGGCAACTACAATTTTAAAATTAGAACCGTACTAAAATAGTGTTGGCCGCGTCTATTCTAAAGTTATCGATAGTTGAATGACATTGCATCAACCGAAGCCCTCACGCACCCACTTATAACTGAATGCTGACCGGTATACTCATCAGTTTATCTCGCGAATTTCGAAGAAATTTAGGGATGCACTTCGTTCGATAAGAGTCATGGATTTTTACGGATGACGAATTCGGCCATGGGGAAGATCTATTCACGTCATACTATCTCAATTTGAACGGATGTGAAAACTGTTGTATTAAATAGCTATTACAAAATCATTTCATAACGATTTAAAAACATGAATCAGTAAATAGTGGTCCTCGAATTCAGTGTCAGTCAACAAGTCATTTATATTGATGTAGTAGTAATCCTCGAGTCGGAGTAATCGATGCAAGATATTTATTGTTCGACGCAAAGCTTTATTAATGTGCGTACGTGCAAGTTTGCACGCAATAGATGGAAAGAAGTGTCGCAGCATTGCGTCATTTTGTATATTTGGACAATTTACTTGATTTGAAATATACTAAGCTACCGTTGACGGTTTAGAGATCTAAGTACCGTAAATTTTATATAATATTTATAATAAGTCGTTTCACTTTTAAAACAGGATGTTTGTAGACTAATATTATTTTCCCGTCTTATCTTTTTGTCTGAAAATATTTTGGTAAAACCATGTCGCAAAAAATCCTTAAAATGTAAGCCTCTTTGGGCCGTTTCTTGAAAAGCATTATTTTCTCTTAATAAAAGAAAATTTGTCAATGTAGCAGTCCGGTTTTTAATAGCCCAAGCTGGTCTAATATGTTTCAGGTAAAGCTTCTAACCGATATAATGTGCGGTTAGTGTTGCAGTTTAAGTACGATAAAGGCGTATTTACAGTGGTGAAGACGTCGTCTCTAATTGATATAATGATATCTAGAAGGTGGTTATATTTGTTTTGAAAATCTCAGACAAACATTGTTCGACCACAGAATACCTACTTAGGATGAACTTGATTTTCTTGCCAATGAAAATCGGATCAGAAAACATTTATTTCCATCACTTTTGATGGAAATAAATGTTTTCTGATCCGATTATTTTTATTCAGTCATTTAAAGGTAACATGTTGCTAAATTACTCTTAAAAAACCTTGATTAGGAGTGGAAAATACCCATTTTAGGGTTTTGAAGTTTTTAGAGGTACTTCCTCTACATGTAAACTGGGGTTGTTTTTTTTAATTTCGCTGACCCATCGTATGGCATTGTTGAAAAGGTTGAAAGACCTATCATATCTATTTTTTTTAAGTGAAAACTTCTTTTAGCGCGGTACGCATATTTTTAGATGAGGTAAAACCTGTGGATTCGCGACACCGTTACCGTCTGGGGTGAGACGCAGCCGGCTGCCGCACTCGCCCCATTTGATTATAAACCTTAATTCACATGTTTACAGTCTACTTTTGTATGGAGAAGTTTACTGAGATAGGTTCTTAGATATAGACGCAGCCGGCTGCCGCGCTCGCCCTATTTGATTATAAACCTTAATTCACATGTTTACAGTCTACTTTTGTATGGAGAAGTTTACTGAGTTAGGTTCTCTGATATATTATGTACATTCTGAACAAAAAATATTGCATCATCTGTGTTCGTTCAGTATTTGATCGGCAGTCGCCATAATTACTGATTTTGATGAGATTTATTACTAAATTCTAAAGCGCCAAAATAAGTTTTCACTTCTGTCGGCACTCCCGGAGTGCAACCCGATTTTTTTAAATTATAATGTAAATCCGTTATTGGCTGTCGGTTGTAAACTTGTTTTGTATATATTATTTTAAGTGCTGTGGATTTTGTGCAACGAATAAATAAATAAATAAATAAAAATGTTTCGTGAACAGTTCTTTGATACTTAATTGTTTTGATAAAATGTTTGAAGTGGTAGTTTTTTATAGAGTAAAGTGTCCTCTTAACCGGCTAAATCGTTGTATAGTGGTGCCTAAAAAGTTTTAATAAAAGATGAAATTTAAAGAAAAAATACTGAGGCTAGATTATGAGTAATAGCTGGATTTGTAACCCTCTTCAAATTTATGAAAGTTCCATACTAAATTCACAATAAAATGTTGAATTCGTTTCGGATTGACCAATAGTCATTCTTATCTTTACTGACATCAGAGGCCTTCACTGTGCTTGGGTCGACAAGTAATTTATATAACTAAGGAGTAAGATATTACAAACAATTATATAATGTTCAATTAAACTGATCAGTAACTAATCTTTGAATAGGTACCTCGATGAATTGTATCGACCGATTGAGTCAATGTTCGAGCTTAAGGACAACGTGCAATAGACACCAGCTGTCGAAGTAATAGTTACAAATCACCAAACAAATCCCAGATCAGATGCACGTTTATTAGACAGGTGTAGATGGGTGGGTGGGAGTAGGTGGAAACAAATGTCAGGTAATTCATTCTTATTGTACATCTAGTCTCGGGGAGTTTTTAGATACTGTTTGAAACTGGTGACTCACCTGTTGGATCACAGGATGCTGTTGGCTACCTGAGAACCTAGTCTTCTGATGTGCCTTACATATGTCTTAAAAAAATACTTTTCGGTTTTGGTAGTCTTATCTAATCATCATAAATGCGAAAGTGTATCTGTCTGTTTGTTACATTTTCACGGCTAAACGGCTGAACGGCTCTTGATGAAATTTGCTAAGAAGATGGATTGCACTCGGGGAAAGAACACATACTTTTCGTCTCAAAAAACAACCTTGAAGGGGTAAAATAGGGGATGAAAGCTTGTTTGGGCAACTTAGGGATTTGAAAACTCATATTTAGGCTTTTGGTAAGAAATAAAGAAATACTTGTTTCAACGTTTTTGCAAAATCATCCCTGAAGTGGGTAAAATAGGGGATTAAAGTTATGAAATGTTCTTTAGGTGCACAGAATGCATTCCTTACAAAAATAAAAATAAAGGTTCAAAGCATACGCGTACGAAGTCGAGGGTAACAGCTAATATTATAATGAGAAAAGATTTGGGTTTTTGATTTGATGTGTGTATGTTTGTTTGTACTAGATAAACTCAAAAAAGACTACCGATTTTAAAACCTCTTTCACCTATAAACAGCAACAAAAACATGGGCAGTTTTAAAAAAAAATATAGATCGAAAATTTGCCTATGAAAGTCACTATTTGGATTGCGCTGCGAAACCTATTGATGATAGATAAAATAATAATAATAAATAACAAATAAATAAATAAATATTGGTGGACAATGTAAACAACACCATCTAGCCCCAAATTAAGCATATTATGGTGACCAAATGACTGATAAAATACTAAATACATACCTAAGATACTTTATAATACCAAGACAGAATGAAATATGAAAGTACTACAATTGACCTTAATTTTACGTTACTTTATGACCTTAGGTTTAGCTTGTACTAACATGTATTGAAAAACTAATGAATAATTAGAGTTGTCTTAAAATAAGCTTTAATCAGAAGCATTTTTATTATGGGATGATGAGAGCCCCAAAAGAGTTATCTAGAAAATATTATTGATCCTTAATTTTTTTATTTCAATCACGTCAACATACCAGTTTAATGGTGAAATTTCTGCGACTGATTATACAAAATGGTGTTTGCAGACTCATTCAGGTGCCCCTTTTCGAGGTAAATTAAACAGTGACAAATGAGAATGTATTTGGACAATATCCTTTCCACGTTCATCGAGGAAAACAAATAAATCTACCAAATGAAAAGACAAGCTTCATTATTTTGTGAGTTTGTTGGTAACATACCTACCAGTTTCTATAATTTACATCCGTTAGTATCATCTCTTAGTTCATTTTTGTATGAGAAAGGAAGCGGTTTCTAACGTACAGATATCAGTTGAAAGATGCTATCACTGGTATCTTTACATAGTATAAAACATAGTCGCTTCCCGCTGTCTGTCTGTCCCTATGTATGCTTAGATCTTTAAAACTACACAACGGATTTTGATGCGGTTTTTTTTAATAGATTGAGTGATTCAAGATGAAGGTTTATATGTATAATACATGTATAATATAGTAGAGGAACAATGATAATTTTATAGGTTTCTAATGTGATGTCGTAAATAAACTCATTTTTTTGTGCTTACATTGCAAACGCTGGCTGAACCCTACAAGATAGATCAAAATAATGTACTACAGTATTGTACACCTTAAAAAGGTCTACAAAAAAGTCCGCGATGGTATATGTCTTTCTTTTAGGTTATTTTATTCTCTTAGATAACGTTGTATATGACGACCGCTGTGGCGCAGTGGTCCGGCTGAGACGCAAAAGGTTGCGGGTTCAATTCCCGCCGCGGGACAAATGTTTGTATGATCTGCAAGTATTTGACTCGGGTATGGGTGTTTCTATGTTTAATATGTATGTATTTAAAAAAATATATATTATAACTAGTATATCAGTCATATGGTACCCATAACACAAGCTCTGCTTACTTTGGGGCCAGATGATGCTGTGTGAAATGTCCGGTATTATTATTATTATTATTACACAAAGAAATTCTGTAATATATTTAGTATCAGCATTGCACCCGTGCGAAGCCGGGGCGGGTCGCTAGTTTTTTAATATAGAAATAGGACATGAAACAGTGATTTACAATAACGGTTTTACCTTATGAAAATTAAGTAACTAATCACAATTTACTAAATTGTGATAAGCTCAGTTTTCCAGAAGGGCACGGGTTTATTAATTTATTTTCCCCTTTACCTTTAGGTACTTATTAAAGAGGCGTTATCTGCAACGGCAGTTATTATTATCTGAGGTCGCATCTTTTCATTTCCATTTTATCGAAATTCGTATACACAATTTCAAATCAGCGTATCGTTTCAACATCAAAGGATATTTGATGTAATTTCTAGTAACAAGTACTTTTATGTAATATTTATTAATAACACAAAATCCACTCATTATTGACAATAAATATTTTTAACATAGCATACAGCAAAATAACGCATTAATGTGTGCATCAGAAGCTCCCTTCGTGCGTAATAAAGCTAGTAATAACGACTTACGACTAGTAATGACTTATTAAAATTACTTTTAATTCAAAGCTCGTGAAATTCACCTACTAGGAAAGTTCCCATAAACCTAATCTGACCATTTTTAAAAAGAAAAAACTCATACGAGCGCTCTTGTAAAAACATTTATTCGTAAAAAAATGTTTACTTTGAAATGGTAATTTCGCTGTAAGCTTAGATTAACAATTTCATTTTTATAAAAATGAAAAGCCAGTATGAGTAATTAGCATAGTAATTATACATTCCATAATATAAAGGATAAATTCCTAATGAGTTATCTTTTTATTTTATTATTATTTAAGAAAACATATTAAGTTCAATAAAAATATTTATGAAGGTTGAATAGTTGATTGTACTTATCGATAAAAACTAACGCGTGCAGTTACAGCACTATTTTAAATCAGACTTTTAGGTAGACAAAAAACTGGAACTTATAGGTTGGGCTTTTATGCACAAAATGTATTCCGGTTAGTATGGAAACTAATTAGACTGACAAAGTTGCAGTTTATTCATGATTAAATAAAATAGAAGTAAATGCAATGAGCGCCATGTTGATTGCATGCAGCCACCAAACTTCATAACTCGCAGCATCTATGTAGTTAATTATGCGTTCAAAACCTGATTAGGAGTCGACGCGAGTTCCAAAAAGTGACAGACGACAGTTGGGCCGCCATGATGGATTCCAAATTCAAATTATGCAAGCGCACGACCGCGCGACATGGTTAATTACAACTGGCCACTAATTAGTTTTACAATATCAGTGGCGGGAAAAAGTCGAGGAGACAAACAAATAAAAAGCAGTGCGTTCTCATGTCATACGGCATCATTCTCTGGGGGAAAGCAGCTGATATTGGTAAAATATTTGTAATTCAAAAAAGGGCAATACGTGCCATTTATAAAATGAAACCACGAGAATCTTTGAGAGAAATATTCAAAGAAATTAATATTCTCACAATAGCTTCACAATATATATATGTTATTTTTTTATATACACTTAAAAAATAGAGACGCTCTGCCGTCAGGCAGTTAACCGACACACTTGAAATGTATAAACTCTCTTGTAATAGTATTTCGTAGTTAAGGTAGTTATAAGATGGATCATTATAAAAAAGCGCTAGGACCAAGACGAGTTTCTTGCCAATTCTTCTCGAGCTTGGGTTAGGATGAATTGGCACCTAAATTCACCTAGTATTTAAGACGTTTCAAAGTGATCCTTGTGATTGTATTGAATAAATCATCTTTTGACTTTGACTTTGACTCATTTATCATGAACTATCGCGATACGCTATTGAACTAGTAGGTACTACGGTAGTTATGTGTGGTTTGTTCCAATATTAGAAGTTACATAATGGGCTAACTAAATGGAAATAATAGATAATAAATCTCAATTATTATAAAATTCAATCATTCGTTAAACAGCTACGAATATATTCTCAATAAAAATATTCATAGAGAAAAGTATCTGACGGATGTTACTCAGTAAAGAAACCAGGCGTAATCAATGTGAATCCCTGGACCACTAAATGCAATCTCCTTGGACAACATTATCGTTTTAAATTTTAAAGCAATTTCTAGTTGGTTTACAATGCGAGGTACCTAGTAGGTATATTGAAACAAAACCAATCATTCCCGGATTTCCTCTGGGAGACCCTACCTACCCTTGTTTGATCATCTCGGGTAAATAGTTAGGTACCTGCGTAGTTACCTACGTCATATTCACACAGGTTCATTTAGGTTTTTATTGTAGACAAAAAATTCCGTCAAAACTTTCGCTCTCGATACAATCGATGTTCTTGATCGATTTCAAAAATTGAATGATGTGTAAGTAGGTTTAACTCACGTGATATTTTATCGATGAAGACACTTTCGATTCTTCTAGAGAATCTTCATCAGAGTGAGTTTGAAATTTGGGTTTGGGTTCGGTGCGTTCATCGACAAAATAATACATGAGTAAAACCAGTTATTTCAAATGCCTAGTACCTACAACTCACGAAAGTTTTGAAAGCTACTTGGTCTAGGATATAAAAAAAACATCCAAGACTCATCAAGCTCATCTTGTGCTGATGAGCATATAAAGTACCTATGCGATATATACATGTCATGTATATTCTATGTCCCGGACATATGAGTATTTGTTATTAAATTAGTTATTAAGGTGTCTTACGCGTTTAAAAGTATAGTATTTTATTAATGTCATCTGGTTTCCACAGTACGTACAAGCTTTGCTTAATGGGGATCAGTAAAGTTATAGCAAATTCAATAGAACTAGTATCCACGAAATTCTTTAAGACATAAGAATTATATACATTTTTGAATTATCCAAATCGGACCATTACTTACGAAGATATTAAGTAATAAACATTATGCCGTTCCTGCCGGTAAAATCAATATACGCGGGTGCGTGTGACGTCACTGGGACGGTGCCCTCTTACTTCACGACTCGATAACTGGCGGCGACGGTCCCTGTGACGTCACAGGTACCGCGGCAAACACTCAGCGAACTATGCCTTTCGTCATAACTTTGTCAATTTTTGTCGTAAAACAAACATTTTTGTACTGTATTTTAAGGATTTTTTAGCTCTATAAATCTGCATTTTCAACTAAAAACGGATACGGATCCTTATTTAGGAGTACCTAGATGGTATTGTGCGAATAGTCGAGCAACCTTTTCTTATTATTCCTACTAAGTACTCTCTTAATTTTTAATACCAAGTTAAGTGAGTCGGTTGAGATGGATGAGACTAGCTAAGGAGTGGTAAGAGGTCTAGCAGTGGGTGCAATTAATTATTATGAGGTAGTAAGTCGGTAGGTATCTCCTTATTTTAAACATATTTATCTACCGTGTAGATAAATCCCTAACCCTTACCTTTTGTTCCTGTGGGCTCGTAATACAAAGGGTCTAATTGACTTTTTACTCTGTGGACGGACGATTCATTATTACAGTATATTGTTTGAATATCCGTAGGTACTATCCTAATCAATACAAGGTATAGTTCGTTTTTTAGGGTTACTAGATGATCTGGGCCTCAATTCTGTCAATTTACAACGGTTTCAGCTCCAATTACGGTTGATAATTACTTAAAAACATATTCTGTTATCTTTATGACAAAATAAAAGATAACATTCGTTCGATCGTTGACGACTTCGTAAGCGTAGCGCAGCTAAGCAAGATTGTTCATTAGCAGAATACGAAAACACGTCAAAAGCTGTCATTCGGCTGCGGTTTGATTCCAATCGAGCTTAGGAAAATTAACAGAATTTACCCCCTGGTGAACTACTTACCTAAAATTAATTTGATTGTGTGCACCATAAAAAACGGTTAAGCCATTTTCACGCTTTTGCCAATCGTACGATTTCATTTTTATATATAAAGCTAGATATCGACTATATAACTATGTATATAAATAAACAAAAAAAAAAGAACTGTAAAGTTATTTTTGAAAACGCGATTGGCTCCTGTTCCCAACTGGACCAGGATCTAGACTCCAAACAACTTAAATGTTTAGTTCCTATCAATACCGACATATTTGCGCCTTTTGAGGTCCTCGGCTCATTCAGCCGCCGCACCAGCTCTAACAGAAGTCCCTGACAGATGGGATGCAGCCAGGAAGTAGCATCCAATGGCCTAACCATCTCCCAAGGGACAAGAGTCATACCATCAGGCCTCTTACATCATACTTCCACCAGCTTACCAACTTGAGAACAGCTGGTTCATTGACGCTGATAAGTGCCCGACGAATGATAGCTTTATGTTACATGGAAACAATATTTATTGAGCACTAGCTGTCCCGTTCACGACTTCGTTCGTTCGTTTTAAAAAGAAATACAAATAAAAAAAATCTAATTGTAAATCTTAACTATTCTCGAAACAACTTGAACACACACAAAAAATTATCAAAATCGGTCCAGCCGTTTAGGAGGAGTTTAATTACAAACACACGCACAGAAGATTTATATTTACCATCGTATAAATATTGACAAATATTGACATTAATATTTATACGATACTAACTTCACTCAATTGTTTTGCCTTCCCGGAACCTCTCCACTAACACTTAAACTTTATGGTATGGTATTAAAGTTCAAATTGACTTTTAAGTATTATTACGAATCGATTGTATGGGAATATAGAAAAGTGTTAATTTTAGACTTTTTCAGACAATTTTTTTTTTTTTCTCCGTAAGAACCATCCTCGTACTTCAAGGAATATTCTAAAAAAATAATTAGCGAAATTGGTTCAGCTGCTCTCGAGATTTTTCGACATTCAGCGATTTATTTTTATATTATAGATTAACATCTTCCCGCGGCTTCACACGCGTGATACATAAAAAATAGCCTATGTCCTTCCTCCAAGACTCAATCTCTCTCCTTTGGAAATGACAGACACGTTTTAAATCTATATACATAATAGGAAGTCGTGTTAGTTACACCACCAGTTAGTTATAACTTATAACTCAAGAACCGCTGGACCGATTTGGATGAAACTTAAAATAAATATAGTTAGTAACTTGGATTACGATAAAGCCTATTTTTTATCCCGGAAAAACAACGGGAACGGGGCGGGCGAAGCTGCGGGTGGCCACTAGCGCCATCTATCAATATTTATCCTTACCTTTGTTAATATTTGTAATTGTTACAATAATTTTAATAGCTATCTTATTTTTAATAGCGATATAAGTACTTTAATATTTTTTGTGATGTTGTAACCGCTCAACGAAGTAGGCACGGGTCAGCTAGTATGTATATAATATTGAGAATGGAGTAAGAAAAATGGATTGAGTATTGATAGTCTTCAGGAAACCAAGAACTGTTGTCCATAGAATGCGAGCACGATTTGATGAGTTATGAAAGTATTTTCTTTGACAATAATATCTTCCAGCTCGAATGATGATTGTAATGATGATCGAAATAATTATGTAGGTTACTTACAAATAGTAATATGAGGCAGCCTGTGTTATATAAAAGCATTTGTAAAACACGGTCTCAATTAAAATAATGTCGGACAATGCCTTTGTGTTGAGCCTCGACGTGTCATTTGCAAAAACATTGATGATAATTATTTTATTTCTGTTCATTTATTATAACGAACAGTTAAAAGCAGTTAAAAATATATTACTTAGGTTGTACGTATCTATGTTATCATAGTCAGCCTAAAAGAAGACATTTTAAGCCTTTTTCTTCACGGTTCAAAAACATTCGACCAAGGTTCATAATGACCTCTTTGGTATCAAATTTCTCCACAAAACAGTGTTGCCGACAGTAAAGTTAGATTAACCTAACGGCCAATTTACTCCAATAGGTGTTAGGTTGAATTTCGAACCACGCGAATTGTTGCCAGCGTGCCAATTCTCCAATTATCCCTTGTTTTCGGGAAATTTATAAATTCAAATTAAGAGTTACTGATTTAAATTGGTATTCCTTTTGGTGGTAGTTTTTTTTTAACATTTTTAAATATTTAGGGTTCTTTATGAAACCCTTAATATTTAAAAATGTTTAAATCTCAAAACTAAAGAACTTTGTATATATATATAGTACATAGTTTATGTATACTTCGTAATAACATAAGTTTTACTATTCATGTGTCTTATATCACTTTTTTACTGTCTCTAGTTAAGGGGAGGACACTTTGTTCATGTGTTCTTTATATATGTAAATAAATAATCTTTCATTGTAATAATTATCCAACAAATATAAGTAGATAGGTTCCTAGGTACGTAGGTACAATAAGTTCCGTCATCTCAAATTTTTGTAATTTTGTTTAAACTAAATGATAATTTGAGCTGCTGAAAACCGGTTTCCAGCCTCGCTAAAGATTAATTAATAATCTTAGGATATTAAAACTTATTTTTCCTTTGTCCTTTACTTAAACGAAGAAATTAATAGTAATTATTATTCTGTACAAACTTGTTAAAGTTAATTGATCGGGCAAAGACATAATTTTAATAAGAAATAAAATTGAGTAACCAAAATTACAAAATTATCTTTTCTTACTGCTACAATAGACGAGCTAACTCTCTGACTCTAACTGAACTCAGCCAGCCTTCTGCGCTGTAGGTTGAAGGTTCAATTCTCTCCCAGGACAAACATTTGTGTGGTTCACTTAAGTGTTTGTTCTGCGTTTAGGTGTTATATATTATCACTAGCTAGTTGCTCGCGACTTCGTCCGCATTTTTTTTAAAGGAATTGTAGCTTAAATCCTTCCCCAGGATGCTTTTTATCTCCTCACCAAATTTTATTGATAAGTTTCAAACCAATCACACCCATTAAAAAGTTTCCATACAAACATTCACACCCCATTTTACTCCTTTATGAGAGTTATTTTGAAAAATCCTGAAACACGTGTCCATTTATTTTGCATTTAAGTATCCAACCCAAAAATCTAAGAAATCACACAACCCATTAAAAAGTTCCCATACAAACCTTGACACCCCATTTTACCCCTTTGTTAGGGTTATTTTGAAAAATCCTGAAACACGTGTCCATTTGTTTTGCATTTTATTTATTCATATCAGTTTCAAGCAAATCGCACCACTCGTTTAAAAGTTTCACACATTCGTTTTCTCCCCTTTTCACCCTATTAAGGGTTGAATTTCAAAAAAATCCCGCCTTAGTGGGTGGTTTTGCTGTAAAAGGAAGCTACCTTCCAAATTTCAGCTTTCTAGCTTCATCGGTTTCGGCGATGATGAATCAGTCAGTCAGGTTAAGCTCTTTTATAGGTATAGATAAGTATGTATTTATAAATATATAAGTATTCTATCAGTCATCTGGTAACCATAATACATGCTATGATTAATTTGGGGTTAGATGGTGTTGTGTGGATTGCCCACTAAGTTTTGTTTTGTTTAGTTTATTTATTTAACCATTTCGTTACATAACATAACATTGGCATGTCGAATTGTACAATACATTGAATTATTATTATTACACTTTTATTTTAAACTAGTTTTATTGCTACTCACGTTTGCAAATCGGAGAACGAACAACTCATGTACTCATTTGTATGGTAGAATGGGTGGCATTCAAAGAATGACTTTAATTTTTGTTTGAACTCATTTAGCGGTTTATTCTAATCTCTACTAATATTATAAATGTGATAGTAACTCTGTCTGTCTGTCTGTTTGTTACGTTTGCACGCCTAAACCGCTGAACCGATTTGGATTTTGGTATAGAGTTAGATGGGATCTTGGAGAAGGTATGTCTTTTTAAAGTAGGTACCATGCATGCGAAGCCGCGGGCAGCAGTTAGAACTTTATATTTATTTATTTACTTGATACAAAACAGAGACAGACAGGGTTATTTTTAAGTAGCTTCTTTCTATAGATTTGACAAAGAATATCTACTTATGACTCTCTCACTTATGACTCTGAGTGTGGCGTCAAAGTACATAGAGTACATTCTCAGTTCGTTAAGTGAATATCTGTATTACATGAACTGTTAAGCAATGTTCAGCGTGTACACCATTCAAAGAACGGATCGCATAATTGTCCACTAGCTCACTTCCGCAGACAATCAATCTACCGAAACGTTCTTCTAATGACGCTCGCGGCAATCTCGGCATTTCTCCGTAAATATTTTACTTAGACTAAATTCTTTAGACAGAGAACAATTAATTTATATTATGGTAAAAATGGGCTTTAATTTACTTAACACATTTACAAAATTTTACAAAAATGTTCTAACAAGTAGATTGACGAATATCGCGTGCCCAGATTATTTAAATTCAAGTGCGGGTTTGATTCCTGCTGCAAGATGATACTACAAGTAACTCAATGTAAAAGTCACATCGTCTAAATTCGTAATTTAATCAATCCTATCTTAACCTATTACTTGACTAATATTAAGCATGCGAAAGTTTGTTTGATCGGCTCTTTCGTTTTTTTATAAATCTCTTTTACGTCGGAGGTCAAGAATAAATACATATTCTTGACCTCCGGGGTAAAAGATGAGATATAAGTATGTAGTGTGTATCTGTGTATCTGTCTGGGATATCGTAACTCCTAAACGGATAAAACATTTTTTTATATTTTTTTATTTGATAGGTGACTTGATCGAAAGTGTTCTTAGCTATAGATAGACAGACAGATACAGCGAAACTATAAGGTCTTTATTTTTTTTAAATCTATTTAATTGCTAAAGTTTATGTAGGTATGTCTATTTGTTTGTTTCCTTTTGGACGGCTGAACGGCTGAACGAATTCTTTATTCCCGCTAGTTCTGTCCTGTATCTGTACACAGAAATACAGATACTTTAGTTTTGTACGTAATAACACTAACTTTGGAGCCCGTGTCGTTTGATTGTAATTAATCTCAGTTGTTATGTTGTACACATAAATAGTGAGACTTTTAGACGTGTTTTGTCCTAATTTGATTAAATTAGTTTGCGATCGTTTTGTGTCTGTGAAAAGTTTTAGGAAAATTGGAAGAAAAATCTACACAAGATAGATGAAGTACCATTATTTTTTTAATAATTAAAGACAATACAATAATAATAACACCTGATTAAAAAACATGTGAAACAGTTGATTTATCTAAGGACTGTTTAAAACTATCAATTGATAGCTCAACTGATCCAGATCCAGATTGCAGCGTTCCCAAGACATTGGCGGCATTGCTAATAAGCTAGGCCAGATAGGAGTCAGGTCTTGGCTCATGCGATGTTTCTGTCAGCTTGTATCTTGGGAAAGAAATAGGCTATTTTTTGTGGATACCACGCGTGCGAAGCCATGGGTACCACTAGTGAAGTTATAAGTCTAAAGTAAGATTAACGTTACTCGGAGTTTTTGTTGAAAACCGCATGATTGGTTCAGGAAAAGTTTGAAAGTAATATGAAAAACGTTTAAAGTAGGCATGTTTATATAGACTTTAGTAGAGTGCTGAGATTAAATTAATGTCGTGATAACTTATGATACAATATACACGACTTCTTTTACTGCACAGATGCGGTTTATTAATATTATATTGCACTTGGGTATTAATTTCTACGCAATTATTTTGAAGAAAAAAGATTTGATTGTTTGTGATGAATTAAACTCATAAACAATTAACCGACTTTAAAAACTCAATTGTAAGCTACATTATCAGATAGAAATATAGGCTATATTTTATTTAAAAAAAAAATAGAGATCACTACGAACCTTGCAATAATCAAACCAATGGTATCAAAAAGTTGTCTATAAAAAAGGTTTTTAAGGCGTCTTTCGATTTATTATAATTTCAGTCAGCGACCATGATTATTCAATTTAAAGGGTTTTACGATTGTCCTGATATATTGTTAGCCGATTTTATTTATTTATTTATTTCTTAAATTCACAAAACAGATTACAATGAACAACAGTGTTTTAACTAAAATTAGTTATAATCTTGCTTGCTTGCTCTAGATTCGTAATCAAATATGTGAATATGACAAAATTACAGTGTTACACGCATTAAAGTTAGTATAACTCAGAACCAACTATGGAAATTATACATTATTAGTATCGTGTAAGACTTTGTAAGCGCACCGCTTAAACCTACTGATACAGTTATTAAAGACATCTAGATTATGAGAAGTAGCCAACTCGTTATAAAGACGACACATATTTGGGAGGGGACTGTGGAATGAGATATTGTTTCTATATATTTTTAAGCCACAGGTTGCAGGATTACGGGATCTATAATATGTGTTTATGCTGACTGACGCGAGCAAACTAGGACAATTAACAGTTGAATGTAGAGTATTGTGCAGATATATAATGTTAACAGTTTTTTTTCGATTTAATGAGAATCGAGAAAGTAGAAGTTAAGAAAAAAAAATACAATTTGTAAAACACTGGTTTTTCTCACGTATTATTTAGTTAATGAAGACACTGTTTCGATTTATCTTGAATAGGACCGGAGTTTAAACTCACCCTGATGAAGATTCACTAGATGTATCGAAATATTGTCGGTGGCTCCATTGGCTTATAATACCGTGTAAAACCGGCGTGTAAACCCTGTGTTTCACAAAATGTATTGTACAACTCACGAATGCTTTGTATGTATTTACAAAAATGTATACAAGTAGTATAGTCCTGTATTTCCTATAACACAAGCTCTGCTTGCTTTGGGGCTAGATGATGCTGTGTGAAATGTCCGGTATTATTATTTATTTAGTTTTTAATGTCTTAGAATGCAGGTAACTATGTATATTTTGATTTTGACATTTTGATTATGCCAAGGAAGTTAAAAGTCTTAATGAGTAAGTTTATTGAATAAAAGTTTAATTTTTTTATGCAATTTTAGGCTTTAAATAAACAATATTGTTTTTAATTTTATTGCAAAGCAATATATATAATATCATAAAAATTTAGTTTGTTTTATGAAATTACACACTTTAATATTTATATTTAAACTAGCAGCTACCCGTCGCTTTAGACGCATGGTACCTACATTACAAGTAACCTATGTCCCTCCCAAGGTACAATGTCTTTACCAAATTGTATCAAAACTTTTTCAGCCGTTCGACGGGAAAAGGCAACAAAAATAGACAGAAACACTTTTAAAGTTTTAATATAAGTGCACGAAAGGAGCCTCTGAGTCACTTTAATCCTTTCATCACACTTGTTAAAATAACTAGTGACATAATAAGAAAAAAAAGAGTTTATATGGATATACAAACATTGGTTAAGTTTAACTGCATTTGTAAATAAGTAAATAATGTTGAACATTTCACACAACACAATTTAGCCCCAAAGTAAGCAGAGCTTGTGTTATGGGAACCATAATGACTGATATACTACTATAATTTTTTTTTTGTTGATACATATTATATATAGAAAAACACGCAGACCCGAAATAAATATTTGCAGATCACAAAAACATTTGTCCCGCGACGGGAATTGAACCCGCAACCTTGTGCGTCTCAGGCGGGCCTTCACTCACTGAGCTACATAGGTCATCAAATGTACATGTTATTTACACTTAAAGTTAAAATAACTTACCCCAAAGCCATTTTTTTCTTGGAAGTTGGAAGTTGCTTCTGTGTCTACGCCGCTACGAGCTTGCTACGTCTGTGCCTGCTACGGCGCTACGACGCGCTTTATATCCTGGGCGGCGCCCACAGCACCGCCCCCCTTCCGCCCAACGCACGATTGATATTAATTGTTATTTTTTGAGCAAACTATTCGAAACTAACCGGAAATACTTTCGGCTTAATGTGTCCAAAAAGGTGCTGTTTTATATTTACCTTCAATGCTAATTATTTGGCATCGGAAATTTCCAGTTCTGATATTACTGCTCTCAAAGCTCGGTTGGTAGTAGCTCTGCTTTCTAGATCGTAGGTTGTAGGTTCAATTCTATTTTTTAATTTTTTTTTCTATATCTGTGTATTTATAACACTGTAATTAAAGTATATATGTATTCATATGACAAATGTTTTTATAATCTGCAACTGGCCTCGGAGAAACAGAAACACCCAAAGTGTTTCTGTGTATGTATACACAAAAAAGGTATATTATGTTGTGTATCAGTCATGTAGTTCCCATGGAACAAAGCAAATTAGTTCGGGGCTAGACAGAGTTGTGTGGAATACCCACCGGTAGTTATTTGTTTATATATATAAAATATTTTATTAAAGTTGATGTGTGTTATGTCTATTAACGCAGTGAGCTCCAATCAAGATGTCGTTTGTACGATATTTTGGTGATTTATCAGCTTTGTGCGTACGACTTTGGTAAAGGGGAAATCGATTACGGGAATTATGAATCATTTTTGGTATTCCGATGTCCAAAAGGAACCTTATAGTTTCGCTATGTCCGTCTGTCTGTCTGTTTGTCCATCTGCCTGTTCACCTCTAATCAATGTATTAACTTACCAGACTATACATTTAATTATTTATTATTAAATTTTGTATATTAATATATTAGATTAAGTATAGGTCAATTTTATAAATGGGCGATAATGCCGCCCATTGTACAACTGTCTTGCTAATCATTATTTTTTTTGTGTGTTCTCTTGTGTACAATAAAGTATTTATCTATTTATCCATCTATTTCGTAAAATATAGATAATATATGTATGGTGTATGTAGTCTGGTAAAGTCTTACACATGATATTTTATCTTATAATTTCTGTTTAGAAAACATTTCAGGTTTCCTTAGAATTATGAACCCATGACGAGGACGATGATGACAAAACTAACCTCTATCAAAGATCTATCTATTGTGTGGCTGCTTATATGCTACACGATGTAATAAGAACAATAAACCTTGCATAGGCTGTACCAGCGTTTAACCCACTTTTACGGTTATTACATAAAATTAGCAGTATATTTGCAAAATCATTCTCATGTCGAAAAAAACTCTTATTACGGAAAATACCTTCTGCCCATTATTTGTTTACGCGAGTTACGTAATCTGAGGACCCGTCTTCCGTGACGCTAATCATTAATTTTCCCACGCGCACTGCAACTGTATTGAAATATCGAGAAAAAGACAAACTTACAAATCATTTTAAATATATACTGAAAGACCTATGTGGCGCAGTGGGTGAAGGTCTGCCTGAGACACTGACGACCTTCTGCGTCTCAGGCAATGTTCGATTCCCGTCGCGGGGCAAATGTTTTTATGATCTGTATTTGTCTCGGGTCTGGGTGTTGGTCTATGTATTATATGTATTTACAAAAAAGTATATAAGTAGTAGGTTATCAGTCATGTAGTACCCATAAAACAAGCTCTGCTTTCTTTGGGACTAGATGACGCTGTGTGAAAAATAATGATAATTTTTTCTCTGCTCTGTTGTCCTGGAAGGGAATAGGTAATAGCGGAATTTTAATCAATAAATTATGACAAGCAAGACCGTACATTTTAATAGTCTTGATTTAACTTTCCTGGATAAAATCAATCACACAGCCCTCTTAATTGATATCACTATCCCTAACACAAACAACCTACAGAACACCATTTCAGAAAAGCCTTTCAAATACGTTGATTTGAAAAACGAAATCACTCGAATCGACGCAGACACCACGTCTGCGTCGGTCTCAATAGCACTGTCATCAACCGACGTTCTTCCCAAACAACTCTTCCAATCGTTGTAATACTTAGTATATAGTATGTAATACCTACCAAAAATCCTAAAACACGTGTCTATTTATTTTGCACTTTAAGTATCCAAACCAAGTTTCTAAGAAATCACACCACCCGTTAAAAGTTCCCATACGAACCCACCCCAGTTTTCATTTCATTTCATTTTTGACATCCCATTTTACCCTGTAAGTTGTAAGGGTTATTTTGCAAAATCCTGAAACACGTGTCCATTTATTTTGCATTTTAATTATTTAGATCAAACAAATCGCACCACGCGTTAAAAATTTTCATACATTTGTTATAACACTTATTCACCCTCGTAGGGGTTGAATTTCAAAAAATCCCGCCTTAGTGGGTGGTTTTGCTGTAACAGGAAGCTACCTTCGAAATTTCAGCTTTCTAGCTTCAGCGGTTTCGGCTCGTCGATGATGAATAAGTCGGTCAGTCAGTCAGGTTAAGCTCTTTTATAGGTATAGATAACAAATGACCAACGACAAGATACGACTTTGTGACCTAATATACAGTGTCAAGAGTTTACATTGGGATAAACAATATAAATTATACTTGACAGAAGAAGAAGAAGTAAAGATGAACTAGCTCCAGCAACGAGCCAACGTTAACAGTTTCGAGATTGTATTAACATTATTTACATACATCATCTCGCGCCGGTAGATCAAAGGAGTTATTTTCTTTCATAATCATACTTTTTGTGCTCTGAAGCGTAAGTAACTATAGTCTCAGGGTATATCGCTAGATATGTGCGATGCTGTGTGCCGTTGAGTATGTAGTTTTGTAAAGGCCCTCATTATTAGAAGATTCTTTATCGCACATTTGGGCTAGACCGAAAATAGTGTAAGATTTCGTCCGATATTCTAAATTAAAAACGAAACTTTATCGACGACTACTAGCTGTTGACTACCACATTCATTTGAATGGTCACGCTAGCTGAGCGGTTGACAACTCACACTGTCAATACTGAGCCCCAATACCCAACTACGTCTTAGTCTTTACATGCTAACAATTCTCGACCCAAACCCAGAGTTGACGTATTTTTTTATGATTTTCAACTTCGTATCTACCAGGTGTCTCACGACACCTGAGAGGTATTTTTTAACCTTATCATCCGTTCACACTCACTATGCTGCACAGTGTCGGCTAAAATTGTTTTTTTTTGCTCCGTACCGTAAGAAAAAAAGCAATCCTTATAGGATCACTTCCTTGTGCGTATGTCCGTCTGTCTGTCTGTCTGTCTGTTTGTCTGTATATCAAAAAATTTTTTCTCAGAAACGTGTGGCCGTAACAAGTTAAAACAAATATCGAACGTGTGGTGATGTATTTGGTCAATTGTAGCTTTAAAAAAATTGTCAATATAATCAAAAAATACAGTTATTCGCATATTTAGACGATCGCTAGTAAATCTAAAATGATGGGGTACTTCCTCATACAAAAATTATGGGGTATTTCCCCTACTCCCGTTGATCTTGAATCATGAAACTTGACAATGAGCAAAGTTTCACAACACAAGTAAGGGATCAAACCGAAAACAAACTCACATGATCGTGACGTATATCGACGTATCGGAACATTTTTTCAACTAAGTACAACGCAAATTGTCTGTCAATTCAACTCATCATTTCTCTCTAGACTCTAGAGAGAGTCTTAAGAGTTATGTCAAAGAGACTTTGCTTCTTTTCAAATTCTTTAATAGTTTATAAAGGTGTAGTTGCCCTGAATTGGACCGAAGCTAAAAAAGTAGGTAGGTAGGTAGATAGGTACGGTAGTCTTCTCAGGTGCGATTTTCGATTTTTGAACTAGTAGTACGTAACGTAGACTAGTAGTACGTAACCTACGTTACGTACTACTACGTACTACAACGTGCTACTACGTACTACTACGTACTACAACGTGCTACTACGTACTACAACGTGCTACTACGTACTACTACGTACTACAACGTGCTACTACGTACTACAACGTGCTATTACGTACTACTGCGTGAAGAACCGGCACCTAGATTCACTAGCATGTATGAACCACGATTCAAAGTGGTCTTTGTGATTTTATTGAAAAAAAATGTTAGAAACTTTAACTTTGACTATAACTATTATTCCTTCAATTAACAGCGGTAAAAATAAACTCTGTTTTTGCATACTAAAGTAAATTTGCTGAGGGCATCGTCTTAAGTACAAAAATACAATCTGCATACAACGGTGTAAAACTACACAACTTCATTTTGTTTGATCTCGAACAAACTATGGAATATGAATATTCACACTTTACCAGAGTTTCTCAAAGTTTAATTTATCTATGACTTGCTGTGTCCCGCGCTTTGCCCGCGTCCTAGATAAAAAGTAGCAAGATAATAATTGAACGAATAAATGTTTCGAGAATATTACAAAGCATAACCGTGGTTTTCGTGGCTTGACCATGAGACCATCCCGAGTGATTTTTTGAAACCTTTCTTAGCGAGTACCTACGGCCCTAGAGGAAGATAGATAGATGTACTAGATGTCTAGATAGATAATCGATTCAGGCGTGATCTTGTGGGAATCCATTACAAAACAAGATGTGGAGCGAGTCAAGTGTTCCTGAGGATGCCTCGTGGAGGCGAAATACGTGTGTGTGCTAACCTTTTACTAACGCTTTGCATGGCTTTTCAATGCGCTTTGCGACGCATGCGTCTGCATCGTGTCTAACTAACTAACTAACTCATTGGGAAAAGATTGGCGGAATAGTACTAAATATTTGTCCATCTGTTAAATGTTATTTTCTAGGTACATAGGCACAGTAAAGCTTAGGAAGCTAAAGCCTAAGTTTTAGCTGTCCAAAGACAGCTTAGGCAGACAGTTTTTGTCATTTTAATTTTAAAGAATAGAGATGGCAACAGATTTTAGCAACACCTAAGATAGTGTGTATATATAAGATAGACTCTAATAGGTCTAGGGTACCTTAGATCACATAGCTGGTAGCTTAGGTACATGCACCTTTTTGGGCACTACAATTTACATAAAATATTTACAGAATAATTTACCTACAAAAATAATATACGGCCTTAATTTTTAAACCTTTTGAAGTCCATGGGTTCATGGGGAATAGAAGCTCATTGCGTTTTCAAAATTACTTCAAGGGGTTAGGTAGAAACATCACGTGACCCAAGAACTGGCTTCTATCTGGCCCAGCGTATTAGCATGAATTTATGAAAACACTTTATTATACACCTAAAAAGTAGCTTAAAAATTTAACAACTAAGAATACCTAAATATATATGTAAAATGGGCGGTCTTATCGCTTAGGGAGCGATTTCTTCTCTAAATTGTTGTGGCAACTTGTTGTGGCAACGCCGCCAATTTCTTAGGCCAATTTCGGCTGCCCTCTGTTAGTGATTTGGATCAGTTGAGCTATCTATAGATCGTTTGAGACGGTCCTTAAATAGCTCAAATGTTTCACATGTATTTCACATAGCTCAATTGGTTTATCATAAAATAACACATAATCATTACAATGCCAAGACCACCTTGAGTTAGCTGGTAGTAAATTACGAAGATATTTATTATAATAGCATGACTTTTTCCAAGAAAACAACTTTTCTTATATAGGTGCCAGAAGTTGTACCCATAACAAGCTTTGCCTACTCTGGAATAAGATGATGTTATGTGAAATGTCCAGCATTATTATTACAATTATTAATAATACACGCCTACACCCCACACACCCCAGACTGTTGCCAAGAAAAACATGAGAACTGTTTGAGATCCTCTGGAAAATAAGTTTAATAAGCGAGCAGATCTTATGCATATTAAATGCATGAGTTTCAAACTCGTTTTCTTATAATTCGTCGCGACGATCATCCGTCAAAAGTTTCATAATTAACCAAACAATTGTTGGTTTACCGAACTTAGTTTTAACAGAAGATATCCTAGGATACGACCTAAATACCTTAAATACCTACATTTTAAGGATTATATATTCATTAAATTTCTGTTTCATTAAGTTCACCACACCTTATAACATTATAAATACTGGGTCTATCTTAGGTATATTCAAGCTCTAGCAAATGGTCATAATTCTATTGTTTCAACAGACTAGCTAAATATTCTAAAATACGAACGACCTTGAACGACTTTGCTTGAATCAAAGTCCAAATAAGTGTAACACTTTTATATTACCTAAAATATTAGTAGGTAATAATAATGCTGGACATTTCACACAACATCATCTGGCCCCAAAGTAAGCAGAGCTTGTTAGGCCAGACAAAATAGACTTTTTTTTTGGGCAACTTTTTTGGGCTTAGGATTTCTTACTGAGCATAAAGTCACAAAATTCTGACAGATCCAGGTGACGCTTCAAGCGCCATCTTGAAAAAACGTTTTTGGCCGATATCTCGGAACCTATGCACTTTAGGGCAAAAGTTATTGAGTTATTGTAGAGAATAAAATTTCGCATCTTTTGTTAGTTGTAAACTTGTTTGTAAAACTTACCGTTTACGATTTATGGCTCATTTACTGAACCGGTTTTTCTATCGCGGCTGATAACTTTTGAAATATTAGATTAATCAATAAAATGCATCAAACCATTTTTAAAGATCAGTTTATTTTCTACAAGTTTTGGTTCAAACTTTTTTTTCTAATGTCCATACTTTTTGAGTTATAGGACGTTTAATGTTGGACTACCGGGAGAAATTGAAAATTTCAAGATACGCATAGAAGATAATGGTACAAATTCAACAAATATAGTAAAAAACATATCCCGATTGTTTATGTAGTAAAAAATGTATAGTTCAATTCTTTACCTGCAATAATAACGAACTTTATTTTTTTTTATTTTATTATATTTTGTACAACTAAAAAATAGTAGTAATAGGTAGTTATGGGTACTAAATTACTGATATTGAACAAAATATTAAAAAAAATACTTTATTGCACACAAATATACTGTACTTTTACAAAAAACAATGTTAGCTACACAGTAGTACAATGGGCGGTCTTATCGCTAGATAGCAATCTCTGCCAGACAACCTTGTATGGATCAATATAGCTGAATATAGGGTGATGAAAATAATATGAGTGATTTATGATAAAATTATTATGTACAGACGCCGGCCGGACAGACATACGAAAGCATTTTTGCCTAAGCTGAACGGATACACTCGCTCGCGCTTCGCGCTCACTCGATCAATAATACAGTGACATAGGAAATTAAAATTTGTCATTTATAAATTCGTTAATATTTTAATAGCATTTTTCAATTTATTTTTATAAGCTTGTGGTAGCTTCTTGGTATTTTATTATAAATTATTGATGCAATACAGTAATGCAATACTTTTAAGTAACAATGCCGTTTTAGATCCAAATATACACAGCTTATCTTCACGTCCGTTTCGTGCCACATTGTCGGACATTAGTGGGATTGTGTGGTTAAACGACATATTTGAAAAGTATAAACTCTCTTGAATTAGTTTTCGCAGTTTAGGTAATTATTAGATGGATCTTGCAAAAAAGGACCAGGACGAGTTTCTTGCCGGTTCTTCTGGGGTTTGGGTTAGGAGGAATTTGCACCTAAATTCATCTAGTATTTATATTTTGACTTTGACTTTGAAAAAATGTTACTTCAATTAAATATAAAGATGGAAGTATACGAAAAAAAAATGTCAGCATCTATCTGTCACATGTATTTTACATGGCTCGTAAACAACGTATTTGTGTTTTAAAAATAGTTTCATTATCTGTCGTATTGCCCGATAACATAATTCAGTATCCGAGTAGGTACTGATTCTACTAGTTATACGCTATTATTAGTTGTTATATATGGACAGTTAATGATAATCGAAATAAAGCTAATGGCGTTAGAAATAGGAACACAACCCATAAAACAGTAGGTGAGTATCCACATAAGTAGAGCACCAATACACTCAAATAAGCCAATCACGCCCGTCAAATCAAAAAACGCATCAATCACACGTTAATTTAGTAAATTCAAGAATCACGCAAAAAGTAAAAATATTTGATAAAAATACCCATTCAAACATGTTCAATGAAAAGTATATTTATTACAGCAAAACATACAAAAGCTAACCTAATAATAACATTTTATCTATGAATAGATAATATTAACCCAAAAAAAAACCTATGTAGTTTGCAGACAAATCGTTACAGCTTTTGAGGTATCTGGTGGTTTCTTCACTAGGCGGACGCCTGTATCGAGGAATGCTCCAATTTAGACTTAAATGCAAACATAATGAGAGAATATCAGTCATCCCGTGACCACGACAGAGTGTAAGCCTGTCGAAACGTCGGGAAAAATAGGTAAATAAACGCGATAAATACCCGTATATATTTTTAATAATGTGTTCTGATCGCGTAAGTTTAAAAAACTCTATAATGAGAAATTTAATGAAATTTTAATTTGTCCCGTGGTACAACAGAATCGAAGCCATTGCCAAGGTGTTTAGGGGTTTCTGCTCATGATCTAGAAAAGCGGCCCTAAATATTCAGTAGTAATATTATTTATTTATTCATAGCGAAACATTTTTGCTTCAGTCAAACGGGTCTTCAGTCTTTTTCCATGATAAAACTATCATAAGTAAATACCACAGCAATAATATTTATTTTATTGTTATACTTAGCACAAAATCATAACATTTTAAGTATAACTTAGTAGTGGAAATTTTACTGGATAATGTAATATTTTAGTAATTTTGTTGTTTGTTTTTCCAAATAAATAAACTAGAGCCATTAGCTGTAGATTTCGAGAACCTTTTTTTGAAATGACTGAAGTATAACTTTTTTACTTAAAAAACTAAAACTGATTCGACAAAAAAATTCTATATTCAGAACCTGCTCACAAAATTCACGAGAATCGGTTGAGAAATGCGTCCTGTAAAGGAGAACATCCGGACAGAAGGCGGCCAAAGTATTTTCGCCTAAGCTGAAACGGAGACATTAACTCGGTCAATAAAAAAAAATGTATGCAATTCACACGTAGTAAAAGTGAAACCTTCAAAAATGTTGAGCACAAAGAGAACCACGAATATAAGAAACACTATATAATGCTTCCTATCTCATTTTCTCCCACGTTAAATCTTATGAATTTATGTGTCTGTCTCTTTTTACTGTCGCTTTTTCGTTACATCGATTTTCAAATCACAACGATGCTAAAATAGTTTTCACTTCAGCTGCCTTAAACGTACAAACTAACAAAATAACAGTTACCAAGTAATACTATCTCAGTCTTCCAAACAGCCTTCTGACATATCTAATATCGTTATGTTGCTTACAAATAATAATCTTTGCCTTATAGGTAAGTAATAAAATGAGATCTTTATTTATTTTATTTTATTTAATCCTTTGCACAAAAAAATATATATAAATGTACAATAGGTGGGCTTAATGCTTAGAGCATTAATTCTCAGCAAAAAATAAAAATAAATGCTACTAAATAGTTTAACACTAAAATAATCACTTTTCAAAAAATCAATCTGCTCTTAAATTTGGTAAAACACTCCTTTTGTAATGATAATTCTTACCGGTAATTTCTGAACTATTTGATCCATCGGAACAGCTGTAACATAATTTTTATTCAATTGAAATAGAGTGCCATTATGTTTACAAATTTTGAGGAAAGACACTAATTCCTTATTTTTAGTTAGATCTTTGCTCATTTCTTCAATTCTGGTTTTAAAAACTTCTTCAACTGCCTTTTGACTCTTCTATATTTTTGACGCTGATTGTTCAGTTTAGTTTTTAGTTTTGAAACCATTGTTTTCATCTCTTTTAATTGCTTATTTCTGAACTTTCTCTATCTTTCACTTCTCTTTTTTGCTTCATTTGGTCTTAGATCTTCGATCACAATGGGCCGTCTTGGTTCACCAACAATTGGTTGTGCTTCATCATCAGTACTTGAAGGAGTATTCTGGCGTACAAAATTATCAGTATTATTTTTCAAAAGTTGTTTTTTTTCCTGTACTTTGAATAATCTTTGAGTAATCTTTAAGTCATCTTTATTTTTTCCATTCTTTTCTAGTTAATCGTTGCTCCCGAGGGGTCATGTCTTTAATATTTTTTCGTTATCCCTTTCTTTCTTTAAGAAATGAAATGCAATACTTAAGGTATTGCATTCCTTTGTTCCTCTTCGTATTCAGCTAATTTAATGGGGTCGCTTTTAATTCTAACTAAGCGAGCCTTTTCAGCTTTTCATTTTTTTAGGGTTCCGTACCTCGAAAGGAAAAAACTGAACCCTTATAGGATCACTTTGTTGTCCGTCCGTCCGTCTGTCTGTCAAGACCCTTTTTCTAAGGAACGCGTGGAAGTATTAAGCTGAAATTTATATCGAATACTCAAGTCTACTGTCCCTTAAAGCGGTGAAAAAATCAAACTTCTAAGCCAACGCAATCAAAAGATACAGCCGTTTATGCCCCAAATTTCCTAAAATGTTCGACACTCGCAAAGGGATCAAAACCTACACGGTACTTCCCGTGAACTCAGAATCTTAAAATTTGGTACGAAGCAACTTCTTATAGCACAGGTAAAGGGAAAATTGTGAAATCTGTAATTTTTTAGTTATACCATATAATAAAAATATTTTTAATAATTTTAAACATACTACCCCTTTCTTCATGAACGCGTAAAGGTATTAAATTAAAATTCATATCAAATACTCAGGACTATAATACCTTTAAGCTGTAACAAAATAAAACTTCTATGTCAACGCAATCAAAAGAAACAGCAGTTTAAGTCGCATATTTTAAAAACGCAACTACTCGCAAGGGAATCAAAACCTAAAGGGTACTTCCAGTCGACCTAGAATCTTGAAATTTGGCATGAAGCAATGTTGTATAGCACATATAAAGGAAAAATTCCAAAAACCTTAAATTTTTAGTTATATCACATATTTTAGGGTTCCGTACCTCGAAAGGAAAAAACGGCAACCTTATAGGATCACTTTGTTGTACGTCCGTCCGTCTGTTCGTCAGTTCGTCTGTACCCTTTTTCTCAAGAACGCGTTGAGGCATTAAGCTGAAATTTATATCAAATACTCAAATCTACTGTCCCTTAAAGCTGTGAAAAAACAAACTTCTAAGCCAACGCAATCAAAAGATACAGCCGTTTATGCCGCAAATATCCTCAAATTTTCGATATTCGCAAGGGAATCAAAACCTACAGGGTACTTCCCGTGAACTCAGAATCTTGAAATTTGGTACGAAGCAACGTCTTATAACAGATAAAGGAAAAATTGCGAAATCCGTAAATTTTTAGATAGATTTCATTTTGCAATAAAAATACCATAACTATGACTCAATTTACGTGATGGGGGAACTTGTACTTATATACCTGAAGGTTTTTACGAAACCCTCGGTGCGCGAGTCCGACTCGCACTTGGCCGCTTTTTTTTCAATATATCTTCTCTATCCTTAGACAGGTTTTCTTTTTTTAAGGAGCCATGTTGTTTTAAACTGAAATAAGTAAAAAAAATGCTTAGACACGCTCAAAAAGTCAGTACCCTGGAAACACGTCAGTCCATTGGAGCAATATCAGACAACGGACGGACGAAACAAACATAAATTTCAAGTTATATTTAGAACTAACGTTTATTTTGATATTTTCGAATATCAAGAAGCTACATTTTAACAAATCAAAGTTAACTATGTACAAATTAAAATATAACAGATTTATAAGGAAATAGCGACTCACCATAGGACTGAAATTTTGTCTGGATCGTCACGCGTTCACACGACAAACAAAACTCTAGCACTGGCACAGTAATGAATAAATAAATAATAAATAAATAAATAATCCCGGACATGTCACACAGCATCATCTGGCCCCAAAGTAAGCAGAGCTTGTGTTATGGGTACCACATGACTGATATACTACTTATACATTTTTTTTGTAAATACATACATATTATACACAGAAACACCCAAACCCGAGACAAATACTTGCAGATCATACAAACATTTGTCCCGCGGCGGGAATCGAGCCCGCAACCTTCTGCGTCTCAGCTGGACAGCTATTTGATTGCGCGCTTTTGAGGTTGTGACACGCCAAAGTACTGACTTTTGAAGAATATATTGTGAAGTTATACAAATTTGTATTTAAAATGATTAGCTGAAATTGGGTGACCAAATAAAAGGCTTTTAATTGTTTTAAAATTAATCATAAAATATATACAAATTATAATATACATCGTGTTATTGACTGATGACATCGAGTTACCCATTTTTTGTAGAATCACCCACAAACATTTGTCTCGCGGCGGGAATATAACCTTCTGCGTCTCAGCCGGGCCTTGGCCCTCTGCGCCACAAAGGTCGACTTCCTGGTATTGCAAGCGTCATATCTTACGGTAACCACTTACCATAAAGTTGCCTTTCACCATACTGGTTCGAAATAACCAGTGACACAATAAATAAATAAGCATATTACTATGTATTTATAATATGATATTCAAATCTTGATAGAATTTTGGAATTAGGTGAGAAAAATGTGTAACTCAACAAAATTGTCGTATGATGCGATATGTCGAACTCGCGAATACCTATACGATATCGGCCTGTATCAGAATACATTAAGTGTTTAGGTAAGTTTACTTACCTTTACCTGTTTTACTTACCTCCTATGCAATGGCTAATTCAGGTAAAGTGTTAATATAATTATAATAATAACACCGGACATTACACACAGCATCATCTGGCCCCAAAGTAAGCAGAGCTTGTGTTATGGATACCACATGACTGATATGATATATTTATGTTTATATGGTTTTTTTTTGTAAATACATATGTAGATATTATACATAGAAACACCCAGACCCCAGAGAAATATTTGCAGATCATACAGACATTTGTCCCGCGGCGGGAATAAAACCCACAGTCTGATAAACCATCGGTATAAGAGAGGATAAGAAAAGATAAACGAAAAAAAAACGAAAATAGAAACGAGTGAAATGAAAATAAAGTAACCCCCCCCATGAAAACTTATGAGCCCAGTTGTACAACTCACATTAGGATACAAAAAATCTCTGACAATCGGTTAGAGGCCAGCATAGTAGCGTTTCGAGGCGAAAAAAAAATTGTGTGTGAATTTGGTAGGTAATACTTTTTATTACCTGTTTCAATTCCCTAAATTCTTTTGATAGCTTTTATATATGTTTTTAGGGTTCCGTAGCCAAATGGCAAAAAACAGAACCCTTATGGATTTTGAACCCGTCTGTATGCCACAGCCACTTTTAATGTCTATATCTTAGTGGATTTTTATGTATTCTGATGCCATTGAGTTTCAACTCCCACGATGAATGTTATTCAGAATTCTTTGATGTTTTATTATGTGAAACACGTGTGATATCTTTCTATCGGTATTTTTAATATGGTAACATTTGATATCAAGGTGATAGATAGGCAACATTTGAATTCTCGCAGGAAGTTCGCGAAGGTATCTTACATTAAAATGTTATTGGCATTTATGTTACGCACTATGTAGGTTCTACTTGTTACTTTCGTTTGCGTCAGTAGCTAGCTTTGTAGGCCGCCCGTAGGCCCCCGTCATGGCCAAGCAAGTTTTGAAGAAACTGGAACTTACTGCTGTTACCCATTCGGTTACAGACTTCGCACAGAGTCGCTTAACTTCGTAGATCTGTTAGGAACGTCTATGATAGTAGACAAGCGATTCACTATATTTATTCGGATACACGTCATAATGCACCAACACAAACGGCTTGCCGGCTTGCCTGCCTACCGCAGCGGTGTAGAGAAGCGGTTTACCCCCTCCCATAAGAAGTTATCACTTCAATATTTTTGAGAATGCATACAGTGAATGAATTCTTATATAACTGCATAGAAACACCCAGACCCAAGACAAATACTTGCAGATTACCAAACTTTTTCCCGCGGAGGGAATCGAACCCGCAACCTTCTGCGTATCAGCCTGACTTTAGCCCATTGCGCCACAGAGGTCGTCAACACTATCATCGTAATTACATAAGTACCTAGATACTCATAAATCAATTTATAGTAAGTAAGAGCATTAGGTATGTAGGTACTATCAATGATGCTCTTCAGTCAGCAGTCAATTAACACCTCCACCTTATCTAATGGAAAAATGAAGGCTGTAGATAAATGTGACACGGGCTTCCGCGATGATGCAAACCTACCTACTTACCTATGATAGTTTAATTAATGCTTGATTTCTATCAAGTAAATCATAATACCTATAAACAAGCATTTTTGTTTATATGTATAATCTGAATCTCGGAAACGCTCCAACGATTTTCATGAAATTTAGTATGCTGGGGGTTTCGGGGGCGATAAACCGATCTAGCTAGATTTCTTTTTTTGAAAAGATCGTTTTATCCGTGTTTTATACCGCGCAAAGCACGATCATCCAGGTACTAATTTATTATTTGGTTTGTGAATTCAGGTGTTACAAATTATATAGGTGTTTCCTAAAATAAGGAATCTCTGGATCCTGCTTAGCATATGTTTGGTATTCAGGTATTTACAAAATCATTTTAAAAGCTTTTATTACATATATGGTAGTTTACATAATAAAATTAAATATGCTTGCGTTGTGCATGTAGATGATTATGTAGATAATTACTTAAATAGGTGCCTAATACCTACTTAAATATTTGCAACTGCATGTAAACTTCTTCCTTAGGTAGATCATCGATGTACAAAAACCATAGACATTAACGATCACTCAACCTTGCAGGATTTATGCTGATAGTAAGTGTATTCTATGAGCTTGGCGATTATGGAACTTTTAATACAATCAATATCTAACAGTTTCGATTAGCAATGGCGAGGCATAATTTATATCATTAGTTTGTTTGTAACTGGAACCAGTTTTTACAGGCTGCATTAGTACTAAAAAAGGACATTCGGTTTCTACCTCTGACTAAATAAATATAAATACGGAGGGCCGTGAAGAACCAAAGTGAAGCTTCAAAACCGTGCTTGCTGAGTAAATACCACGCACACTTATACACCCAAACCATACTCCTTGCTCTTAGTATATGCATACATACTTATAATAATAAGCATTATGTGGATTGTGTCGCGTCGGCGTCGTCGTCTGGTATACATCGTAAAAAAAAACATTATGCTTTCCTACTGTTTCGTGATGATTCAGTGATAAAAAAAGTGTCACGGAATCAATTTTCAATTGAAATAAATGTTTTATTCCAACAATTTCTAAAACTTGAAATTGGGTATATCTTGGTGTGAAGCGAAGTACTAAAAAAGGAAATTCAAATTTCAACCTTTAAGGCGAGGGGGAAGGGGGTGAAAACAATTCAATCGTATTCCTTGAACTTTGAAATTTGTAACATTATATTCTCTAATACATTTAGTAAAAGTCTTTAACAAAATATTTTAATAAAAACATCCCGATAACGGGGTTGTATTAGTGTTCAAAAAGAGTCTCTATGGATGGAAAATGTTTACTGCAATCAATAGATAGGCGCTGTATTGAGTTCAACTCTTAGTGTCTATGTTTAATAATTCTAAGTGGGAGAATTATTTAAGTGTCATAGTAGGAATTTGAATAGGTTAAATTTTGGGAAGACTTTGGAGAATAACATACTTAACGTACGTTGCGGGTAACAGCAAGATACTCCAATGTATAATACGGACATCTCAGTTCGGGGTAAACTACTTGTTGTTTAGGGACCTTTAGAAATACTATCCGCTCTGAATATATTTAGGTTATTTTATTTTATTTATTAAACAAAATCCACAGCCCTTAAAAAATAACAATATATATTAAAACTATGCTAAACTTAAGGTCAATAATGGATTTACATTTTAAAGATAATGTTTGTAAACAGAGTTTTATTTAGTAATTTCACCTTACGGACATACTAAATAGAGTAAGTAACAAAAATGAACTTTGCAAAATAATAAACTAATGTGTATGAAAATTAATATTAATAATTAAGAAACCTAGGTACATAATACACACATGCATAATATATCAAGTACGTAAAAATGCACTATATCAAAGGTACTAACTTAAACATGAAAATGAAAAGTAAAAGGTTAGAATTATGATTTTGTGGATGGTGCATTAAAACTGTTCCCCCTCTAAAATGTTCAATGTTTCTATTTTAAAAGTTTCTTTAAAATGAAATATGTCATTTGAGTTGAATTAATTATTATAAACTCTATACAGTCTATTCACTATCGAATGCTGTGCATAGTTTGTGATGAGTTCGAGACAGCAAACGACTTTGTATGCCTTGTGCGAGTTCTTGTAGTATAAAAGTATAAAATTCTATGAATTAGTTCAGGGCAATCTATATATCCATTAAATAGACCATGAAGAAAAGACATGTCCATAAGTGTACGTCGATTTTGAAGACTTGCTAGATTATAATACCTAATTACATGAATCTTCATAGTTTTTGGAATAATTAAGGTTTTTAAAATTTTAATGTTTAATAAACTTGTATTGAATATATTCCAATCCGCTAATATACATATGGTATATAGTGTGGGTTCCAAATAGTACTACAATATTCCAGGATACTTCTTATATATGAGAAATAAAGTAGTTTGATACAGGTGATATCAGAAAAAGGCTTACTAACTCTCAAGATAAACCCAAGGCTTTTAAAAGATTTCTTTATGATAGTCTCAATATGTTCTGAAAATGTAAGTTTCACGTCAAGTAGCACGCCTAGATCTAAAACCAGCTCAGCTTTATTAATGTTATTGTGACAATATTGATAACTTAATTTCATAGGGTTTCGTTTACGTGTAATCGAGATATAGTGACACTACTAACATTGACACCTATACGATTTTCATCTAAGACGATCAAGGTCCGATTGAAGTTTAATAGCTAAGGTAAAAATATGTTTTTCTTTATATATAAAAATATTTAAAATATGTTTTATTAGTGCTAGGCCTAGCACGCACTAACGAATTAACACACGCGGTTTAGCCCGCGCTTTTCCAAGTCTGTTCTGAAGAATGTAATTTTCAACGCGGTTTTGCACCAAAGCCTGATTCCATGTTCCACAGAATGCCTTACCTATCTATACTTATAATATTGTACTCATTAAATAGGTCATCCTGTTGAAACCTAACAACCTACTTTAAGAACCATATAATAATAAAATATTCATATTCTAGACCTTATTAAAGATCCATTATACTTAATACACCGCCATCGCACACAATCTGCGCGTGTGCATTGGTATTCATAGCTCAATATAAATGTAAAATGTCTTCATATCACCATATGATTACCATGTTGTAATCGTGTGGTGTAGGATCGTAATAGCCTTTTTATAGAGACTATCAGATATGGCTCGAACTATCTTTAAGAAGAGATAAATAAACATTTTAATAAAAATTGCTAGCAAATTTTTATCGAAATGAATAATCTTAGCAGTTACCTACTCGTAACGCGTTTTCGAGTTCGGAATTGTCAAACGTAATTAAAAAACATAGTAAAATGCCAACTAACAAACTAATTAATACCTATTAGGTACTGAACAAAATGAAAGATGACACAATACCATTTAACTAGTCCCAATAACATTCTACCGACGTGAAACTCTGTTTCCGAGAGAAAGCTAGCCAAGCCCAGCTTAAAATGCCAAGTGACAAAAAAATATGGTTTGCTAGAGATTTCACACAGCTCCAAACTAAGCTAAACTTAAACTAATAACGAAATGTATTAGGAAGTCCAGATGTCTGATAGTTTTAATGCATATTTGAAACTCGCCAGTAAATTAAAACCTATGGGTAGGTATTTCCCGTTGAACTAGAATCATGAAATCATGAACCAAGGTCTTACAGCACAAGTAATTAAAACTAATTGGGCAAGCGCATGTTATTACGGCCACAGGTAGGCAGAGGGTGCTAAGAATCGCTAGTGAATCGAAGAAACGGAGGTGTATTCTATTTATATTGTCAAAAGCATATAGAGTTTGCTACGAACATGACCGAAACAAGATTATGCAGAGTGTTTTTGGAGCTTCGATTCCAAACGTCACTGTTGGAGATGAGGTTCTGGAGACGGTCGATAGTTATACGTACCTTGGTCATATTCTATCTTTTGGGGAAGAACTATAAGGCAAATAGATTGTTGATAATTTTAATTAACATTAAAATATTTTATATGCAAAAGATACATACGAGTATATAGTATTTGTCGACCTCTATGGCGCGGTAGGCGAACACCCGCCTGAGATGCATAAGTTGCGGGTTCGATACCCGCCGCGGGACAAATGTTTGTATGATCTGCAAGTATTTGTCTCGGGTCTGGGTGTTTCTATGTAGGCATAATATGTATGTATTTACAAAAAAAATAAGTAAATAAGTAGTATATCAGTTATGTGGTACCCATAACACAAGCTCTGCTTACTTTGGGGCCAGATGATGCTGTGTGAATTGTCCGGGATTATTTATTTATTATTATTATTATTATTTGTCTCGGGTCAAAGTCAAAGTCAAAAGATGATTTATTCAATACAATCACAAGGATCACTTTGAAACGTCTTACATACTAGGTGAATTTAGGTGCCAATTCATACTAACCCAAGCTCGAGAAGAATTGGCAAGAAACTCGTCTTGGTCCTAGCGCTTTTTTATATGATCCATCTTATAACTACCTTAACTACGAAATACTAATACAAGAGAGTTTATACATTTCAAGTGTGTCGGTTAACTGTCTGACGGCAGAGTGACATGAGGCCATGCATTCTTATCAATAATATAGTCATCTATATTATAATAAGCTTTCTTCAAAAGACTACCTTTAATGTATGCTTTAAATTTCATAATAGGTAGTTTAGTAGCATTTTCAGGAAGCTTATTATAGAAGCGCACCGTGTTCCCCATAAATGACTTATTAACTTTTTCTAGTCGAAACCTAGGCATGTATAATTTATGTTTATTCCTAGTGTTGATTTTATGAAGGTCACTATTTTGCTGAATCCCATCTCTATGTTTATGTGTGTATAACAAATTTTCAAATATATATTGTGAAACTATTGTGAAAATATTAATTTCTTTGAATATTTCTATCAAAGATTCTCGTGGTTTCATTTTATAAATGGCACGTATTGCCCTTTTTTGAATTACAAATATTTTACCAATATCAGCTGCTTTCCCCCAGAGAATGATGCCGTATGACATAACACTATGGAAGTAACTGAAATAAACTAGTCTAGCTGTAGCTTCATCAGTAAGCCATCGTATCGCACGAACTGCATATGCAGCGGAACTAAGCCTACCAGCAAGTGTTTCAATTTGGGGTCCCCACTGTAGTTTTGCATCAATATTAAGACCTTGGAAGATCGTGGAATTTACAAGATTCATTGCCTCTCCATTTATTTCAATGTTGGACGGGCTATGAATAACATTTGGCAAAGTGAATTTGATACATTTAGTTTTTTTTTAGATTATTTACAGTGAACCAGTTAAGAAGATAAGGATTCATTTACGTTATCGCAAATATTGGTTTTACCTCTATCAACTTTAAAAATTAAAGACGTATCGTCTGCAAATAAAACTATATCACAAGTATTTTTTACAAAAAAAGGTAAATCGTTAACGTATACTAAGAATAAAAAAGAACCTAGTATCGATCCCTGAGGTACCCCTATATCAATAATTGATCCCGAAGACCTCTCACCACCCACGTCTACTTTCTGGACTCTATTGGATAGATAAGACTGTATGAGGTCAATCGCCCAGTTTTTAATGCCATAATATTTTAACTTTGTGATTAGGGTTGCATGACTCACACAGTCAAAGGCCTTAGATAGATCGCAGAATACCCCAACTGCATCCTGTGACTTTTCCCAGGCCTCAAATATATGCTTTAAGAGCGCTATACCTGCATCAGCTGTTGATCGACCTTTAGTAAATCCGTATTGATTACTATGTAGCAGGCCGTTAACGTTAAAGTGGTGTAATAACTGAATAAGAATTATTTTTTCAAAGATTTTACTTAAAGCAGGTAATCGATATTACAGGTAATCGATATTACCTGCTTTAAGTAAAATCTTTGAAAAAATAATTCTTAATCAGTTATTATACCACTTTAACGTTAATTATATACCGATATCGATATATCGGTCTATAACCGATATATCGATATCGGTATATAATTAGCGAGATCACTTTCACTTCCAGACTTAAACATAGAAATGAGTTTACTATGTTTCATGAGATCGGGAAAAACTCCCTCGTCGATACTTCTATTAAAAATATAAGCTAAACATGGTGCAATATCTAAGATAATGACACCCAGCACCTTTGTAGACATTCCCCAAAGATCTTCTGTATCTATTATATTAATTAACTTGAAAGCTTTTACAATACTAGCCTCGTTAATGTAGCTAAAACTAAACTCATTCTTACATATAGCAACACTAGATTCTAATAGAACGGAAGCTCTGGAGGCTGAAGAGTTTAACGATTTGGTCACTATTTTTGGTATATCTGAGAAAAAACTATCAAATGCATTCACAACATCCTGTTCTTTAGTCAAAATTGTACCATTTATATTTAATTTAAACTGTATATTGCGAGCCCTTGATTTACCTGTTTCATTATTAATTAATTTCCAAGTTGCTTTTATTTTATTTGTTGAATTTTCTATTATATTTCTCAAAAACAGTGACTTAGCCGCATGACAAACTTTTTTGAAGACTTTTGAGTAATTCCTAACATATAAGATCAAAACTTGATCATCTAACATTGTCTCTCTGGTAGCATATAATTCATACAATGTATTCCTACTTTTATAAATACCTGGTGTAGCCCAGTCGACAAATCTAGCACAATTTTTTGTTTTGCATGTTTTTACTGTAAATATATCAGCATGATCTTTAATTATTAAATTAGACAATGTGGTGAAAATATCATTTGGATCATCGATGCATGGTACAAGGGAAACTTTGTGTTCAATTCTACTTTGAAATGTTTTGATGCGGTTCTCTGTAATAGGTCGATGAGTAAAGTTCTGAGCTTCAACTATACGATCACAAGAAAATGTGGCGCAGTGACCGTGGTCAGTGGTCAGAACTAAAATGTTTTAGTACACACTTATGAACTGGTGTGCAACTGCAATAAATGTTATCTAGACAAGTGGCTGTTGTTAGTATCACTCTTGTAGGTTCATCAAAAAGAGGACTTAAATTGAATCACTTAAATAAGTTTAAAAGTCTTTCAGATAATGGATCAATCGGAATATTTTTATAGAATAATAGTCGTCGGTCTACGCAGATATCACTCAGAGCACTCAGAGGAAATTGCCACTGTGGCCTCCCGTACTCACTGACCCCGTAGAGCGTTGTTTAACCAAGTTGATCTGTTGAATGAATAATTTGCCTATGCCACAGCGCTTCGAACGAATGTAAATAATATGGGCTAATGGGCTAGTAAGGCTAGCCTTTGCTCAGTAACGGGATGATCTATAGTCATAACAACTAATTTTATTAAACAGTTAGGTACAGTAAATACAATAATAGATACTTTCATAATTAATACATATTGGATTGTTAAAAATATTGAGTGTATACCTACCAAATCTAAACAAAAATAATCAAGGTTTTGGAAAGTATAAACATCAGAATCAGTGTTGGCTATAGGAGGCTACATTATACATCCCTAGGTTTCGACTAGAAAAAGTTAATAAGTCATTTATGGGGAACACGATGCGCTTCTATAATAAGCTTCCTGAAAATGCTACTAAACTACCTATTAAGAAATTTAAAGCATACATTACAGGTAGTATTTTGAAGAAAGCTTATTATAATATAGATGACTATATTATTGATAAGAATGCATGGCCTCATGTCGCTCTGCCGTCAGACAGTTAACCGACACACTTGAAATGTATAAACTCTCTTGTATTAGTATTTCGTAGTTAAGGTAGTTATAAGATGGATCATATAAAAAAGCGCTAGGACCAAGACGAGTTTCTTGCCAATTCTTCTCGAGCTTGGGTTAGGATGAATTGGCACCTAAATTCACCTAGTATGTAAGACGTTTCAAAGTGATCCTTGTGATTGTATTGAATAAATCATCTTTTGACTTTGACTTTGACTTGGAGGTTAAAATAAATTATGTAAAAAATGGTTTGCTCAGCATACGGTGACAGAAAAAGATAGTTACGAGACTAGAGGGATAAAGACGGATTTTCCTTAACCTATTGCGCCTACTGCTGGGCAATGGTCTCCTCCTTCACCTTCCACTCTTTGCGTTCCATGACCACAGTTTGCCAATTTAGCTCCAATGCATCTAGATCGTCTCGCCATCTTTTCCTGGGTCTGCCGCGTCGTCTCCGACTATCGGGCACCCACTGAGTGACGAGCTTTGCCCAACGTTCTGAATGCATTCGAGTCACATGACCTGTCCAATCCCATTTCAAACGTGCACTTCTCGTACCTACATCTGCTCTGCCCGTTTTCGAATGGATTTTAGTATTTCGGACCCAATCAGTCAAACAATTAAACAAAAGATATATTAAACTGAACCATGTAATAAATAACAGATAGACATCAAGCTTTACTCTGGAACAAGCGTCCCTTTCTATCCAATCTCGGAACGACGTCACGCGAGTGTATAATGTAGTTTTGTCAAAATTCTTCCCACTTACAATGCCGATCAGCACGTCCTCTCCAGGCTCTGAAGGGTCCACGGTCCCAGCACACGCCAAGGGTCCCCCTGAATCTCCCATAGCTACGTCAGAAAAGGCAGAATCTGTGCAAATATAGTTATTCATATTCATTTCCCAAAGAAGCGTACATTTCCATTTTGACAACACATCTATATTCGCGACCAGCATCACGTCAGAAATTCTAGACTTAGGGTCGTGTCCCAGTCGTCCGAAGCCAGCTGAGTAGCAAGGTTTTTGATATTTGGAGTGTGAACTGGCTGGAATTATGTAATTAACGTTGCTAGTGAATTTCCACTTCTTATCAACGAAAACCAAGGCTATATCGTTAGCAGGGAAACTAAAATCTCTGTGCAGGGTCAAGTAATCTATACTTCGCCACTGTCCTTGTTCCGTTGACTCTGTTTCGCCAGAATGTGTGATTTCGTTCTTCAACGGACCGGCTACTATTCGAAGTATTTCTGGATATTTCTTGTAGAAGAAGTTGTGGCTTTCGAAGCAGTGCGCGGCTGTTAGAACCTTCAGCTCGCCGATGATGCTGCCGCCGCATAAATTTAGCCAGTTCAACCGGCCTGCACCGAGCCTAGACTGAGGCTCCTTGATAGAAATGAGATAAGGAACTTGGCCCATCGAAGCGGGTGACCCATTCACAACCACAGGTTTTACGAAATAGCGAGAGTACTTTAGCGTTGTGAGGACCCGTCTGTCATACTCACTTGTAGTCATTACGAGTAGCATAGTGAATGTGATAATAATTTGCATTAGAATTTTGATTCGCGGAGGGGAAACAGGGAAGAATTACTTCACAAACTATAGGATGCATTTATGGACAGGACTTTTTCCGAACGTAAAGTTCTGCCTATGTTACTCGCTGATAATGTAGCTATCTTTAAGTTGGGTTTATCCATTACAAACAAACTATACAAATAAACTAAAATCATGAATTGATTATAACCATGCTGACAAATGATCGACAGCAAAAATGGTGATTGACAATGGATTGACACGTCTTGCTAAAACTTCTTCCAATTAAAAAGATGTTTGGCCGATTCTTCGTTTGTCATTTCATGAAGTAACATAGTACTTCTAATTTAATTATTGAAGTGAAAACTTCTTTTAGCGCGGTACGCATATTTTTAGATGAGGTAAAACCTCTGGATTCGCGACACCGTTACCGTTTTTGGGGTGAGACGCAGGGATGCCGCGCTCGCCCCATTTGATTATAAACCTTAATACACATGCTTAGTCTACTTTTGTATGGAGAAGTTTACTGAGTTAGGTTCTTTTATATATTATCTACATTCTGAACAAAATATTGCATCATCTGTGTTCGTTCAGTATTTGACTGGCAGTCGCCATAATTACTGATTTTGAAGTGATTTATTACTAAACTCTAACGCGCCAAAATAAGTTTTCACTTCTGTCGCACTCCCGGAGTGGAACCCGATTTTTTTTTATCTAGTTATTCCATGTTTTATTAAGTAATCTTAGTAGAATTTTATTCAATAAATTGTGACTACATAGCACAAGTATGGACAGTTGAATTATGAGTGTAATGTTGCATTGTGATTCGAACAACGAGGAATCCCGAGAAAGTTCTAGACGGCCATTCCGCAATGGCGTTTAGAATAGACAAATTACGATCGACTAAGACTTTATAACCAATCATTTGACACTGGCAAAACTATCAACAAGGCAGATGCCATGTCTCAAGCTCTGCACAAGAGCTGACGTCGGATTCTTCTGTAATTTCATGGAGCAACATAGCTCTGCTAATATAATATTTTTTACCCGTTTTATCGCACGTTTTATTCAGTAATCTTGGCGGAATTTTAATGAAAAAATTGTGACTACAGAACGGGTATGGATAATTGAATTATATGTGTATTGTGGTGCAATGAGATTTGAACGACGAGGAATCCCAAGAATTCCGCGTGACATCTAGAATTGACTATTGACCATCGACTAAGACTCTAATAACAAACAAACTGACTATAAACTATAAACACTTGACACTGGCAAAATTGACATTTGTATGTCACAGGCCATTATCAAAGAAGAGGAAGAAGAAGAAGAGCTGACGTCAACAACGCCTCCGACGCCGCTATAGTGACAGCAATGATTTGGTCGAGGCAAATTTAAATTATTGCGAGAGATAATTAACACAAAAGAAGATGACATTAATCAAATCAAATATAATACAAATACAGTAACAATTTGAAAACGATGACACTAACAGAAGTCAAAATACTTTGCCGCAAGTACAAAGACACGGTACAAAGACCAGCGCACTTCTCCATAACGAAGAGAACTCTGGCCTCTGGCCAGACTGGCCGAGACTCAGATGGTTGCGGGTTCGATTCCCACCACGGGACAAATGTTTGTATGATCTGCAAGTATTTATCTTGGGTCTGGGTGTTTCTATGTATAATATGTATGTATTGACAAAAAAAAAGTATATAAGTACCTAGTATATCAGTCATGTGGTACCCATAACACAAGCTCTGCTTACTTTGGGGCCAGATGATGCTGTGTGAAATACCCGGATATTTCACACATTACTCATATTTTGGCATTATTTATTTATTTTATACAAGAATTGCTCGTTTAAAAGCATTAGATAAAGCTAATTTATTAATTAGCTCTCGCTTAGCTCTCACCTAGTATGTAAGACGTTTCAAAGTGATCCTTGTGATTGTATTGAATAAATCATCTTTTGACTTGACTTGACTTGACTTAGCTTAATTAGGGTGTTTATCTGTATAATATAAAAAAAAAACCTATTAAAGTAGTATATCAGTCATGTCATGTGGTACCCATAACACAAGCTCTGATTACTTTGGGGCCAGATGATGTTGTGTAAAATGTCCGACATCATTATTATTATTTGGATTTTACCTCATGGTCTGATTTGGCTACGAGGACTAATATATCTTCATGGCCGAACTCGTCTCAAAATAGGCAAAGTACACTAATACGGCGAAATAGTTAGGCCATGAGGAAAGAGCTTTTTATTTCATTTTTCATCTTTCCTCCCAGACTTCCTAAGTCCGCTTTCTCAGGGTGTTATACGGAACTGGGTCTTGACGTACTTAGTTATTATAAATATATACGGGTATTTATCGCGTTTATTTACCTATTTTTCCCGACGTTTCGACAGGTTTACACTCTGTCGTGGTCACGGGATGAATACCCGTATATATTTATAATAATGAGCTCAGATCGCGTAAGTTTAAAAAACTGTAGTATTTAGTTGTTAAAACTCTATCAGGCAATCTTTTCCCCCAAAAGTAGAAAGTTGTGTGATAAATTAATAAATATTGGTGGACAATGCACACAACACCATCCAGCCCCAAACTAATCATAGGTTTATTATGGTGACTAGATGACTGATAATAGAATACTTATATTACATTATAACACCCAGACACAGAACAAACACCTATGAAAATCACACAAATATTTGTCCTGGGGGAATCGAACCTCAACTCAAAAAACTATTGAATTATTACTACTGCATTGTGTAGTACTATTACTTCAATAGTTTTTTATAAGATACGGTATGTAGTTATAAGAAATATCGTAGAAAAAGCGCTAGGAACAAGTGGACATTTTTGTTATCTGTCACCTTAATTCAATTGTTATTGTGTTGATAAGACTGTTTTAAATTTGAATTTCTAGGGGGTTAGTCAGCGGTAGAGCATTCCAAACAGTAATATTAAATATTTTGAAATCTATTTATTAAAATGAAAATCAAAAAACTGCTATAAAATATTTATTAAATAAACAAGTGTTTCATATAAAACATAGTTCGGCATTAAATACCATGCATTTGAAAGTCATCTATTCAACATTATTTCACAATTCTCAATATAGTTTACACATGTTTATATAATTTGTATATCTATTGTTTAAGTGAGCAATACAATTCATAAGCAGATAACTAATACACTAACTTAATACAATACAAGGTTTACTTAATTCCATAATTCAATAATACAAGTAAAATGGGACAAAGTTCATCAACACATAAACCGGCCGTTCAGTGATTAACAGTCCGTAACCAGGGTGTCGATTCTGCTAAGCCAATCACATCTTAACTACAATGGCCTCGATAAAAAAATACGATTTACGCCCGTTTTCATTAACCTGAGCTAATGGCGAAAGAAATATTATGTTTCCATAATTTACGAGCTTACCTTTCGTCGTTTCGTTCAATTTTGCCAATGTCAAGTGAATTTAATTGTTTATTAGTAAAATATTATATTTCTTATATATTTTATATATTAGTATATTTCACGGCTATGTCAGCCGTGAAATATAGTCTGTTATCATTACATAGTATAAAACAAAGTCACTTCCCGCTGTCTGTCTGTCCCTATGTGTGCATAGATCTTCAAAACTACGCAACGGATTTTGATGCGGTTTTTTTAAATAGATAGAGAGATTTAAGAGCAAGATTTATATGTATAATACATACATAATATAGTAGAGAAACACGTGATAATTTAAGAGGTTAGCGTATATGGGTTCAACGTATTAGAACTACTGAGCTACAGTAATGCGTGGCCGGATCAGCTAGTTTTATATAAAATGGACAAACAAAGGAGCAAACGAACAAAGCGCTTTGCTTCCACATTTATAATGCGTACAGTCAAGGATTGGAATACTTTGTGTCGTCCGTCTTTTCTGAAAACTACAGTCTGGGTCTCTGTCCTGAGTAAATAGGTGTCTTCTAGACCTTCGTGCCCCATCGTCGGCTTACCACCAGGCGAGATCATGGTCAAACGTAGGTCTGTAGGCACTACTTTTGCTCGAATGACAGCGAAACATTTATTCCAATTATTAACACCCAAGTCAACCTTTAGCTTTATTTGAAAATCACCAAAATTAGAATAAAACCCAAAATATATAGATACAAAAAGTGCAATATCTGCTTCGCTAAACGGTCAAAAGCAATCTTTCTAGGAGTAGAATACACTTTTTTACAAACTGTTACTTCTGTATACGAGTTGTCATTACTAGCATTACGCACTGTCTAATCGGTGTCGGAACTTCAAAAAGCGAAACGATTAAACGAAAGAAGTGAAACGTTTAAACGATAATTGAAAGAAAGTGATAATTTTTTTATTAAGGCGACTAAGTTACTACTGACAGAGCTGCGAGCTGCTAGGTCAGTCAATAATAACATATACAATCCGATTATGGGTATATTGATTGCCAGCAAAAAAACAGTTTTAGTATTAACTAGCTGACCCGGCCACGCGTTGCTGTAGTTCAGCAGTTCTAATACATTGAACCAATATACGCTAACTTCTAAAATTATCAATGTTTCTCTACTATATTATGTATGTATTATACATATTAACCTTCCTCTTGAATCACTCTATCAATTAAATAAAACCGCATCAAAATTTGTTACGTAGTTTTAAAGATCTAAGCATACATAGGGACAGACAGACAGCGGGAAGCGACTTTGCTTTATACTATGTAGTGATGTTTGTATGATCTGCAAGTATTTGTCTCGGGTCTGGGTGTTTTCGGGTATCCGATTTAGGTGTCTTCTAGAGAAAACTCGAATTAATAGGAATAGGAAAATCGACGACTGAATTGAAATGCAAATGGTTATTTTGAAGTGATTGAAGAGCAGAATCGACACCCAGTATGTAATTTGTTCTCAATGAGTATATTATAGAGATATTTTGGTTTTGTTATAATGATTTTTCGATTTGTTGTTTGATGTTTTTAATAAAGTGGCCATAGAGGTAGGTAATTTACACGGAAGACTTACGCCACATTAACAGGTCGTGAAATAATTAGAAAACTTTATTTAAATCGTAAACCTAAAATATACTTTGTAACACTTAACATTAGGCGATAGATTTTAGTCAATTCATAATTTCTAGAAATGCCACAAGTTTATAATTTTAGAAAATATTTGTGACATAAAACCTGGCACGGGAGTTGAGCGCTGGCTAGAATAACGGGAGAGATCACATGTCAGCGCTCAGTTACCATGACAGAATGGGTGTTGATTCTACTAACCAATCGTTTAATAATAAAATGACGCTTTCTGTATTAACATTTTATATTGCTGAAATGAGCGAAAATACTACATTTTCGCTTCGCTTTTTTGCTGTTTTTTTAATATTTTGAACGATTGATTAGTAGAAAATGGTCTTAATTCTGTTGTTTCGCAGACTAACGAAAATGCAAACACGCACGACCTATTTCCAAAGTCTGAATACACTTGACGTTGACGCGTTTTATCTCATTTAATCGTCAAATTATTTGGTGCTGAATAAAGTTGCGAAAATTCTAGGAAAATCTATTCCATAAAGGAATAAAACAACAATTTTATCTCATTAACTTTCACTATATTTTGTAATTGGGTCTTTGGTGTAAGAAAAAAAAATTTCTCAAAATTTCAGCTGGTCATGCAAAACAACAGAATCACTGCAAATTTACACCCTGTATATTTTACAATATTTAAAACTACATTCATATGATTGTTATATTATATTACAGCGTAGGGATGGCGTGCTCTGTTTGGAGATATTTTATTTAAATATTTTAGATTTTAAAGTTAGAGGATTTTATAATCACGTATTAGCTAATATACTAATAATAGTGTACGAAAGCATCTGAGGCGCACTTTAATCCTTTCATAACTGGTCACACGATAACCAAAGGTTGGCTGGAAGAAATCGCTCCCTTAGCGATAAGACCGCCCATGTACCTTTTTAGGTATTCTTAGTTGTCAAATTGTTTGTGTTATTTTTAAGGTGTACAATAAAGCGTTTTCATTATTTAATTCATTTTGTTGGAGCAGACGAATCGCGGTTCAAACTCACCCTGATGAAGATTCTCTAAATTAATCGTAACTGTGTCAGTGATTTCATCAACAAAATAATTATGTTTTAAATACAAAAAAGAAAACCGACATCGTTGAATTAATTTGAGCCCATAAAAATACAACTGAATTGAGTACCTCCTACTTTTTTAGAAGCCGGTTAAAAATGTTTTTATTTTACGCTTTTTAGTACTTTATCATTTTTTGAAATTCGTAAACACCACTTAAAGTAACACATTTCGTTTCATCATTTTTTCAAAATTTTTTCATTATTTTTTATTTAAAAACCTAACTACTGAACCGATTTTAATGAAATTTCTATGAAACCAATCGGGAAGTATATCCTTTCACATGAAATCAGATTTTTTCAAATTGTTTCATAAAAAAAATGACGGAGTTATGAGGTAACAAACATAAAAAAATACAGTCGAATTGAAAACCCCCTCTTTTTTAACCGACTTCAAAAAGGGAGGAGGTTTCTCAATTCAACTGTATTTTTTTTATATTCAATGAAGTCGGTTGTCTTTTTAGTTTTTAAAACGTAATTATTTGAAGTCAGTTAATAATACGAGAGTAAAACCAGCGTCCCTCAAAATGTATATTAAACCCTACATTAGTTAATATCCTGATTATAAGATAACAGTGTAAATATACAGTGCTGATTCTATACGATGTAGCCTATCAACCCAGTGGTAATAAGCTCTGCCTTCTGAACTAAATGTCGTAGGTTCAAATTCCGGAATCCAAGACTACAGTTCAGTATAAAATTTCAAATGAAAATACCACTGCGGTCACCCATCCAAGGACAGTACAGAACGTTGCTAAACGTTAATCTGTTACAAACGACGTTTCAAAATAGTAATAAAATATAACCAACATTTTAATGAGGATCAGTAAAGTTATAGAAAATTCAATAGAACTATATCCATGTCATTCTTTATGACATAAGAATGATATATCTTTTTGAATTATCCAAATCGGACCATTACTTATGAAGATATTAAGTAATAAACATTATACCGTTTCTGTCGGTAAAGTGAATGTAGTTGGGTGCGTGTGACGTCACTGGGCACTGGGTCGGAGCCCTTTTACTTCACGATTCGATAACTGGCAGCGACCGTCCCTGTGACGTCACAACTACCGCGGCAAACAATGAACTTTGCTAGTAATTTCGTCATAACTTCGTCAATTTTTGTCGTAGAACAAAAATGTTTGAATTGTATGTTATGGATTTCTTAGCTCTATATATCTGCATTCTCAACTAAAACGTTACGGATCGTCTTTGAATGTTATTAATCATCATTTCTTAAATCTATCATAGTCATTTATCATACAAAATTCTGACAATTTCTGACAGCAATACTTCTGTTTTTATTTTATAGAATCAAAAATGTATCTATCGTTTTCACATTTTGTTACGGAAATCTAAAACGATCTACATTATGATTACAATAAATTCCTTCATTACTTCACATTATAAAACTATTTCTATAAATTTATAATAATTTTTATTTTGAAATGCTCCATAAAATATACAGGGCGTTTCACGGTTATGTCACATGAAGGGAAAGTATCTTAAATATTGTAGAGATAAGATTTCGTAGTACTGTATCCGGAAGATTATTAATCTCGCTTCTTAAAATGTGATGTATCTCTAAATATATTTAATAAATAAATAAATTATAAATAACGGACCTTTTACACAGCATCATCTGGTTCCAGAGTAAGCAGAGCTTGTGTTATGGTACCACATAACTGATATACTACTTATATACTTTTTTGTTTGTAAATACATATTATACATAGAAACACCCAGACCCGAGACAAATACTTGCAGATCAAACAAAATGTTATTTTTTTCGCGGCGGGAATCGAACCCGCAACCTTCTGCTTCTCAGCCTGACCATAGTCAAATAGGGTATGTCAAATGATATGTATTTCTCAAGTGGGTACTTACTAGTAATACTTTAAAATGATACAATCAGTTGATAGGAGCACGGCAGAGTGAAACGAATGTTGTTTGGAAACATATAATCCTAACGATTGTGCCTTTTGATCGGTATCGTAGAATTACGGGTTCGTTTACAGTTTCTTCGATTCCCGATTCGACAGGCGATTATTAAAAAATCTTTGAATACAGTTTAAATCGTTTTTAAAATCAAAATGGAGTCTTTTTAGTCATATTTTCTATCTACAATATACTTTCCCTTCATGTGGCATGGCCGTGGGACGCCCTGTATATTAACTTTCTAACATCAATAAAAATAAATGTCAATACATTTTCAATAATTCTTCTTCTCTTCATATAACGGCATCTGTCTTGTTGACAATTTTGCCAGTGCCAAGTGATTGTTTAGTTATAAAGACTTAGTCGATCCACATTTGTCTATTCTAAACGTCATCGCGAAATGGCCGTCTAGAACTTTCTCCGGATTTCTCGTCGTTCAAATCACATTGCAACATAATACACTTATAATTCAATTGTCCATACCTGTGCTGTGAAGTTACAATTTATTGATTACAATCCCGCTAATATTACTGAATAAAACATGCAAAAGCACAAGATAAATAATTAATTTAGAAGTACTATGTTACTTCATGAAATGACAAACGAAGAATCTATTCAATATTTATAAGCGTTGTAATTCAACGTGCTATTGTTAGTGGCTTGGGGACGATGTCCTCTGATTTTAATCTGGATCAGTTAGATATCTATAGATCGTTTTAAACGGTCGTTAGATAACTCCACCACTGTTTTACATTTAATTTATATTATTTTTTATTCTGTACATTTCTGTAAATCAATTTAATCAAATTTAATTATAATTAATTTAGATAATTTTTAGATACATATTCTATAACATTACTTTGAATAAAAACAGTGACGGTTCTAAGTTGATCGTAATACAGCGGAAACGCCTTGTCAATGTTTGTCAATACTTAAATAATCGTAATAAAAAAAATAAAGCCGTATTATATAATCATAATGGCATAGTAATCAGAACTTAATTTATTCTAGGGTCGGCAATGTGCGTGTTATACCTTAAGCGACCATCAGATGGGCCGTATGCTTATTTGATGGTTCGATGTATAAAAAACGTTTTTAAAACAAATTATGAATAAAATATCGGCCCATCTGTCGGTTAAAGTTAATGTTAAGTTTGTTTACGCAATAGTACAGAGCTAATTTAAAACAGTTCGTGGAATGTAAAGGTGCGTGCTCACTTGTCCTGAAGCTGCACGTAGTTGGCGGGGAACAGTCCGTACGCACCCTTACACAGCCCTTGCCACCAACCCTCGTCGATCTGGTGATGAAAAACAGAATAATATACAACATTTTTTTAACATAGTAGATTACAAAATTAAACTCATTCATGTCGCAGTTTTATACTTTGCAGTTAAAATTATGATAGTGATAGCGACGCTATCGTAATAATAGTGAGTGTTAGTGAAGTAAGTGGTGTGATCGTGATAATAGTGGGTGATAGTTAAGTGATAGTGACGTGTTAGTGATGTTATAGCGTTAGTTAGTTGTAGTGTTAGTAAATGGAGTGATCGCGATAGTGATAATAGTGAGTGATAGTGACGTGTTGGTGGAGTTATAGCGATAGTTAGTTATAGTGAAGGTATAGTGTTAGTTGAGTGATCGTGATAGTGAAGTGATAGTGACAACGATACTAAGTAATTAACGGTTAGTGCAGTTAAAACGTTAGTTATAGTGTTAGTTAGTTATAGTGATAATAGTGGGTGATAGTAACATGTTAGTGAAGTTATAGCGATAGTTAGTTATATTGAGGTATAGTGTTAGTGGAGTGATCGTGATAGAGATAGTGATAATAGTGAGTAATAGTTAAGTGATGGTGACGTGTTAGTAAAGGTGTAGTGATAGTTAGTTATAGTAAAGGTATAGTGTTAGTGAAGTGATCTTAATAATAGTGAGTGTAAATAAAGTGATGTGAACATAACCATAGTTTTATAGTGATATAGGAAATAGTGACATTAACATAACCCTTACCATGACAATGTTAGTTATAAGATCATCGGGGTCGAAGGAGATCTCGTCGGGCGCGGCGGCCTGGTAGTCGTACATAACCCTTACCATGATAATGTTAGTTATAAGATCATCGGGGTCGAAGGAGATCTCGTCGGGCGCGGCGGCCTGGTAGTCGTACATAACCCTTACCATGACAATGTTAGTTATAAGATCATCGGGGTCGAAGGAGATCTCGTCGGGCGCGGCGGCCTGGTAGTCGTACATAACCCTTACCATGACAATGTTAGTTATAAGATCATCGGGGTCGAAGGAGATCTCGTCGGGCGCGGCGGCCTGGTAGTCGTACATAACCCTTACCATGACAATGTTAGTTATAAGATCATCGGGGTCGAAGGAGATCTCGTCGGGCGCGGCGGCCTGGTAGTCGTACATAACCCTTACCATGACAATGTTAGTTATAAGATCATCGGGGTCGAAGGAGATCTCGTCGGGCGCGGCGGCCTGGTAGTCGTACATAACCCTTACCATGACAATGTTAGTTATAAGATCATCGGGGTCGAAGGAGATCTCGTCGGGCGCGGCGGCCTGGTAGTCGTACATAACCCTTACCATGACAATGTTAGTTATAAGATCATCGGGGTCGAAGGAGATCTCGTCGGGCGCGGCGGCCTGGTAGTCGTACATAACCCTTACCATGACAATGTTAGTTATAAGATCATCGGGGTCGAAGGAGATCTCGTCGGGCGCGGCGGCCTGGTAGTCGTACATAACCCTTACCATGACAATGTTAGTTATAAGATCATCGGGGTCGAAGGAGATCTCGTCGGGCGCGGCGGCCTGGTAGTCGTACATAACCCTTACCATGACAATGTTAGTTATAAGATCATCGGGGTCGAAGGAGATCTCGTCGGGCGCGGCGGCCTGGTAGTCGTACATAACCCTTACCATGACAATGTTAGTTATAAGATCATCGGGGTCGAAGGAGATCTCGTCGGGCGCGGCGGCCTGGTAGTCGTACATAACCCTTACCATGACAATGTTAGTTATAAGATCATCGGGGTCGAAGGAGATCTCGTCGGGCGCGGCGGCCTGGTAGTCGTACATAACCCTTACCATGATAATGTTAGTTATAAGATCATCGGGGTCGAAGGAGATCTCGTCGGGCGCGGCGGCCTGGTAGTCGTACATAACCCTTACCATGACAATGTTAGTTATAAGATCATCGGGGTCGAAGGAGATCTCGTCGGGCGCGGCGGCCTGGTAGTCGTACATAACCCTTACCATGACAATGTTAGTTATAAGATCATCGGGGTCGAAGGAGATCTCGTCGGGCGCGGCGGCCTGGTAGTCGTACATAACCCTTACCATGACAATGTTAGTTATAAGATCATCGGGGTCGAAGGAGATCTCGTCGGGCGCGGCGGCCTGGTAGTCGTACATAACCCTTACCATGACAATGTTAGTTATAAGATCATCGGGGTCGAAGGAGATCTCGTCGGGCGCGGCGGCCTGGTAGTCGTACATAACCCTTACCATGACAATGTTAGTTATAAGATCGTCGGGGTCGAAGGAGATCTCGTCGGGCGCGGCGGCCTGGTAGTCGTACATAACCCTTACCATGACAATGTTAGTTATAAGATCGTCGGGGTCGAAGGAGATCTCGTCGGGCGCGGCGGCCTGGTAGTCGTACATAACCCTTACCATGACAATGTTAGTTATAAGATCGTCGGGGTCGAAGGAGATCTCGTCGGGCGCGGCGGCCTGGTAGTCGTACATAACCCTTACCATGACAATGTTAGTTATAAGATCGTCGGGGTCGAAGGAGATCTCGTCGGGCGCGGCGGCCTGGTAGTCGTACATAACCCTTACCATGACAATGTTAGTTATAAGATCGTCGGGGTCGAAGGAGATCTCGTCGGGCGCGGCGGCCTGGTAGTCGTACATAACCCTTACCATGACAATGTTAGTTATAAGATCGTCGGGGTCGAAGGAGATCTCGTCGGGCGCGGCGGCCTGGTAGTCGTACATAACCCTTACCATGACAATGTTAGTTATAAGATCGTCGGGGTCGAAGGAGATCTCGTCGGGCGCGGCGGCCTGGTAGTCGTACATAACCCTTACCATGACAATGTTAGTTATAAGATCATCGGGGTCGAAGGAGATCTCGTCGGGCGCGGCGGCCTGGTAGTCGTACATAACCCTTACCATGACAATGTTAGTTATAAGATCGTCGGGGTCGAAGGAGATCTCGTCGGGCGCGGCGGCCTGGTAGTCGTACATAACCCTTACCATGACAATGTTAGTTATAAGATCGTCGGGGTCGAAGGAGATCTCGTCGGGCGCGGCGGCCTGGTAGTCGTACATAACCCTTACCATGACAATGTTAGTTATAAGATCGTCGGGGTCGAAGGAGATCTCGTCGGGCGCGGCGGCCTGGTAGTCGTACATAACCCTTACCATGACAATGTTAGTTATAAGATCGTCGGGGTCGAAGGAGATCTCGTCGGGCGCGGCGGCCTGGTAGTCGTACATAACCCTTACCATGACAATGTTAGTTATAAGATCGTCGGGGTCGAAGGAGATCTCGTCGGGCGCGGCGGCCTGGTAGTCGTACATAACCCTTACCATGACAATGTTAGTTATAAGATCGTCGGGGTCGAAGGAGATCTCGTCGGGCGCGGCGGCCTGGTAGTCGTACATAACCCTTACCATGACAATGTTAGTTATAAGATCGTCGGGGTCGAAGGAGATCTCGTCGGGCGCGGCGGCCTGGTAGTCGTACATAACCCTTACCATGACAATGTTAGTTATAAGATCGTCGGGGTCGAAGGAGATCTCGTCGGGCGCGGCGGCCTGGTAGTCGTACATAACCCTTACCATGACAATGTTAGTTATAAGATCATCGGGGTCGAAGGAGATCTCGTCGGGCGCGGCGGCCTGGTAGTCGTACATAACCCTTACCATGACAATGTTAGTTATAAGATCATCGGGGTCGAAGGAGATCTCGTCGGGCGCGGCGGCCTGGTAGTCGTACAGCGCGCGGGCGTTGTACCCCTCCTCCTCCTCGCACCCCTCCGTCTCCTCCGTCTCCGTCTCCTCCCAGCCCACCGGGGACACCACTATGGTGGGCTGCCGGGTTATCTGACGATCCGTTATAACTCGTTACACATTTATAGCTATCACAAATCTCATGGTCTCTTATTTTCTCTATAATTTTTCGTTTTTATCTACTACACTTTTCAAGTTGAATGTTAGATTCCCGATGCGAGATAAATGTTTGTGTGATCTGCAAGTATTTGATGATCTTTCTCGGGTCTGGGTGTTTTAACGACTACAAAAAGGAGGAGGTTCTCGATTCGTCGGAATCTTTTTTTTATGTATGTTCACCGATTACTCAAAGACGCCTGAACCGATTTGGAAAATAATTATTTTGTTTCAAAGAGTATACCCAGGTGATCCCATTAAATTATCGAAACGGGTCGAGCGGTTTTTAAAAAATTTAATCAATAAATTGTATACACTTCGATGATATTTTTGTTTACTCCGAAATCTCGCTGACTCATTCGAGCAGTGCGTTTAGTTGGCCTACCTACCCATATTATATAAAAACAAAATATGTAATCTACATTCCACAAAAAATTAAAAATTAAATAAATTTTATGACCTATAATAGAATTCAATGAAGTCGGTATTCTTTTTAGTTTTTAAAACGTTATAATTATGTATCAAATGAATGTATTTACAAAGAAAAAGTATATCAGTCATGTGGTACCCATAACCCAACTATGGGGCTAGATGCTGTATAAAATTTCCGGCATTATATATTAAATTTTTTTGCAATTATTTATTTCAATAATTCACGCCCGAGTCGACAAATCTAGTTTTATTTGAAATATATCACCAAAATCACTACATAGTATAAAACAAAGTCGCATTCCGCTGTCTGTCTGTCCCTATGTAGTATGTTTAGATCTTTAAATCTACGCAACGGATTTTAAACGGGAAATGGGGAAAAGGGTGCAGTTTCAAAAAACTTTTGTACATTTTGAAGCACCATATACAAATCCTTATACAAATTCTTAAAAAAAAAACACTAAAATTACTTACAACCCAAGGACAAGTTTGCTATGTCTATCTAGCACCGTTTAGAAGTTATGAGCATTTAAAGTTTTTTATTTCTGAATCGGATAATAAAGAGGTTCTTGAGCAACATTTGTTTGAGCACCATCCCTCTCATACTTGTAGTTTCCGAGATATTGAGAGAGAGGGGAAAAGGGGGTAAGGACGAGGGTTGGTATAACATATTTTTTCTAATCTACGAAGCATCCTCTATACGATCCCATCAAAATGTAGTACCCAACATGATGCCATCTTGGTCTGCCTAAGTATTTACAAAAAAGATACAGGTGTTTTAAGATTTTGTATGGGAGTGCACTTTTTTGTATGGGACAATATTTTTTTTGTATGGCGGCCATCTTTTTTTTTATAGATTCGGATATTGAAAAGGGTCTTGAGCAACATTAGTTTGAGCACCAACCCTCTCCGACTTGTAGTTTCCGAGATAATTTGGGGGGGTCAAAAAGGGGGGCAAAGAGGGGAGGTCACACCACTTTTTTCAACTCTTCAGAGTATCCTCTATACAATCCCACTAAAATTTCAATTCCAACATGACGCCATCTGGGTACACCTTAAAAGGGGGGGAGAAAAATGGGGGGAGGGGGGGGAGTTTTAAAATCGTTTCTTAATCCTTCAAACATCCTCTATACGATCCTATTAAAATTTCAATACATCATGACGCCTTTTCGGTACACCTAAAAGGGGGTAATAAAATGGGGGGAGGGGGGGAGTTAAAAATATTTTTTGTATTTCGTAAAGCACCACCTATACAAATTCCTAAAAAAAAACACCTCGTCGGGAAGTATCCGATGTTGATTCGTGGGAGGGGCAGTTGGAGGGGGAAAAGGGGCACTTTAGGATTTTTCCCCCACTCGAATAAACCCTTTCTATAGTTTTCCATGAAAAAAAACACACCTCCCCCTCCACCATCTGGGAGAACAATTATGTCAATCAGTGAGTGAGTGAGTCAGTGGTAGTTAAGCTATATATAGTATAATTTTTCTTAAAACGCGCGAACAAAATCGCGAACGGTACAGATTGTATTTAATAAATGAATGAACTGTTTCCAAATAAATTATTTTTTTAATAATTAATAAATTTTTCTATCAGTGCGTAATTATACCGCGATATTATTATATTATATTACATATATTATTATATAGTATTATGCACGATTTAGTCATATTTTAGTGGAGGAACTAAATTTAAACCAGTTTTCTCGCAATTTTACATTCTTTCTTGCGGAAAAAATAAATTACGTGATATTTGCCGAGACCACCCTCTCTCCCCCACGTGAGATTGGGTGAGGTTTAGCTCGACCCCGTCCCCCCTAAACTCCTCATATAGTTAATGGATGCCCCCATAACTGATATAATCTAACTAATATTATAAATTTGAAAGTAACTCTCTCTGTCTGTCTGTTTCACGTTTTCACGCCTAAACAGCTAAACCGATTTTGATGAAATTTGGTATAGAGACATATAAGACTTTGGAGAAGGACATAGGCTACTTAATATGTAGGTGTACCACGCGTTCGAAGCCGCGGGCACCAGCTAGTACTTATATATTTTTAAATACATACATATGATACTTGTGTAAGAGACCATCTAACACAAGTATGCTTCTACTTAATAAATGGTCTCAACTCTTAAGAAATAGTTAAAAACTGTTTTAAAAACAGAAAACATTTTGTATTTTTTTGTATGTTAGTGAAACTTAACAACGTAAATAGTGCAACTTACTCACAATTTTACATTTTGTTAGAGATTTTAATGAAATATTCAATCTTCCATGATTTATTAATAACAGACACAGAACCAACACCTACATTCATCACACAAATGTTTATCTTGGGAGATAATCGAAACTTCAACCTACAGCGCAGAAGGCAGAGCTACTACCAACTGAGATGACAGGCCAGTCAAAAACAAATTATGAATAGGATTAAGGAATAAAAATACCTCTTCCTTCTCCTCTTTAGGAGCCCCGACCCTCGTGACGTCAGGTAAGTTTACTATATCTTCTGTTACAGCGACAGAACTAGTTCTGATCTCTTCCGTCGCCTTTTCTTGCGGGATCTTGTCCTCTCTCTCTTTGATCTTCTCTTCCGCCTTCTCTTGCGGGATCTTGGCGACCTTCCTCTCTTCTATCACGGGCTCGGGGGATATATCTTCCGGTTCGTTAACCTTGTCCTTTTCCTGTAAGCAAAGATTGTTTGATAGATTTAAATCAGATACATTTTACAAATTATAAATTCTAAGGTCTGTGTGTATTTTTGTATATTGCCTATTCACGACTAAACGACTGTACAGATCTTGATGAATTTGCACGGAGATATATTATATCTTGAGGACTGACATAGGCTACTTTTTATTTAGGTATCACGCGTGCGAAGCCAAAGGGCCAAACCTTCTCGTAACTGGTTTCTATAGCCTAATGACGCTTGAAATAACGGAGGTATTAAAGTTGTCGACCTTAGACAAGAATAAAAACTCTCTGATCAAAAATAATTGATGCAGGCGTGACTTTGCGGAAATCCATTACAAAACATTAAACAGACAGACAAATATTTAATGCTACGTATCGATCAAATTTGTTTTTTTGAATAGATTAACGGAATAGTACTCAATATTTTGTCTGTCTGTTTAATATTTTTTTCTTGATCTAACTAGGACGGGTACTCACGGCACTCAATCCGAGATTTTTTCAGAAAACCTTTATATAAGAAATTCTGATAAAAAGTTTAAAGGGTAATGATTACTTTGCATGCGCATACGATGACGCGATTACGTTTTGCGGGTAGATAGTTGTTTTGTTTTGTTTGATTCCGTCGCTTATTTGCTGAGAGTTTTACTACTGTTTTATTGCTGCCGAAGCATGTTTTAAAATTTACCTATGTTTAAAATTATTTCTCATGTAAGTGAAGTTTATAATTTCTTTTTGAGAAAATAAATATTCTATAACCTGACTTTCCGCCTATGATGATGATGATTATCGAATATTTTAGACTATTTCTTAATTAAATTATGAAACGAATAATCTATATATTAATACGTGAAGCAAAAACTTTGTACCTCTTTTTACGAAAATTGCGCGGACGGAGGAGTATGAAATTTCGCACACTTATAGTTTATATAGAGAAGGAGTGCAGAAAAATAATATATTTTTTAAACTATGCATAAAAAATACATTAATTATTAATTAATTATGGTCGAATTTCGACATGTGGGCGACCACTAGTAACTTTAAAAACACAATTTGAAACGAGGAAGTAGGATGCATCCTTCGAGAAATGGATGGTACAGCCGTGCCGCTTTTTTGCTCGACTTGACATTACAAAATTGTATTATTTGTAAATATACCTTTTGCGATAGATCCTTGTCTATCTGTTGTCTCTGCTCTCTTATCTTCTGCACAGATTGTAACGCTTCCTGTAACAATTCAAATACATACATATATCAACCATCCTAGTTATAACTGTGCTGATCGTTGCTCTTTTTAATGACCATTATTATCATGGAATTAGTGAAGCCAATAATTACACTTTAAAAACTATACAACCGACTTCATTCAATTTTGAGCCCATAAAAAATACCACCGAATTTTAAACCATAAATTTTTTGATATTGTTTTTATTTTACGCTCTTTTAATACCTTACCATTTTTCGAAATTTTTATGTTTGCTTGGATGACATGTTTTTCCATCTATGTATTTCGATTTAAAAACAAAACTACTAAATCTAATGTAGCTGAAATTTCTATGGGACCGACCGGAAATTATATTCTTTCACATGAAAAAATATCTTTTTCAAATCGGTTCATAAACTACGAAGTAACAAACATTACAAAAATATAAATAAAAAAACTGAATTGAGAACGTCTTCCCTTTTTTGAAGTCGGTTAATAATACCACGACAGTCTTATATACCACTAGAGTAAGAAGGTAAATATAAAAGCGGCGGTAAGGGGAGGCCAGTCAGATCGGATACATCATCCGATCCAGCCCGACGTAGGTTGCTCAGGCCGAACCAAAAGAATAGCAAGCCGCACCTCCCTCCACACAAAACTTAAAATCTTCTTGTTTTCTTGTCGAAAACTTACAGCTTACAGCTGGTCGTGTTCTTTATTTATTGTGTTCTTTCAATTTTTTGATTTCTTCTTTTAGATTTTAGATATTTATTTTATTTCTCCTGGATTGTCCTCCTTGTGTCTTGCCTTGTTTATCTGTTTTGTTTTATCTTTATGTAGTTTGTGGAAATCGCTCATCTTATGCCTCTGGTCTCCCACAATACAAGCTTGCCCTAGTGCGGGGACCATCAGTAAGTTTGTTAACACTGTATTTTTATTTTCTTGGTAAATAAATGAATTTATATTTGTATTTGTATTTCTATTTGTTGTATTTGTCGATGCTACCCATCTCAACCCCACTGTGTCTGCTTTAAGCTCTATCCTAATGCTACCGCGGCAAACACCCACTGAACTTCGCTACTCATTTCGTCATAACATCGCAAATTTTTGTCGTAGAACAAACATTTTTGCACTGTATGTTAAGGCTTTTTTAGCTCTATATATCTGCATTCTCACCTAAAAGCGTTACGGATCGTCATTGTGTTATAGCACCAGTCGCATTGCGCTAAAGTTTAGCGTATTTTGGGGATTTAGAGACCTCAGTTTAACGGCTAAACTCACTAAATCCCCAAAATACCCGTGAACATGGCGATGAACTTTGAAATAGACTTACCTGTTCTTTCTCCTTGGCCATGTTTTCAAACTTGTTTCTCAAAGAGGAAGGCTTCACGCCGCCGATACTAGCTCCGGGCGCTTTCTTCGCTTCCTATACAATGGGGTGATATGGAACTAATGAATGACATACTAGGTAATTAACTTTTAATGGTTTTGAACATAATTTTCACTCAAAACGGGATATTTATCATGATATATGAGTTTTTCTGGGATATATAAGTTGTTTTGAGTGAAGATTGTGACTTACAACTTATTCAAAAATATAAAGCGTAAATAAAGGGTAGCCTTGTGAAGAATGCATAAATGAAAACGAGTACATTGATAATGCATGACCTCATATTGTTGCAATGGTGGCAATTCGGTTGGTTCATTTCTAAAATTAGGAATTGTCTAAAATATATTTAGTTAGTCATAGCATTTGTAAAACCTATTCGGTTGGTAACACCTAACTAAATTAGGAACGCTTAATTAAGTTAGATAAAATTAAATTAAGATAAGTTGGTAGCAGCGAATACTAAAGATTCATTAGACAGTCCAAAACCTAATTTTAGCTAAAATTAGTTAGGTTGGTGCCAACCGAATTGAGGAGTTTCTTGGTCTTTACATAGTATAAAATAAAGTCGCTTTTTGCGTGTGTCCATATATAACGGATTTTGACGCGGTCACAATCAGTTGCATAAATTTTCACTGAAGTTTAATATACCCGTGCGAAGCCGGGGCGGATCGCTAGTATATAAAAATGCCTTTATCTATTCATCTATCTATACATACAAGAAACGGGACAGAAAGGTGACTGCTTCTATAATTGCCATACAATGCTGGCAATTCTGTTGTTTCGCCGGACTAGCTAAAAGTTTCTAAAATATGGACGACCTTATTTTGCTACCAATAAAGTTAAAATTAGAGTACACATTTTAAATCACAGTTCTAAAATTAGTTAAAATATTTTTTTGTTTTATTGCTATAATTTTTATTCCAATTTATTTCTTTACTGAAAATAATGTATAGAGATGTTGATAAAAACTGCGGAAAATATCCGCAGTTTTAATCAACACCTCCTTACATGATGACTAAATTGAGCTAAAACACGTCAGTTATACGTTAATTTAGGTAGTGTCACTAAAAAATGTTATTCTAATTCAGACTTAAAAACAAACAAAATAAGATCTTTTCACAGCCTTTAGCGTTTAGAAAAATCTATTTATGAAGTATTTTGACGACTTCTGTGGCGAGTCTTTATAATAAAACGAGCGAACCATACGGTAGTCATCAATGATGTGTAACATCTGACATCACACTTTGGTAATAAGCAACATTAACATTATATTCGAATAAGTTTATATAACAGCACACTTTATATACAACACTGTAGGTTAAGCGCACAGCTGATGCGTTCTCCTTCTCTATTTTCCGTTCTCTTTCTCGTCACACACACGCACACATATCTTTGGCTGACAGTACCAACCTGGAGTAAAACGGGTTGGTACCATCTGACGGCCAACTCTACCACAAGCGCGCTAATTGCTCAAATCAAATAACGAGCGCTTCCCCGGTACTCCTAGAAATTAACGAAGCGAACGGAAAGACATTACATATCAAAAAGTGTTTATGTAGTAGTAATGTGGCACGCGTAACACAAGCTCTGCTTACATTGGGGCAAGATGATGCTGTGTGAAATTACCGGCATTTATTTATTTGTCTTGAATGTTATTACCTGTTCCTTCTCTTTCGCCATGTTTTCAAACTTCGCTCTGAGAGACGAGGGTTTGGCGCCGCCGATGTCCGGCTTCTGCTTCGTGTAGTTAGTACCGACAGCCTCCACCTCGTCGAACCTGTGCGCCGACTTGTCCACGCGGTCCGTTTCAATGCCGAACTTACCACCGAAACCCTAAAACCAAAAATAATCTAATCAAATCAAAACATTATTTATTCAATAATCATAAGGACCACTTTGAATCGTATTACAATACATGCTAGTGAATCTAGGTGCCGATTCCTCTTAACCCTAGTTCAAGATGAATCCGGCAAGAAACTCGTCTGGTCGTAACACTTTTTTGATCCTTGCTAATTTTGTTACGGATTGGAGTCGAATTAGAGCAGATTAATCCCAAGCTTTTTTGTTGCCTTAATAATCTGTTTTTTTATAATAAGCTTTATTAACAATTTCAATTTAGTGAATAATCTAGTGCCACGACAAGAGGACTGTGATTATACCTTTTTATGGTCAACTTGACTAGCGTGCGCCGGCGTCTTCTCCCGATGGTCCCAGCCCAGAGCTGACGCATCCTGTCTGTCCGTCTGCACGCCGAACTTACCACCGAACCCGATAGCATAATCTGTCAACATAAACAACGTTATTTTCCTGCCCCTATCCCACGGTAAGTGGAGTTGACGCAACAGTTATCTCTTTTCCGCTTCCCTATATATCGCTCGTCATTACGATAATCACATACCCAGCTAAAACAGAACTAGTAATGTTCACAAACAAGCCTAGGTAACCTAGGTAACCAACTCCCAAGTATTTTATCCGAAGAAGTGAAATATCTAGTTATCACATTGGACAACATACTGAACTAAGCAAAACACCTAGAAACGTAATGTATCATGTATGTTTGTATTGTAAACAATTGTTTTTATGTTAATACATTTACTATGGAACCCTGAGAATAAATAAATAACGCCGGACATGTCACACAACATCATCTAACCCCAAAGTAGCAGAGCTTTTAGTTATGGCTACCACATGACTGATACTTTTACATACTTTTAATATACATCATATTAATATTATACATAGAAACACCCAGACCTCGAGACAAATACTTGCAGATCATACAAACATTTGTCTCGCGGCGGGAAACGAATCCGCAACCTTCTGCAGTGGGCCAAGCCCTAGCTGAGTCAGCTAGTGATTTGCCAACTGCGCCACAGAGGTCGACACAGAGAGATTATAAATGACTATATTGTTGATAAGCATCATGCATTCTTATCAACAATATAGTCATTTATAATCTCTCTGCCCTCAGACAGTTAACTGACACATTTGCAATGTTTAAACTTTGCAATGTTGAAATTCAATTAAATTCAATTCAATTCAATATATCTTTATTCAATAAATCACAAGGACCACTTTGAATCGTCTCCTTACATGCTAGTGAATCTAGGTGCCGGTTCCCCCTAACCCCAGAAGAATCCGGCAAGAAACTTGTCTGGTCTTAACACTTTTTTGTATGATCCTTGACAATTTTGTTACGGATGCCGAGTCGAATTGGAGCAGATTCATCCCAAGCTTTTTTGTCATCTAAATAATCAGATCAAAAAACATCTCAAAACAAAACAAACATCTCAACAAACAAACATCTCAAATCAAAAAACAACTGTTACTTTGTATTATTTATATTTCGTAGTTAAGCTAGTTATAAAAAGGATCAAACAAAAAAGCGCTAGGACCGGGAGGAGTTTCTTGATAATTCTTCTCGGACTTGGCTTAGAAGGAATTGGCACCTAAATTCACCTAGTACGTAAGACGTTTCAATGTGATCCTTGGTATTGAATAAAAATATATATTAATTTTTAAATAAATTTATGTTAAAAACATTTAAAAAAATGATGCGGAAAGCCATGCCAATTTTAATAACATATTTTTTTAAAATTTATTATTGTGAATTTATTATGCCTGTATCTTTAATTAATGTAATCTGTGTTTGTTAATTTATATATTTATTACCACCCTTTATATAATGATCTTATGATCAAATAATCAATGATTAAATGAATTTTGCATGCTTTATGCTGATCATGACCAAAATTTTTTTTTACCAACCATATAGTGCTGATCGAACAGTATATCATGATTCGCATATAAACGAATCTGTATCTACTTTTCAAATAGGTTTCATCACACGAATGAAGCCGCGGGTAGTATACTATAGATAGAATAGAAGCTAGCTAGTTAATTATAAACAAGCCGGTATCGACCGTTTGCGGCGGTAAGATTTTTTCTTTTCCATTTTTTATTTTTATTGAGGCAGTTCGCTTCACCCGAGCCAGCACAAAGTAGGTGCCAACCCCGGGACGACCTAGGCCCGATAAAAACAGATTCGCCCTATAAAGGACATTGCCCTGCGTTACCAGGGCCCAATAATTTCCTTACTCAATAGATTGAGGCACGAATAATAAACTCAAATAATTTGTATCCAACCAAATGCTCAAAACGCAACGATAGCGCGATCTAGAAACGGTACGATTTTAGCAGCGACATCTAGTTCTGTTTTTGGTAAACTTTTTACATGGTAATTTTTTAGTATCGCATCATCGACGATGGGCCTGTAATTTCGCTTTGGAATGCTAACCAAGCAAAAATAAGAGCGCGTGCAATATAATGGACGTGCCTTTGACTAACCTACGTTAAAATTCTTAAATAACTATACAATAGAAAAGGTATATCAACCATGCCAGGGTGTTTTTCTATTTATATCAAGTATATAATACAAAGTTTATAAGTAGCATATCAGTCATGTAGTTCCCATAACACTGCTTGTGGCTAGATGATGCTGTTTGAAATGTCCAGTATTATTTATTAGGGTGCAATCTTATTAGGCGATTGTCACGGGCATAAAACAATATTCGGGTGCGAATAATTTAAATAAAAGGCAATAAAAAAACCGTACGATTTTATACGAAAAGTCGCCATTTTATACAAAATATACTTTGTGCATATTTTATGACATCTTTCTAAAATTAAATTCTTAGTTAGTGGCCTTTGTAGAAGGAAAAAATGAAATAAAATAGCTCTTATAAATTACTGAGTTTTATTGAGTAATGTTAGAATTTTAATAATTAAATTGTGATTTAGCACAAGTATAGACAATTCATTACATAGTATAAAACAAACCCCGCTGTCTGCCTGTCCCTATGTATGCTTAAATTTTCAAAACTACGCATCGGATTTTGATGCGGTTTTTTTAATAGATAGAGTGATTCAAGAGTAGGGTTTATATGTATAATACATACATAACATAGTAGAGAAACACTGATAATTTTAGAGGTTAGCGTACACAGAACAGAAAGAACGATAGAAGTAGTAAGTAGGAGGGGCCCGCGGAACACCTAGTATGCGGAATACCGCGCACTACAAGCTTCGCTCACTTCCGTCGTGTTTGAAGTTTGTCAGGGTAAACGTAACTCAAAAAATTATAAGAAAATATAAAATGCTGTATTGTGCTGTTCTGGAGTGCAAAAATGATAGCCAAACCAAAAATTTCACAAAAGGGGGAAATTATATCCCCGGTAAGTAATATTTTATTGTTTTAAACGGTTTTATTCAAAATGCAAAACCGTCAAACAAAAACAGACTATGAATCATACCATTTAAGGTCGCGTTTCTCTTAAACCTCATCTTTCGCTATTCATTTAGGGATGTAACCCTAAAAAACTGAAGAATGTGCTATCGCAAACTTCATCATGTAAATAGTTCCCCTATTAAAAGGTTTATAATTTCTAGGCCATTGTTTTTTTTGCTTTAATTATGACTTAAATCTAATAAAACGTTTTAAAAATTACAGACACAAAATTTATCAACAGAACCTTCCTCAACGCCAAAGAAACACAAGCGTGTGATTGTGTTAAAATAAAGAAAAGCTGTTTATTTGGCCCACCACAAATATAACCTGAGTTACCCATCGTATTCGTATTTTGATATCAGTAGGTAGGTATAATATTCGATATCGATACATTCGTCTTGTATCCTTTGGCACATCACTAAGGAAGTATCTATGTTTAGTGGGCAATCAAATAACAGCCATTGCATTATCAATTGTAACTTATATTTCTAAGTGTGTTTGTTTCTACATGTGTGAGTTTAGCTACATTGGTTCTCCAAATAAAAAGTCATCATGCTATTTCTATTGTTCTTTCTGTTCTGTGCCATTTTGCCAATATCAGACATACTAATAAACAAATCACTGATTCTTCCTTTATAATTTTTATGAAGTAAAATGAATTAGTTCTTAGCTCTAATAAATTAAATAGTTTTTCTTGTGTTTTTCATGTTTTATTGTTTTAACTTAGCAGAATAAATTAAATAGTTTTTCTTGTGTTTTTCATGTTTTATTGTTTTAGCTTAGCAGAATTTTAATAAATAAATTGTGATTTAGCACAAGTATAGACAATTGATATGACGACCTCTGTGGTGCAGTGGGCCTAGGTCCGGCTGAGACGCAGAAGGTTGCGGGTGCGATTCCCGCCACGGGACAAATGTTTGTATGATCTGCAAGTATTTGTCTCAGGTCTGGATGTTTCTATGTATAATATGTATGTATTTACAAAAAATAAGTAGTATATCAGTCATGTGGTACCCATAACACAAGCTCTGCTTACTTTGGGGTCAGATGATGCTGTGTGAAATGTCCGACATTATTATAAATTAAATTATATGTGTATTTTGAAAATGAAATTATTGTGATGCATTGTGATGATTTGTACAACGAGATTCCTCGTCGTCGAAGAAAGAAAATCTCCAATCTAGACAGTCATTCCCCGATGACGCTTATAATAGATTAATGACGGTCCGAAGATCCGATCCGAGCCGAAGCGATCGGTTGCTATTGACGTATTTTTCGTTATTCCCTTAAACCTTTTTCCGATTAATGTAGTTTCACACTTTTGTTGCATACATTTAACAAACATGTATGTATGAGTTTATTTATATATACATTTTAAAATTTCAGCTACAAGACACTAAATATGTAAATTGCAATATTTTTTCTTACACCTACTTAATCGTAGGTATTTCATATATTTTTATAATTCATTCTAACTCTTAACGGACATGTAAATTGACCACTGATTATTCTGATTAGGTGACGAAGATTCACGCGTTGAATCGTACCAAAGTTCGTATAATTTCCTGCTACAAAAAATACCTGGTGTAGTCCAGTCAGCAAACCTAGGTTCCAGTTGGAAATGGTGTTATTTCGAATGAAAACAGAAAACTAGCGCTACTTGATCGTATATCAAGGTACCTGCAATATAGATATCTATCTAGTGTGGGTACCACTGTCAATAATTCGAGTAAGTTTGGCACTCCATTTATAGAAATAAGACGATAGGTAGCAACAACTCATTTATTTTTAATGAAACTGTATCCATTTGTTATATGTGGTGTGTAATAAATATTTTTCTATTTCTATTTTCTATTTTACTTTCGAGCCTGGAAATACATACTGAGATTGAGACTTTTTGGCCACACTATAATATGGCCACACTATAATGTGGCCACACTATAATATGGCCACATTATAATGTGTTGCATGGTTCAGGGAAGCGCAATTTTTAGCGCTATAAGTTGATATTTTGTCTTGGTATAAATTTCTCCTCGGGAGCTTTTTTTAAATCTTTATTAGCCTTTTTCCGCTCATGTTTACTCTTTTGTTTTGTATGTGCTAAATAAATGATTATTTTCTTTCATTTAATGTGTTTATCATTCAATCAAAATCGAATCAATTCAATAATAACATCGATAACGTCGTTGAAATGTTCGTCGACCGAATTCTGCAAACATTTCAACGACGTTATTGTAGATAGATGGCTTCCGTAATGATAAAAAATACTGTTTTGTAAATGTTTTTTGAGCTAAAAATTGTTTATATTTTATATTGTATTTTTTTATTTTCATTTTGAATTATGAACTGACATTTGAAATATTATGTATCAATTAAATAAGTTACACGTCATACATGAATACATTGTAACTACATTGTAAATAAATTGTACATTGCAAGTGCACAATAGAATACCAGGATACGTATATCACGCAATACAAAATGTGAATCGATTTGCCGAGGTCTGGTTTACCTTTCTGCGAGTCATGCGGAGCGGTGTGCTGCAGCTGGTCCCAGCCGAGAGCGGCCTTGTCCTGACTCAAGGCCTGTACCCCGAACTTCCCCCCGAAGCCGGCGCTGTAATCCTTCTGGGAGGAATGCTTCTCTATCGTCTCCCGATGCTCCCAGCCCGCCGCACTCTACCGACACAAACAAACACTAATTAAAGTTTCAATAGGTTTTTATTCAATGACAAGGATCACTTTAATGATTCTGCCCGTTTGCACCAACAGCTAAATATAGACCTACTTATAACTCTGTCCTGTATTTAACCATTCAGTGGTTCCCTACGCTTACGACGTCAATTGCCCATGAGTTGTCTTGGTTGCACATACATATTTGACGACCTCTGTGGCGAAGGTCCACCTGAGACGCAGATATTTGATCAGTTCCCGCCGCGGGATTAATGTTTGCTGCATATGTTTGTCTCGGGCCTGGGTGCTTTTCTATGTGTAATTGTATGTAATAAAATGTAAATAAATAGTATATCATTCACGTGGATCTCATACTCTCATGAGTTGACTTTTTAACTTTATGTCTATCGTTAATGGTAGAAGGAAAAATTACGAGATATTTACACACACGTATCGAGCATAGAATTTATCTCTATTGATTTTTGACATCACGCGACCAAATGTAATAACACATGCTCTGCTTACTTTGGGGCTAGATGATGCTGCTTGAAATGTACAGCATTATATATTATCTTATTCAAACATACAAGTTTACACTCGCCCGCACAAAAACTTGTAGAGGTAGATTTGGGGGTAAAAAGTAGCTTATATATGACGACCTCTGTGGCGCAGAAGGTTGAGGGTTCGATTCCCAACGCGGGATAAATGTTTATGATCTGCAAGTATTTGTCTCGGGTCTGGGTGTTTCTATGTATAATATATTATAATTGTTGTATTGTTAATTTTGGATAGTATAGTGTGTTTTATGTTCTCGTTCTCAGTGTACTCGCACTGTGGGTGTATTTTCCTAATATTCATATTTTTAATATTGTAGAACGACCATATTGAACGCATTGGGTAATATTACCTGTAATGGTTTATATTGGTAATAAACTGAATTTGAATGTATGTATTTACAAAAAAATATATATAAGTAGTATATCAGTCATGTGGTGTTCCCATAACAGAAGCTCTGGGGCCAGATGATACCTTGTGATTGTCCAGATGTGATTGAATGACCGGATTTTTTTTATATATTATTTTAAGTTATTAACTACTTGCCAATAATGATTTATACCCACGACCACAGACGTTGTTATTTCGCGATAAACCTAGACAGAAGTTGAAACTCATTGCCTCTGCCTACCCACCAATTGAACGTAGTAATGTATATGAAAACACTCACTTTATCTACCCTATCGGTTTGCACCCCAAACTTCCCCCCGAAGCCGACAGAGTGGTCCGTTTGCGAGACGTGCTTCTCCACTTTACTGACGTAGTCATGTCCGACAGCGGACTTATCCATGCGGTCCTTTTGTACACCAAACTTGCCGCCGAAACCTGAAAAAAATAATGGATTTTTGACGCGTATAGCCCGACATTATATTTTTTTATATTTTAACACTTAGTCACAGTCACAATATTACACTAACGTTTTATCTATAATCGATAGATTTTGCCGAGAGCTAACGATTGAAACTTGAGCGAACTTAGAAACTCGTTTCGGTTCACTTTTATGTAAGATACTTGCCAATTTTGTTACGCGGCATCCGTAACAGTCGAGTCGAGTTGGAGCAGATTCATCCCAAGCTTTTTTGTCATCTAAATAATCTGATATTTTATAATAGGCTTTAAAAGTTAAAAATACAAAAATACAAAATCAAAATCGGCTCGAGTTTGAAACCTATAATTCTAGTTCCAGTCATACACAGACACATATGTTGAACTTACAACACCCTCTATTTGTTTCAAGGGTTAATATAATTACGTATTAAAAACTACAAATCGAATTCTGAACCTCCTCCTTTTATTGGTCGGTTATAAAAGTTTTTATTTTACGCTTTTTAGTAGTTTATAATTGTTTTAAAATCGTGAACACCACTGGAAAGTCACGGGAAAGCAAAATATCGAAATTTGGTTTACTAATAAAACTTTTTAACAAAAAATTAAACCGCCGAAAAAACTAAAACCAAAAAATAATAGACCTTTTTTATTTAACCTTAATAACTAAGTTCTAAAACTAATGTAAGTATACCTAGTAATTTAGAGATTTTAAAAAAGGTTTATTATTTTTTGCTTTTCAGTTTTTTCGGCGGTTGATTTTTTTTTTAAAGTTTTATTTTATATTTTTTTGTGGCAATAATCTACTAATTACTACATGCTTAATCTTTGATTACTATTAAAATAGCTAACTACCTTACTTAAACTTACAATCGTGAACCATCCCCTGTTTTCCTACCCTTAGGGTTGGTTTTTTCCAAATTTATATGGGACCAACTTCGGGGTATACCCTTACCATTAAAAAAAGAATTATCAAAATCGGACTACTCTGTTAAAAGTTATGCGTAAAAAAAAATATACTCGTTGAAAAATATACTTGTTGAAAAAAAAATACTCATTGACTTGTAAACCTCCTTTTCGTCGGTTAAAAATAGTATTTTGATTTAAAACCAAACTACTGAACCGATTTTGATGAATTGATTGTTTTTACCAATCGGGATCAATCCTTTCACATGAAAAAATAATTTTTAAATAGGTTCATAAATGACGGAGCTGTGAGGTAACAAACATAAAAAACGTTAAAGTTATTTTTACCTGTTGAATAATCTTTTTGAGAAACGTGCTTCTCTGTAGTTCCGACGTAATCATGGCCGACAGCTGACTTGTCCATTCTGTCCTGTTGCACTCCAAATTTACCGCCATACCTGAAATTAATAAATAAATATTGCTGGAGCTCACACAACATTGACTGCCCTGTCAGCTCAGTTGGTAGTAGCTCTGCCTTCTGCGCTGTAGGTTGAAGCTTCGACTCCCTCTCAGGATAATCATTTGTGTGATGAACATACGTGTTTTTTTTTTGTGTCTGGGTGTTATAAAGTATCATAAGTATGGCTTTAAAAATAAATAATACAGGACATTTCACACAGCATCATCTAGTCCCAAAGTAAGCAGAGTTTGTGTTATGGAAACCACATGACTGATATAGGTACTACTTATATACTTTTTTGTGAATACATACTTATCATAGATAAGAAAACATCAAACCCGAGACAAGTATTTGCAGATCATACAAACATTTGCCTTGTAACCTTCTGCGTCTTAGGCGGGTATTTTTCCAATTCGTCTTCGGCTATCGGACAGCTCAGCGGATATTGTTAAAATTTGGTAAGGACAACATAGATTGCATCCAAGGACATTGTAGGTGCCACGGGTAGACGCTACTATAATTTATCAGTAGGAGGATAGAATCTCACCCATAAGAGGATTTGGGTCCGTCATCCATCTGCTTCTGTTTGGCTTGTTTGTCGGCTTCGAATACTTCCTCTCTCAGCTTGGCCATACTGGAAAATATATACTATTATTAATGACAAGATTCATAGGTAGCCAACAGTAATCTTTGTATCTTACATGATGACATGATTTATCTGATTTTATGTTTCACCATGTGAAAGTCGAGGCAATCCAGCCCCTCGACATCATGGACATTGTAAGAAGGCTCAAACGGAAAAAGCCATTTGAGTTAGTGTAGTTTAAAAAAACTGAAGTGATAAGTAACTACGCAAAAACACAAGAAAATAGTGTCTTCCCCTTAACTAGAGACTAAGAAAAGTGCTATTGGACATATTCTTAGGTATAATTTATTTTATAAAATTAAGCAAAATTATAAATTAGCTAACTTGGCTAGATTGTAATATTAATTTGGCGTCTGATCAATATTGTGCAATAAAATAACAAAAAATTATGAATAAAATGTTTGACAGGCCTGTCAGCTCAGGTGGTAGTAGCTCTGCCTTCTGCGCTGTAGGTTAAGGGTTTGATTCCTTCCCAGGATAAACATTTGTGTGATGAAAATAGGTTATTGTTTTATGTCTGGGTGTTAGAAAGTATCACCTGTTCACCATAATACATGCTATGCTAATTTTGACGCTAGATGGTGTTGTGTGCATTCTCCACCAATGTAATTGTAATTTAAATTAATTTATTGTATTATTATGTATTACACAAGTTCAATCTGCTAATAATAGAGTTGAGTTACTGAATTGCACTGAACTAGTATTTTCCTCAAAGGAAGCCTACACATATTAGGCAGTAAATAAAGTAAGCTTGTATGAATCAGTAAACAAATTCAATATAAACACAGGGTGCAGCCAAAAATGGCTGCAACTGACAGCTGATGCCTTTAAAAGCAACATCTGTAGTGCAGTGGACCAAAGCTGGCCTGTGATGCAGAAGGCTGCGGGTTCGATTCTCGCTGCAGGACAAATATTTGTATAATCTGCAAAGAACACTCTTGAAGAAACCTTTCAAACAAAAAACCAAATCGTTTTATCCGTTTTGGAGCTATTATGCTACAGACATACCCAGACATAAGTATTATTTAATGTGTTATAACCAGTTTTTGGTTCCGCAACTAGGCCGCAGGTGGGCTCTTTTTGCGTGTCGGGTGGAGGCTGCTACTCCAGCCACCCAATGTCCTAAGCCAGTAGCTCGCTCACGCCACCGTAGGCTTCCTCGGGTGTCCTCGGTGTTCCAAGGTGTTATTTTAGGGGTTTGAAAATCACAGATACTTACTCAATAGCTTCAACGTTCCTGCCGCCAGGCCCCCATCTCTGCTCATGTTCTGTGACATCGTTCATATAGTCAGGGTCAGTGTCCCAGTCATCGGCCTCCACAGGCGCCGCTGCCTTCGCATTTATTGATGCTTTCCACATCTGTCACATACAATTTATTAATCAAATGAGCCACAACCACTGAGATGAAGTAGTACCTACTTAAATCTATAAATTCCTAACTTTAAAAATGTACAATTCTTCGTTTCCTAGTACATTGAGGAGCTAAGCACTAACATTCTACGGTACAGTACAGTGTGTACAGTACAATCAAATTTCTATTAATATAGATAAAGAATTGAGTGAGAGGACATGATTAAAACTAATTTGCTTTATTATTGAAATTCTCTTATTCAGATTCACTTGTCTAGTAGTAGTAGCCTTCTAATCCTAAAATCATTGGTTTAAATGAATGTCCCAATGTAGCAGTGTTGCCAGCCGGTCTTTGTCAAAAGTTACCTAAACTAGATCTAAAAGTAACCTTTCAGTCCGAAATGCAACCTTTCATATTTTTCTACAAAAAAAGAGGAGGTTCTCAATTCGGTTGTAAATTTTATATATTTGTTACTTCATAGCTCCGTCATTTATGAATCGAAAAAAAAAACACGTACCTATAGGGTATACCTACCTACTTTCCGATTGGTCACATGGAAATTTCATGAAAATCAGTTCAGTAGTTTGGTTTTTAAACCAAAATAGCTGGAAAAAATATATCATCCAAGTAAACGAATTTCGATATTTTGCTTTATTATTGAGATTCTCAATTCGGTGGTATTTTTATGGGTTCAAATTTAATTCAATGAAGTTGGTTTTGTTTTTAGTTTTAAAAACGTAATTATTTTAGTAATTAGGTATAAAAGGAAGTTTTTTTATTTTAATGTTGTATTCACTTCTAAATACTTGTAGAATGTTTTACTAAATGTTATGGACAAAACATACTTAAGCGACACTCTAGCGAATTATGTGATTTAAAGGTAAAACTTCACGACAAACAATAATGCCATCAGAGGCGACAAGCAAACGAACTCGAACAAGACAGTTCCGATTGAACGTGCGAGTAAGCGAAAAGCTTTGGTCATCTGAGAGAGAGAAAGACGTGTTTTTTAGTAGTCACACTTACTATGTTTCAAACTAAATTTGCTTAATTTTGCTTAATAAAATATAAAAGAGCGTTTCTTTTCATGTTGGTTTCGTTTAGGAAAAAAACTACAAATTCTAAAAAATCACCTATAAGTAACCTTTTGAGTCGAGTAACCTAGAAGTAACCTGACAGAGTTAAAAATCACCTAAAAGGTTACAAAAGTAACCTTCTGGCAAGACTGCAATGTAGTTCTCTGTTTAAAAAATGTTATAGAGCTTATAGAAGACCTCTCAAATGGTGAAAGAAATTGGCATGCTCCGGATTTTTGGATCTTTGAAATTGGAAGAGGTGTGCCAAATGCATGATATATGCTTATTAGGACTATTAACAATAAGGGGCTAAAGTGTCTTAAAATCATTGAAAGACATCAGCATATAAACTGCTTTTTAAAAAAAACACATTATTTTAATTTTGAATTTGGAACCAACATTTTTAATGTTATAAGTTAAAAAAAATACACGATAATATACCACTATGTAACACATGTATTTCAGGAAATAAATTACTATACTTTACTTACTTATAAACAAGCTTGCTGTTACAATCTAAATAAATATCAAATTTTATGAAGATACAGTCACATATTTAGCCGTAAAAACAAATTTGAGAAACTTTTGAATTTAGAATATTATCTAGATATCTAAGCAACTGCTACGATTATTTTTTTTGTTTCATTCTCCTCAATATTTTGTTGTTGTTTAAAAAAAATCGGAAAACCCAAAATAATCAAATCAATAAGAATATGAAGTTTATTGGTCAGCTAATTATGAATAAATATTATTTATGAAGTCTTACAACCTGTATGTACTGTCAGCAAAACTAAATGTTAATTAAGCAATATAGATGTGCATAGTTTGAAAGATCTTTGGATTCATGAAACTGCTGACATCATGCTATACAACAAAGCAGTATATTTGAATGTTTACAATTTTCCACCATTGTTAGCTTTATTGTTCAATCAAAATATTAGTCATGTTGGATGTTATGTTAATATCATTGTATCAGATAGGTCAGAGTAGGTAATTTTACAGTTGAATAAACTGCTGGTGTATGATAATATGTTTTCTGGAATAAATGTTGCATTCATACAGCCCTAAACGAAAAATAGCTTATACTATGGAAACCAGATGATTGATATATTACTTATATATTTTAAATTCAAAAATACTTTAAAACACCCATACACAGAACAAGCATCTACGTTCATCACATAAAAGTTTGTCCAGGATCTCCTGGATGGGCTATCGACCTATAGCGCAGATGGCAGAGGTATTGGAAGCCTAATATTATTACCTGATCTGTGTATTTATCTTTGAAGCTGGGCTAAGACTACTGAATAATGTATGTGTACTTTGTACGGTACTGTTTTATTGTAAAAAGCCATCCTGTAAAACTAGAACAATTGGTATTGTGAGGGATAACAAACACCACTATCACTCATTATCATGATAAATGATAGTGTTGGTGTCAACACCAACAGTCAGCCTTGCAGTCGTGCACCTGAAGTTTTTTTTCAACTCAGATAAGAAACATTAGTGCACAATACAGTGCTCTTTAATTATGATGATATTATTGAACTCATAATTAAAGAAAGTTGGATATATACCTTTTACCGGTTCAGCTCGAACGTACAGGAAACTTTCACACACTATTTCATTAAACTCATAGCAAACACTAATAAGTGAACGTTTTTACTGCGAATGAGAGCAGAGATTTCTTTCGTTATACTGAAATGTGGATAATGAACAGAGAGATAGCTTTGATTATTTATTTTCGGGATATCAATTATTGGAAAACCGGACGCCTCTTTCTTACTTTACTTTTGATTGATTGAATTGAAGCGCAACACAAGTGCGTCACAGCACGACTGCTGGGCACGACTCGGGCAGCACTTCACTTCATGACATGACATTCTATTGACAGTGACAGTGATTCACAAACGATATGGACGAGATTTTTTTTTTATTGAAATTTCATGGTTTTTTATTTAATGTTTATGGCCAAGAAAATATTTCACCGGGAAATAAAAACTAGAATTTATTCACATCATGCGTCACAAATTTATTTTAACATACTGTGGCGAAATAAACGAGAAACCAAGAGAAACATTGGTTTTATTTAACTGAAAGAATTCCACTAGAATAGACAAACCTAATGATCATTCATAACAAAGTATGACAGTTGACACCTTTGGTATTGACAGCACTATGGAGATCGTATACTTTGCGGAGGTCGCATATCACCTCATTCTCCCCTGGTTCAGTATTCACTCTCACACCCATCAACCACAAAGTCCGCCAGGTAGGAGGGTAATTTTCGCATCCTATTAGATCTCCTAGGGAGTCCAGTCTGAAGAACTGGTGAGGACGTTGATGGTTCTTCTAAACGAGGCAGTGACGAAGGAGCGATATCTTCAGGTGGAGATGTGAAGTTATTTTCAGATGGAAGATTATCATCTTCGGAGGCCGTTTCAAAGTTATCGTCTCTGCTATCATCAGTAGTACATAATAATAATAGTCATTTATTGATAATGTTACATTATAGGTCAGAAGTACTGGGGAAGGGAGCCAATCGACGGTTTGATAACGTTGAGGTTTCTCCATTATCCCGTCTTATGAGAGAGTAGAAGAGATTGGTCTCTGGAGTCTGTTTTTGAAGAGCGGACGTTCTTTTTAACAAGGATCGGTCCCGGCGTGAGCCAATATGGCAGTGAATCTCCGTTCGGGGATCTTCTAGGGTATATGAAAAGTTTTTCGTGCGGAGAAGCGTTTGTTGCTGTACACAGGAGGGATCGGACACAATGCAATGCGTCCTTCAGTACTACTTCCCAATTTTCCACCGATAATACCTTTGACCAGAGGCTGAGTTGAATAGTTTGCCAGAGCGTTACGTTTAGTCGCTCCACTTGGCCATTACCCTGGGGGTTATAGGGCGTCGTTCTGGACGAGGCTATGTTTGACTGTTGTAGGAATGATTTGAACTCTTCGGACATGAATGACGACCCTCTATCGCTATGAATGTAGAGAGGTTGGCCAAATGTCAGAAAAAGATCTTTCAGGCAAGTAATGACGGTGGCTGAGGTCATATCCTTACATGGGTATGCAAAAGAAAACCGACTGTACTCATCAATAATCGTAAGTATGTACTTGTTGGCTGTTTTAGAAGGCAGTGGTCCTATAAAATCTATGTTGATCCGTTCAAACGGTGACGTAGCTTTTATCAATTTACCCTTGGCCTTAAGAAACCTCGGTTTTATTTCGGCGCAGATAGGGCACGAGGCGGTCATCTCCTTGACATCATTAGCTGAGTAGGGCAAGTTTTTAGATCTTACCCATTGATACATTCTAGTTACTCCTGGGTGGCAGAGTGCGTTATGTAGTTCTTTCAACTTGTTTATATTCATGTAGGCGCATACGCGAGATAGAGTGTCCGCAGGAGCGTTTTCAGTGCCTGGTCTATAAACTATATCGAACTTGAAGCAAGACAGTTCTAATCTCCAACGTTGGATCTTCTCGTTGATTTTGATTGAACATGAAACCGATTGTTGGTCTGTTATAAGAAGAAAATGTCTACCAATCAGGTAGTGTCTCCATCTCTTTAGGCTCTCTACCATCGCACAAGCCTCTTTTTCGATTGCGGATTGTTTGCATTCAGAGTTATTCAGTGTCCGAGAGAAAAAAGCAACTGGTCTTCCATGTGGGGTCAGCGTAGCCCCTAGCGCGAATTCCGAAGCGTCTGTTTCGACTGTAAACATTTCACTGTCGTTAAAGGCTACTAGAGCGGCTTCCTCTAGGATATCTTGGTTGAGTTCTTCAAAACACTTGAGCGCATCAGGTGGCAACGGGAAAGTTGTCACGCATGTAAGTGGCTTTATTTTTTTGGAGAAACACGTAATCCATTTAGCATAATGAGCAAGCATCCCTAGGACTCGTTTTAGTTCACTAGTTTTAGTTGGAGCGGGAAGCTCTAGACGAGGTTTTAGTCTTTCCGGGTCAGGACTGATTGTATTATCTTCAACAGTATAACCCAAGCAAGTTGATTTTAGTATTATTGAAAACACTCTTCAGTTCGTTTAGAGTTAAATGAAATTTATTAGCGGCGTCCATAAAGCGTTTTAGATTGTGGTCATGATCCCTTTGATCTTTGCCGCAGACGGTTACATCGTCTAAGTAGTCGAACGTTCCTTCTAGTCTCTCTTCCGTTATGATGAAGTCCAGGGTTCGTTGAAAAGCTGCAACTCCATTAGTTACGCCAAATGGGATGCGTGTAAACTGGTACAATTTGCCGCATGCTTTGAAAGCTGTATATATCTTTTCATTTTCTTAGATAGGTATTTGATGATATGCGCTCTTTATGTCGATTTAGCTGAACACTTTAAATCTCGATACGTTGTTCACGACTGATTCTATGTTTGGCAAAGGGAATGCATCCAGATCGGTGAATTTGTTTATGGAGTAATCAATGACAAGTCGTTTTCGATGAGCTCCTCCTCCCGCTACGAGGACTTGGGCTCTCTAGGGGGAAATACTTGTTTCAACGACCCCGTCTTCAAATAATTTGGACACTTCTTCTTTTAAGAAGTCCTCATCTTCCTTACTGTAGCGCAGGTTTCTCACGGCGATCGGTTGAATATTCGGCGACAGATTTGTAAATACGGAGGCTGGCGGCACTGAAGCTCGTAACACATTGCATATCTCTAAAGGTGCACCAGGCCAACCAAGATTAAAATGAATGCTCGAGTGATGTTTAAGCAAGTCATGGCCGACGATTACGTGGGCATAGAGGTTGTCGACAACTAGAAGAGGTGTTTATTTGTAAGTATGCTTATTCATTGTAACGGTAGCAAAACAGACACCTTCGACAAAATAAACTTGATTGATAGAAGCGAGATTGACTGTCTGCTTGCAGGGTTTTTTGCGTAGTTTCATTATGCGAGCTACTTTACCGTTAATAAAGCTGACCGAACTTCCTGTATCAACGAGAGCTTCAACCTTGTATTCATTGACCATGATTGGAATTGTCGCACTCCTAAGGCTCGAAGGAGAGGCAGCAGAAATAGCTCCACTGTAGAATTGGTCGTTGTTAGGAGTCGTAGGATCTTCAACCGTCGTGGAGTTCAAGTTAATATTGCCCGATCTATAGACGCTAGCGAAATGTCCTTTCTTTGAGCACTTTTTGCAGGTGGCTTTGTTGGCTGGACATCTGAACCTTGGATGAAGACTTCCGCCGCAAAAAAAGCAGGATTTAGCCGGAGGTGGCGTGGTCGGAGCGGCTTGAAAAGTTCGTGACGATGAAGCTGCCGCTTGATTTTCGGATTCCTTGTCCCGTGAACTGCCTTGCGATATGGCGGTAAGTTGCGGAGAGTTGATACCAATAGCAACTGCATCCTTCTCTGCTGTTTCCATAGTTACGGCTGGAATAAGTGCTTTTGAGAGAGTGAGTTTAGAGTATTCTAGTAACCGCTCGCGAATCCTTCGTAATAGTAAGCCGGATATGCGAGCACTACGAACCGCTTGGTCTTCATGCTCTTGGGCTTTGACATCTTCGAATTTACAATCTTTCGTGGAAAGTTGGAGAGCTCTAGCATAGTCAGAGATAGTTTCGTCGGCTCGTTGCTTGCGATTGAAGAGAATGTGTCGAGCTAGGATAGTATTTTTCGGTTTGACATAGATGTCATCTAGAACTTTCATCGAATCTTTTTAAGTGGAGCATGTTTTGATATGCTTGTAAATCGATGCCGATAAATGGTTCACTAACAGCTTACACTTAAGTGAGTCTGGTGCATCTTCGGTAATCTCTTCTGCTAAGAAGCTTTCGAATGTCGATTTCCAATGTAGCCATTTTGCATCGGCGTCCGCGACATCAGGCTCGATGTCAAACTTATCGGGTCGTAGATATCTTGATAGTGAAGGCTTGCTTAGTTTTTCGTCAGGAAACATTGGTTTTATTTAACTGAAAGAATTCCACTAGACTGTTGAAGAAGATTGTATTGAGTAGACTACCTTCTTTTATATTATTCAATAATGTTTAATATCTATTGTGAAAAATAGTGACAGTGTGTCAATGAGAGTAAAGTGTAAAAGAAAGAATATACAAGATTGTTTTGGAAAAACCGTTTATTTATATATCCTCAAACTTGCATAAGGAAAGCAGTTCCGCGTAGTGCTGACCACTGCAGCAGAAACTACATCAGGTTTTGTGTCCATCATGGAAAACGCTACGGACAAATTCCAAATTGGTCTGTTAGAAGGGAAATCAAATTAGGATACATGGAAGTATAAAGTGACCAGCTTACTACGCACTGTGACGACAGCGCTAGATGTAGTCGAGGGCACCTTTCGTCGACCTGAACCACCAGGCCCCAAAGCTGGTGATGCTTAGATGGGCGCGTACAATACGAATCAAGAGCGTTTTTTAAAAGCCGACGCAACCGCCCTTCTTATACTAACGACCAATATGCAGGAAGAGACATTAAGAAAAGTAATGCGGTACACCAGAGCACGTGACGTATGGCTTGAATTACATCGATTTTTTGATGGCACTGATGAAGACAAAGCTTACAACCTTTGTATGAGCTTTTTTGGTTATAAAAAGGATGCGGTTGATGACATAGCCAACCATATGTCTAAATTAAAAATATTTGGACACAGCTTAACATAGAACTCAAGAAGGACAACAACAAGGAGTTACCCGAAATTCTGTTGATTTGTAAAATTCTAGACACGCTGGATGACACCTTCTTCGCGTTCAGAAGCAGCTGGCTACTACAACCAAAGACCGACAGAACCATCGAAAGCTTAATGAGCCATCTATGCGCGTTCGAGCGAGCTAAATGTAACAAAGTACAAGAGCAAGAAGCACTCATCGCGAATTCAAGAAACTCACATGCTAATGAAAGGAGTGTAAAGAAGGACAAGAAGTTGAGATGCAACTACTGTCACGGCATCGGATATCGCGTAAGAAACTGTCAGAAGTGGATTATAGATGGCAAGCCTTTCAAGGACAGTAACCGGCAGTCAACACCTACTCCTAATGCCGCTAACATGATACTGATGCCTATTGAGGACACAGAAGTTTTTTCAATCGATCGCGACAGCGAGAATTGGTACGTAGATAATGGCGCCACGAGCCACGTAACCAACCGGGCGGATCTGTTCCAAAATTTCGAACATTTCAAAGAAAACCGTACTGTGACAACGGCCAACGGCAACTCAATTAGTGCTAAAGGCAAAGGTTCAGTAATGATCGAAGGAAATGTTAAAGGAAAGCTACAACGAGTAATCCTCAACGACGTTTGGTACGTTCCAGCCATAAATAAGAATTACTCTCGGTTTTGGCACTTCACGATAGAGTTCCGAGCAGCGTATTCTCATCAACGACAAAAGAATGCACCGTCCATGTCAACGGAGAAGTAAGGCTGATTGGAAAACGACACAGCAATGGTGGATTATATCGACTAGACGTAGTAAACATACCACCAGAGAATCCTCCAGAAGTCTGTGCGACGACGTCGACGTCAGCAACGATGCAGCTATATCATGAAAGGCTTGCTCACCAGAACAAGAGACACGTGAAAGAAACAGTTAAACACGAACTGGGTCTCGATCTACCTCTTGATAATGACACATGCGAAGGTTGCATATATGGGAAAGCCCATAGACTTAAATTCAGTACGAGAACTAGGAGAACTCGTACATACCGACGTTTGTGGACCGTTTCAACCAAGCTATTCGAAGTTGCATTACTATGTTTTGTTTAAAGATGACTTTACAGGCAATCGTATGGTATTCTTCCTGAGACACAAGTCAGAGGTCAAGGATAAACTCGCCTTGATGCAAGCTCAGACGAAAACAGCAGGAGATACCGTAAAATGTCTATTAAGCGATAACGGCGGTGAGTTTGATAATACGTCCGTTAGGCGGATATTAGATTCTCACGGAATTCAACAGAGACTTGCAGCCCTATACGCCTGAACAAAATGGTGTCAGTGAACGGGAAAACAGAACACTGGTTGAGACAGCACGCATAATGATGTATGCGCATGATACGATGCCGCAACAATTGTGGGCTGAGCTAATCGATACCGCCGCTTACATATTAAACAGAACAGGTCCTACAAAATACGACAAATCTCCCTACGAACTTTGGTGTGGAAAGAATCCCATAATTAAGCATCTGCGAATAATAGGGAGCACTGCTTACGTCCACATACCAAAGCAAAAACCGAAAAAGCTAGACAAAAAAGCAATCAAAGGCCGACTTATTGGATACGATGAAGATTGCTACCGTGTCTGGATTACCGACGGAAAGAAAAATATACTGGTGCGATCACGAGACGTAATTTTCGACGAAAATGCCCTTCCTAACAATGACGTTGATCCACCAGGTACTGATAAAAGTAAATCCAATACGAGGGAGTACGTTATTCAGTTACCGATAGACAGCATCACAGAAAGCGACAAACCGGCTTCGAATCTGGAAATATGTCAAGGTCCTTTGAGAATTGAGTCTGAGGAAGACCTAGAATCATCAGTTATTGACGATCCTGAACGTAGCCTTGAGGGAGTAATTTTGGCACAAGTCCAGGAAGACCACTTTCATGAATCAGAGTCCTTCACACAGGAAGATTATGGTGATCTTGAAGAAGAGGACGAATTTCACGACGCTGAATCACCACGCTACAAACTTCGTGATCGCAGTCAGATAAAGAAACCTGAACGGTTTGATGATTACGTCTGCGTGACTGAATCGTTTCCCACGAATTCTTCGGATGCGATGAAAAGAACCTATCACGTAGAATGGCAAAGAGCGATGAACAGTGAAATGGAGTCATTAAAAGAGCTCAAGGTATGGACACCGTGTGCATTACCGAAAGGCAGGAAGGCGCTACCTTGCAAATGGGTCCTTCGTATTAAGAGGAATCCAGGTGGCACCATCGACAAGTATAAAGCTTGACTTGTCGTTAAGGGCTATAAGAAAAAGCTCGAGGGGTTCAGTGATGCAGATCACGGAGGTGATGGAGAAACTGGTCGCTCCACAACGGGAGTTATCTGTCGATACTCAGGAGGAGTGATTTCGTGGCTGAGCCAGAGACAAGCTTCTGTAGCTATCTCAACTACCGAAGCAGAGCTTGTGGCTGCTAGTGAAGGAGCCAGAGAACTGTTTTGGCTGACAAGAGTCATGCAAGACCTAACGTCTCTTGTGAAGACTCCGATATTGTTTGTGGACAATGAAGCAGCGGTTCGACTTGCCCACAATCCAGAATTCCACAAGAGGACCAAACACAAGCATTAGGCATTTCTACGTGAGAGAGTTGGTTGCTGAATGTGCCATCGAAGTTGAAAGGATCGGGACAGCAAATCAAGTTGCTGATATCATGACCAAAGGGCTTCTAAGAGCAACTTTTTCTTCTCTCTGCCTAAAACTGGGACTTTTTAACAGTTTGAATAAGGGAAAGTGTTGAAGAAGATTGTATTGAGTAGACTACAACCTTCTTTTATATTATTCAATAATGTTTAATGTCTATTGTGAAAAATAGAGTGACAGTGTGTCAATCAGAGTAAAGTGTAAAAGAAAGAATATACAAGATTGTTTTGGAAAAACCGTTTATTAATATACCCTCAAACTTGCATAAGGAAAGCAGTTCCGCGTAGTGCTGACTACTGCAGCAGAAACTACATAGACAAACCTAATGATCATTCATAACAAAGTATGACAGTTGACACCTTTGGTATTGACAGCACTATGGAGATCGTATACGGTGCGGAGGTCGCATATCACCTCACATACTATGAATGTTTTCGTAAAGGTCAAGGTTTACCTACTTTCACCAACTTGTCTCGTGCCAAAACAGCACTAATTCGTGTGAATTTTTTTCGTATTCGAATGTTTTCGTTCGGTAGAAACCGTACTGCCGATTTTAGTTCATGAAATTTACCACTAGGGGCGCTGCATGTAAATGTATACAAGCAAACGATACTTTTAGACAAGGGTCGATAATTTTTTAAACCAAAAAAAATAATAATAGGATGAAACCCATTGGAAAAGGAGGAGAATATTATAAAAATGGAAGGAAAAATAATTTACGGGCGATCTGAGGTCGGGAAGGGGAAGGGGGTGAGTTTTTAAGGGTAAAAAACGGTTTATCTCGATTTCCGACAATACTACAAGTCTTATGGAAAAAAGTTAAACGGCAAAGTTGTAGGTAATAAAAAGATCTACAACTTTTGTATATACACTTTTTCACATAATCTCTAAATGAAAAATTCCAAAAACCAAGATTTTGGTTTGTTATTTGAATCATTTACAAAAAAAATTTTTTTTTCACGAAATTTGATGAAAAGTTACCTTTTTATGTCCCAAATACACTGTAATTTATTAGATTTGAAATATTTATTTTTTCACCTTATTTTGACTTAATATCGAAAAAGCACCCTAATTTTCAATCGAAAATTCACCCGTCAAAATATCAGGTTTTTTCAAAAAGTTGGTGTGCTTTCGGAAAGTTGAGATTTCAACGAACAGAAATTTGTATATATTAATTTTTTTAATTAATATATACAATTTTGAGCTATTTATTAAAAAGTCAAAGTCAAAGTCAAAGTCAAAGTCAAAGTCAAAGTCAAAGTCAAAGTCAAAGTCAAAGTCAAAGTCAAAGTCAAAGTCAAAGTCAAAGTCAAAGTGCTCTTTGGTAAGGAACTTATACATTTCTGTATGGAACATAAATGGGTGTGTGCAGATATTGATTACTTTGGTATAGCGTCAGATACATATACTTTTGTTAGTGATGTTCACGGTACTTGTTCGTGGTTGGACCATATAGTTACTACGGAAGCCGCAAGAGAAACGATAATGAACTTTAGGATAAACTATAGTGTTACGTGGTCTGATCATTTTCCAGTGGAATTTACTTGCAATTTAAATGTGATAACGCCAAAGGTTAATGTACCAAAGTCATCTCACAATTCTGTTGTATGGGGTGAGAGAGATATCTCTCAGATAAAGCAGTATACACAGCTATGCTCAAGTATGCTTAGAGATGTTGACTTTCCTTCAGCTTTTAGAACATGTGCAGATAATACCTGCGGTGACATGTATCATAGAAAAATTATTGACACAATGTATAGTAGAATTGTTAATATATTAAAAAGCTCAGCCAACAGTAGTCATTACAGTAATATTCCTAGTTATAAGCAAAGAAAAAGAAAACCATATGTAATTGGATGGAATAAATATATTAGAGAGGCTCATGGAGAGGCACGGCTTTGGTTTCAGGAGTGGGTTCTTTACGGCAGGCCGTCGTGCGGTTTTGTATACGATGAAATGCGAAGATCGCGCACTATTTTTAAAACTAAACTTAAATTGTGTCAAAACAATCAGACCCAAATAAAAATGGATATCCTCGCGAAGCATCACATGGCAAAAAACTTTAGCAAGTTTTGGAAGGACACTAATAAGCTTAATCCAAAGCCGAGCGTGCCCGTGAGCGTCGAAGCTGTAAGCGACCCTGTCCAAATTGCCAATCTATTTAAGGAGCACTTTAGAGTGAAATCTTCACTAGGTCCTGGAAGTGTGGGTTCGGAGCCGCCTACTGGGGATCAAATGGTCCGGATCTCAGCAAAGGAAGTTTCACGGATAGTGAAAAGCATGAATCGAGGCAAATCTCCTGGTCACGACTCTTTGTGTATTGAACATCTGAAGTACGCTGGACCTCATTTAGCACGGGTACTCGCCATGCTTTTTACTTTCTGTATCGGCCATTCCTACCTTCCTGAGGAGATGATGCGGACTCTTGTTGTTCCCATTATCAAAAATAAAACTGGAAATGCTTCTAGTTTAGGTAACTACAGACCCATATCACTAGCTACTATAATAGCTAAGGTGCTAGATGGTGTGATTGATAAATATCTTAGTGTACATTTAAACTTACACGATGCCCAGTTCGGGTTCAGGCCCGGGTTGACCACTGAATCGGCCATACTGAGCCTCAAACACACCGTCCAGTACTATACTAGTAGGAACACACCTGTTTACGCCTGCTTCTTAGACCTTTCGAAAGCTTTTGATCTGGTGGCGTACGACAGGTTGTGGCCGAAGCTGGGTGATACTGGGCTGCCGTCTGAATTGGTGGAACTCTTTAAATATTGGTATGGCAATCAATGTAACAATGTAAGGTGGTCAGGGTCGCTATCGGACACGTACAGGCTGGAGTGTGGAGTGCGGCAGGGTGGAATCACTTCGCCGCGACTCTTCAACCTGTACATGGATCGTTTGATTCGTGAGCTCAGTGGCGCTAATATTGGATGCTCTGTTGACGGAGTAACTGTCAATAACATAAGTTACGCTGACGATATGGTGTTGCTGAGCCCATCGATCAGTGCCCTACGAAGACTTGTTGGAATCTGTGAGCGTTATGCGGAGGCTCATGGGCTCAGATATAACGCTGGCAAGAGTGAGGTGATGGTTTTTAAAGCCCGGTCGAAAACTTATTCCACAGTCCCATCAATCTTGCTGGCGGGCAGTGAGCTCAAGCGGGTGTCCGAGTTCAGGTATCTGGGCCACTGGGTCACTGAGACTCTCTCAGATAACACCGATATTGATAGGGAGCGAAGGGCATTATCAGTCAAAGCCAACATGTTGGCCCGTAGATTTGCACTGTGCAGTACGGCTGTAAAAACAAGTTTGTTTAAGGCGTACTGCCAGTCTTTTTACACGAGCAGTCTATGGGTTAACTTTACTAAGTGCTGCTGGAATGCCCTTCGAGTCCAGTACAATAATAGCTTCAGGGTGCTGTTGAGGCTGCCATACTTCTGTAGCGCATCGGGGATGTTCGCGAACGCACGCGTCGATGACTTTTATGCGATTATCCGCAAGAAAACGTCGTCCCTGATGCGTCACGTGAGGGACAGCACCAACAGATACCTGCTACTTATAGCAGGAAGGCTGGATACTGACTGCATCTTCATGAAGCACTGCACAGAGGTGCACCATTCACACCGGTGATGTAATGATGTGGTGCATGCAGTCTATATTTTAATTTCTTTATTTTATTTATGTTCTCTATGTTTTAAATTATTATTATGATAAATATGGCTCAAATTTGTACATATACTTATGAAGGCTGAAATAAATTAAATTGAATTGAATTGAATTGAATTGAATAATTTCAATCTAAGTTTTAAAATGGTCGTGTATGAATGTAAAAATCTTCTTGTGTGTGTGCTTGTGGCAGGCACACCATAGTTAAAGCAAGGGCAAAAACGTGTGGAAATACATTTTCTAACTCTTCTAATAGAATAGCAAATCCACATCTTTTAGTTACTCTGGGTCGGCAGAAGCGACGTATCGTCAATCTATTAGATCGTCTTGCATTTTCATGTCTCTCTCGGGTACTGAAGTATACCAAATTCTCTCATTTATACCTACGTATTTAGCCCACCCGATAATCCCGCTAACACGCTCTATTCCGCGGATGTGTCATCTCACGGTACTGTAAAATTCTGAGTGGGTGGTGCTGTGTGTCCTGGGATTGACACTGGAATCACGCTGGGATTGACTGCGGACATCACCGCACCACGGGCCACAGGCGGGAAAACGGATTGGAAGGCCTTCTCAAGAACTCTGGAATATGTAGACGTAGAACGTCAGTCTACCCCTAGTTGAGCTGGAAGCCACACCACTGACCACGAAAATCCTGCAAACCAAAGAGAAGGCCTCTACGACACTACGGCAACGAAAGAAGAACAATCTGCCACGGCACATCAAACGAGAGTTAAAGCGGAATAGAGAACTGCGCCGAGAATGAATGCCCTCACGCTGCCCCTGGCTCAAAGCTGATCTGAATGCCCTGACCACGGAGGTATCGGTTTGGCGAAGAGAGTTGGGAGAACACCATCGAGCAAACCTCCGATTACGAAACCAACCTCTACGCTTTCAGAACTCAAAAGTACGCACTACACAGCGCCCCAGCTGACGTGCATGCTATATCACTTGGCAGAAGAGCTGTGCGTGGAAACTGGACGAAAAATGTGACGTTGGCCTTATTCGCTGACGAAAGCGCCTACTTCGCCTCCTTTCGCAGCCCAACCATTGTCAATAGGCGCATGCAGCGCCTCCTGAACATTCTCTCGCTCTGGCTGGACAAGTAGTGCATGGCCATCAACGTGGGTAAGACTGCAGCGCTCTTTGTGATAAGCCATCGTACACCACCGCATTAGCTTCGGGCCAAGATGTAGAGTGGAAGAAGTCATTTTGGTCACCTCGAAATCGAAATCGACAGGTCGTTGAAAACCGGCCCATACGCAAACCGCGCCCGACACCAAACGCGCGCTGCCCGAGACTAGCTCCGACCTGGCCTCTCCTTGCATCTCCCACTTAGAACTAAACTGAAGATCTACAAGGATTACATCCGGTCTCGACTCAAATATGCATCCCGGAAGGCCATTGCTAACGCAAAAACAGCAGTGTGCCGTTGCAGTACGCAACAAGAACCACAGACTCAGGTGCAGTATAGAGAAATATGTCGAGCTCCTTAGATGACCAGAGTAGTAGTTTCGCGTTTAATATTTTTGGGTGCAAGTCACATACTGGCATTCGCAAGCCTACCGCGGGTTCGTTTCGGTGGCGTAGGTATAAAGTACAATATAAGGTAATAATCACACGCCGCACACAAATGGCGGCGGCGGCGGCGGCTCGCCGGGTACACTCGGCGGCTTCCCGCGGGCGCGGCGCACACGTCTACTGTACATTCAAAAGTTTCTAAGGAGCAAGCAGCGCTTACGCGACTTGCGGGCGGTGTCGTGCCGAAAAAAAACAATCTCGTGTGAACGTGCGCTAAGGGTTGTCGACTTGTCGCGTCCTGCAGCTTATTTATATATTAATAAAAAAATATCTATCTGTGGTGGAATGTAGGTAGGTAGGTAAGTAATTATTTTGAACAATTGCATTTCAAGAGTAGGTACATAGGTACCAAACCTAGCAATCATCATTTATTATGCATGGGTTCTATCTAGGCAAAGGCATCTATCTAGGCATCTAGCTCTGTCTTCTGCGCTGTAGGTTGAGGGTTCGATTCCCTCCCTCTTCATTAATATTATCTAAATTGATACGTTTGATTACGTAATGTTACCTAAATTGATACGTTTTTATCATGAGTGTATGCTTTCAGAAATAGTAGACTCTCGAAAAGCCAGATCGATGCCACTGAGGCACATAGTTTTCTAATTTATTCTTAAATATTAATAAGGAAATATTTTTTTCATTTCATTATGTCATGTCAGGCCAAAAATGCTCACTGGACATATCCATAATACATTTCGTGTAATATCCAAACCAAGTTTCTAAGAAATCAATAATATTGTATTGTAGAAAAAATAATATTGTAAGTACCTGTTTTATTAAATATTTTTTATGAAAACACCTGCCTACTTATTTGTTATACAAAAGTCAACAGAAAAAACCACAATACTAACTAATATACAGTCTACACGAGCGAAGCCGCGGGCTGTAGCTGGTAAACAGCAACATAAATAGATATAACACAAAAATATATATATATGCCTGTATTACAGTTCTAATTCTTACACTGAATATTGAGTTATTTATCATTATTAACAATATCTCAATATGTATGCAATATATAAATAAATAACTCAATAATAGAAAAAGTATCAAAATCGTTTACACGTTGTCTACAGCTGTGTCGTGAACTCGTGACCTCGACGAGGGAGCTGTCGCCGTGCTTCAATATAGCTAATCTTTCAGAACGAATGTTTGTGATAGGCCTCTTAATGTATAAAGTGAGCTACAGACCGTAATCAATTAAAACACCAATAATTTATTGTAAACTTTAATTGCTTCATATTGATATACCCATCATACCACTTATTTAGGCACCTACTTAGATTAAAACTATTTATTAAAACATTTATTTAAGTAAGATAATAAAATAAGAGTAATAACAATAAATAATGCCGGACATTTCACACATCATCTAGTTACTTTACCTACGTAATTGTATGCTAGTTTGTACAGAAGAGCTTTGAAACGAGGTAAGTAGTAACGTACCCACGACCGTAAATACCTACGAGTATAACATAAGGTACATTATTATAAAATATTATAGTATTATAAAATAGGCATTAAATAGACTTGTTGTTTTGCCGAGCGCTGGATTAAACTTCCAATCCAGCGTTCGGCGAAGCAACAAGTGTGCAGAGCAGATTTTAAGTGTCGTTAAAGTGCAGAGCGAGTCAATTGTTCCTGAGATTACCTCGTGGAGGCGAAACACGTGTCGAATAATTTATTTTTGAGGTTGCATGTGTATGCGCTAATATTTAACGCTTTGCATGGCTTTTTAATTGCGGGCGAGAGGGAGTTGCATAAGTCTGCATCGAGTCTAACTCATTAGGTATAGATTGGCGGAATAGAACTAAATATTTGTCCATCTGTTTAATGTTTTTCAATGGATTTCCGCAAAGTAATGCCTTAATCGATTATCTCATAAAAGGATTTAGGATTCATAATATACGTATTCTGCTGCTAAATAGCATACTTGTTTCGGATAAGGCATCATCGGTGTCGTCGTCGCCATATATATACAAAAAGACCCAGGACCGATTATGATTACTACACAGTATCCGTATAGGAGCTACTATTACTGAACCTCACCAGTGTAATTGCGGCATCATGGTGGACAGACAAAGTAACCACGGACTCTCCTGCCGCCGCAGCGCAGGTCGTCAATCTAGCCACGCCAGTCTTAATGACATCATCCGTAGGGCACTCGCCACCGTTAATGTGCCGGCCATCGTAAAGCCAAACGGTATAGCACGTGACGTTGGCAAGAGGCCTGACGTTATGTCATTGACCTGGAATCTTGTTAAGACTGGTGTGGGATGCGACTAGTGTGGACACTCTCGTGCGTGTTACTGCTGCTGCGGCATAAGATCAAGTGGCTGAAATATGCATCCATTGGCAATGGTTATATTTCTGCCTTTTGGTGTAGAAACTCCAGGCCCTCGGGGACCTGAGGCGTGGTCTTATTCAGAGAGTTATCCAAGAGACTGGTGGACAAGACCAATGATCAAAGGGCTGGTGCTTATCTCGGACAAAGGGTTAGTATGGCTTTTCAACGAGGTAATGTTGTCAGCCTTTTGGACACTTTACCTGCGATCAGTGAACTGAATTCTATTTTTTTACTGTTAAGTAATTATCTAATTACGTCTAGAAGAAAATAGAGTTCATAGCTTTAGTGTAAAATAGCTAAGTTACTTTGTTAATGGTTTGCACCTATTTGTAAGCTGTTTATGAAAAATATAAATATAAATTATCACAGTTTTAATAAGTTCGGTTAGCTAAAAAAAATTACATAAAAAGGATTTGACTAAGATCTTGTAAATACAAAACATTGTTTAACTTACACAGGTAGACTTACGATTACCATAGAACGCGAACTTACCAGCGGGAAACCGTCAGTGGGTCAGTTCACGTCTTATTAAACATATCTCACAATACTAGTAAACTTCGTAGAGTTCAATAAAACTAGAGTTCAGGATCCGGAGCGTCAGTAGCATATCCCAATTTTTGCAAAGCTATTTTGATCTCCCCAAAAACAGTGGGATCCTCGATGGTCGCGGGTAGTTTCACAAGCTGGGATCGTGCGAGTTTTGCTATAGCTCCTCGCAACGCCTTGCCGGATCTTGTCCTAGGTAGTGCCGGAACTGCGATGGCTTTTCTGAACGCGGCTATGGGTCCAATTAGGTGACGGACGAGGGCTATCAGTTCTTGGGTTACAGTGGCTTCCGCTATTATTTCCTCATCTGTAAATTAAATTAGTATATGTAGCATATGCCTGGGCATGTATGGCCTGCAAGTGCGAAAAATTCACAATATACATTAATAATATTGAAATACAATACTGGTCAATGTTAAATACCCTAACCAAACCCAGATTAATAAATCTTATATTATAGTCATTTTGGTAAATGCTTAATTGATTCCATGAATTTAATCAGTCGGCAGGTCGGCGCGTTTCTAGTGTCGTAGTCCATAAGATATAGTTCTTACTATCTAGCGGTGGTCTCATCACGTAGAGACAGAGAGGCACATCCCCCTTCGTGGAGTCTGGTGCTCCGACCACCACTGCATCAGCGACCCTAGCATGCCGCAGCACCACGTCTTCGAGAGCTGCTGTGGAAAGTCTGTGGCCAGCCACGTTGATGACGTCATCGGCTCTTGCTACCACCCAGACAGCTCCTTCCGCGCTTATCCACCCAGCGTCTTGTGTGTCGTAGTAACCCTGATTTGTTAAGACACGAACATAAAATAGAAACTTTAGAGTATGTAGGTACCTTAAGGTATGGAACCTTGTTCATAACACTTTTTAGTAGTATTTAAAAAGAAAATAAGGCGGTAATACAGTGAAATCACTCTTGCTTTCCGATCTTAAGGTGAAGGAAAACAAACGTAAGGAAAGGAAACACGATGTTTCCTAGCCCCGTATAGACCCGTATGAATTTCCTGTGGCTGGCAAAGCTGAAAGCCTTACATTTGGTATTTTAAGACTCTAGTCTTACCGGGTAAGCGTCAAAATAGATTTTTTTAAATCTCTCATCTGCTTGCCACAAGGTGGAGGCGAACCCTGGAGGTAGAGGCAGCTTAGCAACCAATCGCCCCACTTCCCCAGCTTGGCATTCTGTGCCATCTTCTTTCAGTACATGGACTGGAATAAGAAATTGGACATACAATCTCGAATTTGTCAAACAAGACGAGAAGAGTAGATCTTATAAAAAAAATATTGTTTTTCTCTATACCTACATAGTGAATGTAGTTCTAAACGTTCTTTAGACCTTATTTTGTTAAAGATATATTTTTTATTAGATACACAATTTATCTCAACACCATATAGCTACATTTTCGCGGTTTAGGAGTTAGTTAAATTGCATTTAATATAATCCTCAGTTACAATATAAGATACTAACGACCCGCCCCGGCTTCGCACGCGTATAAACCCTACGTGAAAAATTATCTAACTGATTGTAAATACGTTGCGTGGTTTAGAAGTTAGCGGATTTACAGACAGACACGAAAAGTAACTTTGTTTTATACTATGAAAATAATAGTTTTAGCCAAGCTGCGCTGCTTGATTGTGCTCGGTTCGGGTAGGTAAATAAAACCACTTAGCATGTAAATTCAAAGTGTTTTATTTTATTATTTTTTATTTTGATTCGTGATTTTATTGCATTAGGTTTCTAATTTATTTTTACCTTACTCTAATCCAATGAGTTCTCAAGCTGCTTTCAATAAATGTTATATCTCAAAATTTTCAATAATGGAATAGAATAGAATATGATTATATTCTATTCTATTCCATGGTTGGTATGGTTTATTTGACAAACAACACGAATAAAGTTACAGACAGAGAAATAAACCACTCGCATATTTTTTATTTTTGAAATTAAATGTAGGTTCTGTGTCAGCTTTAACGCCGCTCCGCTATGGGAGACAGCGCTGTTACTAATGTGATTAATGTAAGACTGTCTTAATAATGTTATTAAGACAGTCCTTAGAGCAAATTGTATTAGCACCAACTTACTATCATATCCTGGAACCGGGTATCCGGCTGAATGTGGCGGTATCGCCTTCACGCCGTAGCCGAGACAAGGAGCCGTGATGGGAGATCCTGACTCCGTCTGCCACCAATGGTTTAGGACTGGCACTGAGAACACTCGCTCGGCCCATAGCTAGAAATATACATAAACATATATAATATTATACAGATAAACATTAAACAGATACTTAGACAAATATTAAGTACTATTCCGCCAATCTTGGTTGGCGCAATCAGATTGCTAGAAATAGTTCGTTAAATTTATAATGTGAATAAAATAAATGCATTAATGAATCAAAACTCTTTGTTTTCATTCATCAATGCATTTATTTGATTAGAAAAATTTAACGAACTGTACGAACGGTTTAATGTTCTTAAAAATAATTATGTACAATAAGCGGTCTTTTCGCTAAAGAAATTATTTCTTCCAGACAACCTTTGAAAGGAGATGCGCTTAACTTGATTGGAAAATTGAGCATGGTGCCCTAAATTGTAAACTTTAACATAAATGTATAAATGTTTGTTGTAGGTAAACGCAAGAAACTGATTATTGTTGACTGATTAACTGATTGCACAATATTATTGATAGTTATTTATAATTTACATAAACGATATACACAAATACTATGATACAAATAATAGATTGACATTAAACAGATAGACAAATATTTAGTACTATTCCGCCAATCTTGACGGAATCAGATTGGCGCCAAGATTAGCGGAATAGTACTAAATATTTGTCTAAGTATCTGTTTAATGTTTTGTAATAGATTTCCGCGCACAACACCATCTAGTCCCAAACTAAGCATAGCTTGTATTTTGGTGACTAGATGACTGATAGAATACTTATAAAGTATCATAAGTATGTATTTAAAAATATATAACACCCAGACACAGAACAAACACCTATGTTCTTCACACAAATGTTTATTCTGGGAGGGAATCGAAACCTCAACCTACAGCGCTGAAGGCAAAGCTACTACCAACTGAGCTGACAGGCCAGTCAAAATAGTTACCTATAATATAAAAAAGTAATAAACACAATTTTACAAAAAACAAAATATCGAAGATGAATCATACATATCGTTTCAGAAAGAAACAGATATGTGGTACTTATTTTTAAGATTCTCCACAGATTTTCCAAGGCAGATTTTCCACCAAACGGCCTCCAAGATCAAAAGTTTCCAATACTCACGCACGACTCAACCCAGGGTAAATAGGTAGGTATGTCGGTAAAAGTGGTTTAACATGAACTACCTTACTTATAAATACCTCTCAACTTAAACACAGCCTAAATACTGCTTAAGATTCACCATGTCACTACTTGTCACTATCTTATAAAAAGGGATGGCACTATTTCAGTGATTAACTTTTGACAGTTGAGAGACGTTTATTAGTAAGGCCGCATTTTGCTCGTGGGGTTCTTCGTTTGTCATTTCATGAAGTAGCACGGCTCTGCTGATTTAATATTGTTTTATTCATTTTATTGCATGTTTTATTCAGTAATAATGGCGGAATTTTAATGAATAAATTGTGACTACAGGACGGGTATGGAGAATTAAATTAAATGTGTGTTGTGATGCAATGTGATGTGAACGACGAGGAATCCCAAGAAAATTTTAGACGCCATTCCGCGTGACGTCTAAAATTGACAATTGACCATCGACTAAGACTTTATTAAACAAATTGACCATAAACAAACATAAACACTTGACACTGGCAAAATTGGCATTATTATGTCACATGCCATAAACAAAGATGAAGAAGAATTTTGCTCGTGCCCTCATGCGTTATAACTATTGAAAAAAAAAAAACGGAAATACCTATTATAATTTTTCTAGACTATTTCAGGAGCGTTCAAATAGCACGATACGGTAAGTAGAGGTGAAGTCAAAAGTCAAAGGTATAGACGAAGTAACAAATGAATAACATTTCCATACCAAATGATTGTAAATAGCTCCTCGTTTTGTATACAATAGTTATATCAGACAATCAGTGATATCCGTTATCTCTCCTAAATTATGCAAACAAAATATAGTACCTAACTTAGCATGAGTATGTACTATTTAAAGTAATTATATTGATCATCACGATGAATGTTGTAGTCTGGTGTACCTACATAGTTCTCTCCCCAATGTACGTTTACTGAGTACAGGTTATATAAAAAATCGGGTTGCACTCCGGGAGTGCCGACAAAAGTGAAAACTTATTTTGGCGCGTTAGAGTTTAATAATAAATCACTTCAAAATCAGTAATTATGGCGACTGCCAATCAAATACTGAACGAAAACACAGATATAGAATATATCGTATATAGAATATTTTTTGTTCAGAATGCAGATAATATATCAAAGAACCTAACTCAGTAAACTTCTCCACACAAAAGTAGACTGTAAACATGTGAATTAAGGTTTATAATCAAATGGGACGAGCGCGACAGCCGGCTGCGTCTATATCAAAGAACCTAACTCAGTAAACTTCTCCATACAAAAGTAGACTGTAAACATGTGAATTAAGGTTTATAATCAAATGTGGCGAGCGCGGCAGCTGGCTGCGTCTATATCAAAGAACCTAACTCAATAAACTTCTCCATACAAAAGTAGACTGTAAACATGTGAATTAAGGTTTATAATCAAATGGGGCGAGCGCGGCAGCCGGCTGCGTCTCGCCCCAGACGGTAACGGTGTCGCGAATCCAGAGGTTTTACCTCATCTAAAAATATGCGTACCGCGCTAAAAGAAGTTTTCACTTCAAAAATGGATGCTCCATAGGTAGGTACTACATTTTTTCTTGCTGTTTTAAGGTTCCCTAAAATTTTATCTTTAATTTTCCTTATAATTTCATCTACAAATTTGGAAACTTATCAGGTGCCTGCAAACAAAGCCGGGAGTCAAACCCGCAACCTTCTGCGTCTCAGCCGGACCTAAGCCCTGATGATTCATATCATATTTAAATATTTATCACGAATATCTATACATTTTGACGACCTCTGTAGCGCAGTGGGCTTAGGTCCGGCTGAGACGCAGAAGGTTGCGGGTTTGACTCCCGCCGCGGGACAAATGTTTGTATGATCTGCAAGTATTTGTCTCGGGTCTGGGTGTTTCTTTGTATAATATGTATGTGTTTACAAAAAAAAAGTATATAAGTAGTATATTAGTCATGTGGTACCCATAACACAAGCTCTGCTTACTTTGGGGCCAGATGATGTTGTGTGAAATGTCCGGGATTATTTATTTATTTATTTTAACAAACACCTTTCACATTCACACACCTTTCACAAACACATTTCATCTAGAGAATCTTCATCTGGGTGAGTTTGATATGCGCTCCGCTCGTTGCCGCTCGAGTTCACGGTTCGTGAATATTATCTAGCAAGATGAATCGAAACAGTGTCGGTGCAAAATATATCGACAAAATAATAGGTACGCAAGTAAAACCCGTATTTGTCAAAATGTACAACTCACGAAAATTTTGAAAGTGAACGAATATGTGTGTTGAAAAACTGTTCAAGAAACTTTATTTATCTAGGTAGTTACCTATACAAAGTCATATTAGTAAAATAAAATTAACCTCATTTTACACATAGGAGAGGTGCCTAAAAATATGTTAATCAGTTTTTTTTTGATAACTTTGTGGGCCACTAATACGTATTACCGTGCAAGATTACATTATGAACTAAACTAACTTAGAGCTGGATCTCTGACCTCACTGGGAAGACAGACGAATATGGAGAAAGTATAAAGATACGTTTTTGGACTTTAGAACCTAAGATAAACAATTGATTCAGGCGTGACTATGCGGAAATCCATTAGGTACATACCATTAAACAGATGGACAAATATTTAGTACTATTCCGCCAATCTATTCCCAATGAGTTAAACATGATGCAGACGCATGCATCTAGCTCCCGCCCGCAGTTGAAACGCGATGCGTTGGAAATAGATTAGCGCTCACCATCCACACATGCAACCACAAAAAGAAAGTCAACCCGTGTTTCAGCTCTCCACGAGGCATCCTCGGGAACACTTGACTCGCTCCACACCTTGATGAAAACCCTGCTCTGCAGACTTGTTGCTTCGCCGCTCGTTAGAATGAGAAAAGTCCTATTATTAAGGTTTTTTTCCTATTGGAAAGGAACTATTTACAAACGTATAATTTACCCTGGTGTCCTGATCACAATGTTCGCCAGCAAGGAAGACAGTCTTGAGGGAATTACTGCAGTACCTCCTGGCGTATTTGGCGTTAGGGTCAGCACGTTTGAGCACCCTCACGGCTGTTGGGATGGTGAATAACGTGTTCACACGGTGCTGTTCTATTATTCTGAAAAATAAACCATGCTTCTCTTAAAGGTTCCTCACGATATGATCCTTCACCTGTTGAGAGTACCGGTATATATAGATAGATCTAGCTTTATTTGACACAAAACTATACAATAAGGTACAAAAATAAAATATTAATCGTAGCTAAAAGAACACACACACTAAAAGAAAAAATAAAGACATCATATACCTACATAGGTAATATAAATTAATTAATTTAAAAAAATCATCAGTACATTAATACGTTATAAAATCAGATATCGGTGAGACAGTGAGAAGCTACTTCTTCGTTAATGGCATGTCATGATGATGACAATATTGCGCATGTCAAATATTTCGATTGTTTATAGTAAGAGGTTCAAAGTCTTATATTGTCGTTCGTCCTTTGTTATTTTATAAAAATTGGTGTCTCTTTATATCATTTTGACTGCCCTGTGAGCTCAGTTGGTAGTAGCTCTGCCTTCTGCGCTGTAGGTTGAGGATTCGATTCCCTCCCAGGATAAACATTGATGTGAAGAACACAGGTGTTTATTCTGTGTCTGGGTGTTATAAAGTATCATGAGTATGTATTTAAAAATATTATAAGTATTCTATCAGTCATCTGGTCATCATAATACAAGCTATGCTTATTTTGGGACTAGATGATGTTGTGTGCATTGTCCAGCAATATTTATTATTATTATTATTATTATTATTATAATTATACGGATTATTTTTGCTAGAATAACAAAGAAACACTAAACTTAATTGCAACCAAAAAGAAGCAAGGAATTGCCACCTAAATTCACCTAGTAAGAAGTTTCAAAGTGGTCCTTGTGACTGTATTGAAGAAAGTATCTTTTGACTTTGACTTTGAATTTTGACTTATGGCTAACAATCTATTGTTGAGGTTTGTTTTAACTATGAACCGGATTCTTCGTTTGTCATTTCATGAAGTAACATAGCTCCGCTAATTTAATATTTCTTACTCGTTTTATTGCATGTTTTATTCAGTAATCTTAGCGGAAATTTAATGAAAAAGTTGTGACTACATGGGACAAGTATGAACAATTGAATTAACTGTGTATGGTGCAATGTGATTTGAACGATGAGGAATCCCAAGAAAATTTTAGACATTCCGCGTGACGTCTAGAATTGACAATTGACCATCGACTAAGTCTTTAACAAACAAATTGACTATAAACAAACATAAACACTTGACACTGGCAAAATTGACATTATTATGTCACATACCATAAACAAAGAAGAAGAACTATGAACCGGTCCATCAAAGATTGTATTTATTGGGTATTGCATACCCTTTGGTATTTATTGCTATTCACACACATACCTATAGTACTGCCCAGGATCAGGTGTCCGGTCTGGTTTTCCTTCGTAAAGAACTGAAGTGACTCCGGCCAGTAAGGGCCCGTAGCAGATGTAGGAATGGCCGACCACCCAACCAAGGTCCGACGCGGCCCACCACACTCCCTTTTTCAAACCATACACGCTTTTGAGGGTCCAACAGAGTGTAGCTGCATGCCCACATGGTCTCTGTATACCCTTCGGGGCGTCTGTTGTACCTAAATAGTAAAAAAACAATTAGATACAAAAGGCATTAGTTGGAAAGTTAAAAAGATCGATGTTTTGTAATTGTTGATAATATTATGTTCTTTATTCCATTATGTTTCTTCCTTCCTCTCCAGTCTACCTTATGGAACGTTTTGAATTCCTTCATCTATCCAATTCCCGATCTCTACTTTCTTCTGAACCCCTTCAGCTAAAAACTCCTGTTCATACTTCAAGCTGCTATGGTTGTTCTTTTACGCTGCTGTGAAGCTTTGGAACGAACTCCCTGTCCCCATCCGGTATGCGAAATAATTATACCATCACTATCTCTCATCACTCTCATAGATATATAATATATTTATTAATTATTTATGTATTATTGTTTAAGTATTGTTTTAGAATATAATTATATAATTAATGTTTAAGTAGGTATATTTTATTTTATTTATGTCTATGTATAGTTTTATTTAGTAATAACATTAGTTTAATGTACGCCGTGCCGTCCATTCTATTTCATGCATTCCTTTCCATCCATCCAATTCCATTCCATCCAAAGTTTGCCAGGATAAGATCGTTCTCAAGCGATATGGTCGCCCATTGTACCACTTATGTTGTCTTATCATGTTTAGATTGTAATTTTGTATTTTTATTTTATAAGGTGTACAATAAAGTTATATTCTATTATATTCTATTATGTAATACATACCTACTAAGATCCTTACGATCGAGACAAAGCTAAGAAACAATGGATAAATATCTATGAAACAATGATCTATAAAACAAGCAAGCTTCTACCCGCAGCTCCTACACGTGATACCTACATAAATAGTGGCCTATAAAAAAAATATTCCCAATATTCCCATAGGCTACCCATATCCTGACATCATTACGACTATCCTGTAATGACGACCTCTGTCGCGCAGTGGGCGGCCCGCCTGAGACGCACAAGGTTGTGGGTACGATTCCCACTGCGGGATAAATGTTTGTATGATCTGCAAATATTTGTCTCGAGTCTGGATGTTTTTCTACGTATAATATAATGTAATTGCAAAAAAAAACTTTATTTACAGAAATGTACGGAATAATATACAATAAATAAAATACAAATAAAACAGTTGAGCTATCTAAGGACCGTTTAAAACGATCTATAGATAGCTCAACTGACCCAGATCACTGCTAGAGGGCAGCGTTCCCAAGACACTGGCGGCATTGCCATATTGAATGGCAATGCTTATACGCTGAGCCAAATAGGACCCAGCTCTTGGGTTATGCAATGTATCTATCAGACGCCGTGAAATAATTTTACAAAATATATATAAGTAGTACATATATCAGTCTTGTGGTTCCCATAACACAAGCTCTGCTTACTTTGGGGCCAGAGGATGCTGTGTGAAATTTCCGGCATGATTATTATGTATTATCGTAATATCTAGGGAGGCGGAGGCGCTTTAGTATGTCCTTGTCTATCTAATGTAAAAGAATAGAGATGGCAACAGATTTAAACAATTCATTACCTAGTGTGTTTACAAGCTAAACCACACTTTATACTAAGTTATCATCTAAATCCGTTGTTTGAACCAAAAACAAACATTATTATAAATATATAAAGATACAAACATCCACACAAACTTTGGCATTAATAATAGGTTAAGTAATTGCAAGCCCTAAATATAAAACAAAAATTCGACGGCCTCTTAGAATAATAAGTAATAACCTTATCCATTGTCTTTTACAACTACGCTTTTTTAACAATAACTAAATATTTATATCATAATCTAAATCTTACAATAGATGTGCATAATAACTACTTATTAATTTTAATTTTGAATTTTTTGTGTACTTAAAAAAGAAAAAACGTGTGCGTCTTGGGACGCCCGACTGAAGTGATAACTTAAACTAATCTTTTTATATTTTATTTTATTTATTTAACACACAAAACACATTACCATGTTAGCTAAAATGAACTTTCCAAAAATATTGTTTTTATCTACATTGTAGCATAAAAATATGTGTGTACAGCTAAATAATACATATTATTATTTGTAATAAGTGGACTAATAATAAACAAAAAATCTAATTATTATGTAGAAGAGAGATAAGATTAAACTAAATTTAAGCAACAAAACTAATTATATAGCCAGCAGTATCTCTACCTAGTGCACATGCATTGAGTTGAGGCATAGTATGCGTGTACGCACGCCATGCACACTGTATAGGTATAAGACCTGGCAGTATCCTATATAATTCCACCACCAGGTTGAATGCTCCGGGGTGGAGGACTAGCGTTATGAGGATCATTGAAATGGAGGATACCTTTAAGTTCTCTAATGAAATGGTTAATTCTAGGATTAAAAATGTCAAGTTCAATATGTTTTATAGATTGCTCATTGTACTGACGCGCCATTCTAGTGAGTGGATTGTAATAAGAGATATTGTTCTTATAAGTGCGCAAAGCAAAAAGATTGCTCTTATTTGACCTTCTTGCACTAAGTTTTGTATTAATGCTAAACTGAAATAATAAATCCGGGGAATGGAATGAATTATCTTGTATAAGTATATAAGATCAAAATATGCACGACGGGTTTCAAGTGAAGTTACATTGAATAATTTTAGCCTCTTTTCGTATGTTAAATCAGATCGACCTGGGCGATAACGATAACTCAACATTCTAAGGCATTTCTTCTGAATCCTTTTAACAGAATTAATATAAACATTGTAGTACGGTGACCATATAGGGCTACCATATTCTAGGACACTTCTCACTAATGCGTAAAAAAGGTATATGAAACTTTGTGGCCTTTTAAAACCTTTTGTAGATCTTAGAATAAATCCTAACAGTTGGTTGGCCTTGGAAGTTATGTGTTGAATGTGCTCGCGAAAGGATAGTTTCTCGTCAAACAATATCCCCAAGTCCCTAGCCACATTCGACCTATTCAGTGTATGACCGTTGATGTGTTAATTGTTTCTTATTTTATGAACCTTATGAATGTAAATATAAAACATTTATCAATATTTAAGGACATTTGATTGTCACCACACCAATCAGCTACTGTCTCTATATCTTTTTGGAGAGTTTGACAATCGTCAACATTAGAGATGGCTTTATAAATTTTGAGGTCATCAGCGTACAAAAGACAATCACAGGACAGACGCTGAATCAGGTCGTTGATAAAGATAACAAAAAGCAGCGGCCCTAAGTGGGAACCCTGTGGAACCCCCGAAGTAACGAAAACGGGTGCAGAAACGAACCCTTTCAAAGCCACTAGCTGTTTTCTTTTGTCCTTATATGAGCATATCCACCGATACAGGCTGCCGTGGAGCCCGTATTGAAAGAGCTTACGATACAGCAGTTTATGACTGACCCTGTCAAATGCTTTAGAAAAATCGGTGTAAGTTGAATCAACTTGACCACCCGTTGCGAATACCTGACACAAATATCTTTTATAAACCAGCAAGTTATTGACAGTTGACCTGTTTTTGACAAAACCGTGTTGTTTGTCGGAAATAATTGATTTAAAGTGAAGTTGTCTCCAGATTTAAAAATGGGTATGATGTGTGCAGTCTTCCATAGTTTTGTAAAGACGCCAGAGTTGATAGATCTATTATGTATAATGCACAAAGGAACAGACAATTCGTGGGCGCAGATCTTAATAAATAAAGGAGGTCCGGACCTGGTCCTTTGTTTTTATCTAAGCTCTTAATTTTAAAGTAAATATCTATCTCCGTAATGAATACCTGTGGCAATGAGCTAGTAGAATAGTCCGCAATGGTGCGTGTGTCAGAATCAGGATCAAGGTTTATCAGTAATACAGTCAACATCGGTGGAGGAAAGTAGTTGATGCCAATTTAAGGACGATAGCTCATGTTTGATTTCGTCAAAATTACATTTTGAGAAATTCAATTGTTTTGAATTACATCTTTTTAATCCAGCAGATACTTTAAATAAAGAAATATCAATACAGATTGCAGGGTGAGGTTTATCTAATCGCTAAAGTGCTAGAGTTTCAGTAACTGAGATGTTGTCGAGACTGGAAAGGACCAGATCCAATAAACGACCTTTAGCATTTTTAATACCATTATACTGTTTCAAGTTACAAAGATTTATCATTTCATTCAGTAGATTAAGTTTCTTAATGGCTGTGGTTGGAGCTGCAACAGGAAGGTCAGACAAAGGAGCAACAATTAAGCCACTGCGTACATAATCGGGTGTATTAAAATCACCTATCAGCAAGTAGTCATCATCAGGAAAGTCGATAACGAAAGATAACGAGATATTTACGCAAAATCGCTAATAGGACACCACCTCCCTCTTCCTTAAGAGAGCTGGTGGTTTCGCGATCTCTTTTAAATAAATTGTAGCGCGCATCAACGACTTCGCCATCAAAAATACTTTTGTTTAAGTTCGTTTCCGTAAGACATACAACACCGAAGTTAGAATTTAACAAGTTTATATTGAATTCTAACAATTATAACAAAATAGACTTATAGATAGGAATGTTATATATAAGGTAACCTAATAAAAATGCAACTACTCGCGACGCAGGCTATTCAAAAACTCGATACTACTTATAAGAATGGCAAGACTCTTCTCGTCCTTTCTAATACTAACTCTACAGAAACGCACTCCGCAAAACTTAAAATTATTGTCTTTACAGAATTTTCTAGCAGCACTGTGTAGCTCCTTAACTTCCGCAGACAGATGCTCTACTACGTAAATTCGCGAAGTGGCGCTTATACCCAAGTGTGTAGTACAAAACATGCCTTTTGGGTTGCATTTGTTGAAACGCGTGACCGCCGATAAGATGACGTCGCGAAGGCGCTGCGATGAAAGGGTTACAGGTACATTTCTTGGTCTCTATGAGTCTCTTTGAGTCAGTTCATCTTGGCAACGCGTCGACAGAGGCCAATGTCGCTTTCAGTAACAGTGACCTGCAGGCACTCTTAAATCTGCTTAAATAAGGCCACGAGGTTTTCGTTCTTTTTTTCAGGCACCTCATGAATTTCGATATTCAAATCGCGAGAGAATTTTTCAACGGCCGTTACTCGGTTATGAAGTTTGGCTAACGCTGACTGCGACTTATGAAGCTCAGATTCAAGCTCTTTGATTCGGGCATCTTTCTCACACATGTCAGTCCTAATGCCTTGGTTTTCCGCAGAGAAAAAATCCATCGAGACAGCAAAGCCATCCTTAACCGTTTCAATAGCCCGATTTACCTCTACAGATACTATTCTGTTCATGTCCATTTTTTAAGCGTCGAGCGCAAGTTGGTCATAAATCCAGAATCCGGCGAGAGTTCTATCTAACAGCATGCTGATACTTTCCATGGTGACAGGCTGATTACATAAATTGGAGCCTATTGAGGTGTTAATAGCAATCTCCTGAGCGGCAGTAGATATATTTTGCCTAAATGTGGAATTCATAGACTCGTTAATTTGACCAATCTGTGTATTATCAGTTACCTTGCGTCGAGTTACGTTCTGGCAATAAGGACAGCTCAGTGATGCCAATTTATCGGCGCTTAGGTTTTTGGTAAAATCTGTTGTTAGATTAAGACAGCTGTAGCAATATGCTGAAGTACAGTTATTGCATTTCAGGGAATCTCCCTTATTTATCTCTGATTGGCATCTGTGGCAAAGCATTTTAAGTTTTAAAAATATTGTGAGCAAAGCATAGGAGTGAAGCGGCAAACAATAGTTACAGGAATAGACGCTCTCGTCTCTCGTCTCGGACTTGCAAAATGCCCGGTGTAGTAACTGTTAATTAATCTACTCTCACGCCACAGATTGTGCAGCAGTACTGCAGCCAGCCACGTACGATGCATGCGCGCTGTGTAGACTAAAATGTAGACTCGTCGTAGCACAATCACGTGTGTCGTAGCTCGTGGAGACTCGTAGACAGACGCGTAGCACTTTGCTATGAATGCGGGTCAAAATTTCAGCTCGGGTGCACACTCGTCTCCTAGCTCAGCCGTAGTCTCACAGACCGGTGCGCAGACGACCACTGGTTCAACTCCGCGCAACAAACAAAAAGTCTGCACTCACTTGGGACGCCGCGCGCCGCAAGCAGCCAAAATCCACGACCAAGGGGGCGAAGTCCTCACACAATAGGGGCGCAGCACCACAGCATTCGAGGAGCAAGGGGCGGCAGGCCTAACAATCCAAATATCCGCTCGGGAGCATTCAAAAACACGTCCGCACTGTACAAGCGCTGTCTAACTAGCGCTGTGTTAGAGTGGGAGAGGAGGACTCTGTCTCCCGCTGCCGTATGCGAAAGGGAATCCAGACAGACTGGCACCGTAACGTGTTACGTAACGAAGCGGTTTACCCTCCCATAAGAAGTTATCACTTCAAAAAGAAACCCGTACAAATTGTTCCAACAACAAAGTGTTCCTTCACAACAAAGTGTGTACTTTGTTGTCCATCTGTCTGTCTGTATGTCTGTTGTGACTCTTTTAATTAGGAAATCATACGGCCTAAATACGTAAATTTTTGCCACTGACGATTGACAGTAAATCAAAACATATAGGTTACTTTCCATTGCCATAGAATCATGAAATTTGGTACACTTGGTTCGTGTCCCGTTTTTCTCACGATGCAAGTAAATAAATAAATAATGCGTTCATTTCACACAGCATCAATTGGCCCCAAAGTAAGCAGAGCTTGTGTTATGGGTACCGCATGATTGATACACTACTTATATAGTTACTTTTTTTTGGAAATACACACATTATTATACATTAATATACATAGAAACACCCAGATCAGAAACAAATTCTTGCAGAACATACAATTATTTGTCCCGTGGCGGAAATCAAACCCGCAACCTTCTGCGTCTCAGCCGGACTATGGCCCGCTGCGTCACAGACGGCGTCAGTACAGGAATAACATCCGAAAAAGTTCAGTTATTGACCGAGCGAAGCGAGTGTCTCCGTTTCAGCTTAGGCGTAAATGCTTTAGTATGTCTGTCTGTCCGGATGTTCTCCTCTACAGGCCAAATTTCTCAACTGATTCTCGTGAAATTTTGTGAGTAGGTTCTATAACTATATAAAATTGTTTTGTCGATTTAGTTTTTAGTTATTTTTCAAAATGTGGGGGTTGAAAATGTAAAAAAGGTTATATTTCAGTCATTTCGAAAAATGTTCGCGAGGTCTAGAGTTCACAGAGCCACTAGTAGATAAGTTACACAAAAAAAATGGTTTGCTATTATACAATTACGTGACCGTGACGTATGACGTATGCATGGGAACATTTTTAAAGTAAATTGTCCTTCAATCCAACTTATCTCATCGCTATAGCAATTTTCGGTGCTTAATAGTTTGTGACGGTGTAGTTTCCTTGAATTAGACTGATGGTAAAATTTCATCCGATAAACCTATAGGGGCCGACCTCTTGGTGTTAGGGGGTGTAAAATAATTAAAAAAAATAAAAATGTCATCAGCTTTCGGAATATAACTATGATTTCTGCTTTTTGGTTACTCATGGTTTTTGTTTGGATTCAAGAAGCTTTTGACATAACGGCGATGATATCGGTGGCGGTGATATTATTTGACGACCTCTGTGGCGCAGTGGGCTAAGATCCGGCTGAGACGCAGAAGGCTCTATTCCCGCCGCGGGACAAATGTTTGTACGATCTCCAAGTATTTGTCTCGGGTGTTTCTATGTATAATTATGTTTTATGCTATTTATGTATGTATTAACAAAAAAAGTATATAAGTTGTATATCAGTCATGTGGTACCCATAACACAAGCTCTGCTTACTTTAAGACTAGATGATGCTGTGTGAAATGTCCGGAATTATTTATTTATTTATAACAAGCTATGCAATGACAGACTCGCAAGGACGTACAGCTCACAGAGCCACTAGTTTTATCTCTATTAGTAAATTACTGTTTAGACAATTAATAATTGTTTGTTTGTTTGTTGTTATGTAAGTCATTGTATAAATAGACGAATAATTATTTATTTTCACAACACAACATAATTAAATCTGTAATTGTTAAGTACCTACCAAGATAAGGTCTATTGTTTTTTGTAAGTTCACTGCGTGCTAGTTCCTATCTACCTTTAAATGTTACTTCATTACAAATGTTGTTTAGGTACCTTTTAATTTGCGTGTTAATTTATTCCTATTTCCGTACAAAACTGATTCTAACTAAATAAAATTAAATTTAAATTAGTATAGTATAAATAAATTAGTAATTTTCAAACAGGTTAGTTTTTTTCTTGACTTTAGTTTAGATTTACAATGAAATAGGTAGGTATTTTGATTATTACGTAGCTTTGATTCAGCTGTTTCGCTTGACTACCCAAAATATCGATAAAATACCAACGATATTATATTGTTTACACCACAGTCAAGAAAAAAAATTATTATATTGTATTTTGTGCGTGTATTAGTTCATTTAAGACGTGATGTAGTTTAGTGTTGAATTAAACAGTGGAATATAAGAGATTAAAATGTCAATTGAAACTAATTATATGACTGCTGTGCTGGCCCACGTTTTGTAATGAAAAAAAAAAGATCTAATTGTAAATCTAAACCATTCTCGAATCCACTTGAACACACACAAAAAAATCATCAAAATCGGTCCAGCCGTTTAGAAGGAGTTTAATTACAAACACACGCACAGAACATTTATATATATATATATATATAAATGTTCTGTGCGTGTATATATATTTTTATATAATAAATAAAAATAAGTAAATTAAATATTGGTGGACAATGCACACAACATCACCTAGTCTGGGCCAGACTAGGTGATGTTGTGTGGGGTGCAAGGTCGGGTAACCTCCTCGTGGTGCAACCTGGTAACATCGTGGGATACTTCTTTAGTACGCTAAGGAAGTATCGCACGGTGGCCAATAACCCGACACGGAGGATCTCTCCACGTGTCCCTCTGATTAGCAGAGGGCACAGTGAGACGAGACAGGGGAAGAGGACCGCATCTGCGGTCCAGGGATGGGCTTGTGGCCATGGCTCGCAGAGCTCTGTCTTGTAAGGCGCTCTGCTTTTCAAGACAGAGTTGTGCGGGCCACGTCCGAAAGCAACGAAGCGGGGACGTGCTTGGTGTGCATTTCCCAGTCGCTTGTCGGGAAGGGACACTCGCAATTTCGTTTTCTGACTTGCGGCCGCTCGGAGATCCCCCACACTGGGTCGGGGAGACCTGTGGGCCGAGTGATCTTGGGGGCCTTTGATGGTAGGATTTAGGGCGTCCGAAGTCATTGGCCCTTGGGAGGGGTGACGACACTTTGCGAGGAGGTGTCGTCGCATGCACCCAGGTAGGCTAAGGGGGATTTTCCTCCTGGCCAGCGTTCGGCTGCTCGGTATTCGCTGGGTCGCCAGACCTTAGTGGGACCGAGTGGCGGAAGGGATGGGGGCTTCCTCCGCGCGTCTCTTCAATGAGGGTGCAGTGGTTGAAGCGGGGACGAGCTTGGCATGTAGTTGCCTGGATAAGAATTCTGGCGGGGGACCCCGCAGTACCACTAGTTCTGACCGGCGGCGGCACTCTGCGAGTAAGTGTCGCCTATACACCCAGCAGGCTTACGAGATGGGATCTCCTTTGCCGACGTCTCGCCGCGAGGTATTCGCAGTTTCTTTTAGATTCTTGTGGGACTGAGCGGCGCACTGGGTCCGTGGGTAGTCGGAGTGAGGGCTCCCGGCTATCCGTTCGCGGGCTCGGGGAAGGCGGCAGTTAACATGTGTGACGTGTTCTGCCGTAAGCACCGGGTGGGTGTGCGGGGGTGGCTTGCCACTCCTGGGATGGGCTGCGGCCGCAGCACTTTGCGAGAGGGGCACCGGTGCGTTCCTATGGAGATCCCGGAGCCCCTTGACATGCAATGAGGCTGGTCACCGGGGAGTTTTAGTGAGTCGTCTGTCGTTTTTTAGACAGCCAACCTCACATATTCCATTTGCACCCCTCAGTGCATTGGAAATCTGTTTGCAGATTTCTCCTCGTCAAAAAAAAAAAAAAAAAGGTGATGTTGTGTGCATTGTCCACAGTTGATCAAACTAAGCATAGCTTGTATTATGGTGACCAGATGACTGATAGAATACATATATATTTTTAGACACATATTTATAATACCTTAAACACCCAGACACAGAACAAACATCCGGTACCTCACACAAATGTTTATCCTGGGAGGAAATCGAACTCAACCTACAGCGCAGAAGGCAGAGCTACTACCAACTGATCTGGCAGTCTTACTAATATGTAATTACCTGATGTGTACAAAATATACAAAGGCTCGTTGGCTTCAAGTGGGACGCAGGGGGCTGGGTTCGCCTGCTGTGCGTCCTCCCAGGTGATGTCGCGGCCTGCCTCCAGCGAGCACTCGAGGACTCGACGGCGCTGGTAGATGATGCAGGTGTTAGGCTGGTGTGTGCTTTGGCTCAGGGCTTCATCGAGGATATCTTTGTATCTTTGGAAAACATTTTGTAAAGTTATCAGGTAGGTAGGTAGGTACCTAATTTATGAACTTTACAAAAAATAATGTTACCTTTTTATGTAATTTTGTGCATTTATTAACAGATGTTGAATAAAGCTAAGCATTGAATTTGTCTAATGTTTATTACGAAAGGTTTTAAAATAATAGGCCTTACCCTTAACCCTTAAATACCTTGCCATTGCCATTGACAAACTCTCAATAAGTAAGTATGGTTATAACGCCAATATGAATAATTAAAGTATGAGTATTTAAAAAAATTGGTAGTAAAATTGTGTACCTACATAAGTATTCGCATCATACACAAATAACAAAAAAAAACCATGATGTGAGCAGACATTTTAGAAAATGTCTGTTTCATGTTTACTAGCTGTTGCTTTGTTCATTTGAAAATGATTCGAGGATCCCTTTCCTATGTTTCAATAGTGTATGGTTTAGTTTAGGCTGGCAATACATTTGCCGGTACTAAAGAGTGTTTATTCTATTCCAATTACGAATCCGAGAAAATACGTTCATCAGAATTTATTTACAGTGTACTGTCCGTTCACCGTAAGTTGTCTACGGCAGGGGACAACTTACGGTGAACGGACAGTACACTGTAAATAAATTCGGATGTTGGCACTTTTGATTGTCACACTGTTGTTGTCTAAATCCACCCAATCAAGTGCGATATCGCGTCGTCGCCATGACAGGTTAGTAAAATAGGGATACCAGCTTCCGACACAATGCCTTTAGTATGGGTAATTAGAATTTACTGACATAACTAATCGTAATATAAACGCGATGACTGCATGGATAATATTAATGATAAATTCATAATTGAACTAGGAAATGACAGCAGCACAGATTCGGATACGACAGATGATGATGACGTTTATACAAGTGATAGTAATAAATGTCTGGAATCGTTCCTTTCGCCCATATATACTGTTAGAAAAAAATAAATCAATAAATAATTTATAATTTAAATTGTGTCTTCATTTACTACCCTACTAGTCTCATAACTGTATATTATATAAAAATATGCAAGTAAAACCTATTAATCTGTGGTGGGTACAAGGTTACATAATGTTGCCGGCAACCACCAATCACCAAGTGGGGTAAATGCTACATATATTGTTGGCAGCACCGTAGTCAATGCTGCCGATTCCCAAGGCAGGGGACGTCTTACGGTAAAAGGTCTTGAGAGTTGAACGTTTATATTCTCTTTGAATGTAGACGGGTGACGCATTGATAAGTTATTGTTAATAATAAATAATATATTATTGTTATAATTAATTATTGTTTAACTTTGTTAAAACTAACCTTATTATTTTGTTGGGCTCCACACCGCAGCTAGCCGCGATAATGACTGCGGGTTCTGCATGCTCTATCCTGGTTCTAAGTTCTCTAGCTGCGAATCCTAAGAACACAAAAAAACTTTCAAACAATCTTCTGTTAGGATACACGTAAATAGGAAGATAGCTACTTAACTATCTAAGTCCGAAAACGTATGTGCGTCATACGAGTACTCTCAAACGGCGAATGAAACCGGGATGTCGTAGAACCTAAAAAGTTCGAAGATATGTGCCAAAGGCACGAAAGGAGCCTCTGAGGTTGAGACTTTAATCCTTTCACCACACTGGATGACGGAAGAGAGCTGAAGATCGAGCTCAGTGGCGTGCCATGGAATAATTCCAGACATATCAAACAACATTATCTGGCTCCAAAGTAAGCTGAGCTTGTGTTATTAATCATATGGTACCCCACATGACTGATTTACTACTTTTTTTAAATGCATACATATTATACATAAAAACACCCAGTCCTGATACTTGCAGATTATACAAACATTGAACCCGCTACGGGAATCGAAACCGCAACCTTCAGCGTCTTAGCCGAACCTTGGCCCACTGTGCCACAGAGGTCGTCATAGTTCATTGCTTCATAGTTACCTCCGAACACAACCGAGTGAATAGCTCCGATCCTATTGGTGGCCAGCATAGCGATTACAGCTTCGGGCACCAGGGGCATGTATATCAGAACTCTAGATCCTCGGGTCACTCCTAGAGATGCCAGCTTACCAGCTAGGCGCGACACCTAGGAAGAAACCAGGAGCTGTACATATCTAATACCTACTACACAGGTTCATATACAGATTGCAACTAAAATGGGGACATTAAGTAAAAATAGGTACTCGTATGTATCCAGTTCCGTATTTTCAGATTTTAGAAATATTATAATATATTTATTAATTTTAAACTAGTGGCTCTGTGAGCTGTAGACCTCGCAAACATTTTTAGAAATGACTGAAATATAACTTTTTTTCAATCCCCATATCTCCGCCATTTTGAAAAATTTCAAAAAACTGAATCGACAAAATAATTCTATACTTATAGTTATAGAACCTCACAAAATTTCACGAGAATCGGTTGAGACATGCGACCAGTGGAGGAGAACATCCGGACAGACAGACATACGAAAACATTTTTTGCCTATGCTGAAACGGAGACACTCGCTTCGCTCGGTCTACTATGATAACTAAGAAATAATGTTGAGAAAAGCATGCGATACTATTAATGCATTCTAGTATGACAGCAATATTATCTAGTCTATTATTTCATTGCTTATATTTTCATACAGTTAAGAACTGACGATAGGGATTCAATTTCGTTATTGTAAATTTTGGTAATGTCTCCATCAATTTTAAAACCAGCGAAATATCGTCATCAAATAAAACTATGACACAAATAACTATTACAAAGGCAGATTGTTAACGTAACCTGGGAATAAAATAGGGCCCAGTATCAAACCCTGTGGCACCTCTTTATCAATAATTGGTCCTGAAGACCTCACACTGCCCTCGTCAACCTTTTGTACTTTGTTGGATAGATAAGACTGTTTAAGGATACACTTGTCAACGGCACAAACTCGTCAGTGCGCGCAGCTAAAATGCATGCTATTTCACCTAGCATAGTGTAAGACAAGGATAGACGTATACCTACGAAGGGTAGTAATGACCAATAAGGAGATAGTGGTGGCAAGGCAATTCGGTTGGTTCATTTCTAAAATTAGGAATTGTCTAAAATATATTTAGTTAGTCATAGCATTTGTACCATCTAACTAAATTAGGAACGCTAATTAAGTTAGATAAAATTATATTAGGATAAGTTGGTAGCATCAGAATACTAAAGGTTAATTTGACAGTTCAAAGCCTAATTTTAGCTAAAATTAGTTAGTTTGGTGCCAACAGAATTGAGGCCATTGTCTTTGTCTAACAATTAACCATTCTTTATCCTATTTGTAAGATAGTCCACCAGCACATCTATGCGGTAGTCATTTGTGACTGCCTCTCTTAGTAGTCCACCGAACAGTACTCCCATGCCTATGTTGTCAGAGCACAATACAGTCATCTGGGTTTAAGCTGTCTAACTGGAGGCTGAGCAACCTTTGTAGTCTGTGCTAGAATTTGCTGGTGTAATACTGGTTTAGGAGACAGCTGCTCAAACACAGAGGGTCAGACTGTGAACAATTGCTACACACTCGCACGTAGATGTATTCATTATTTGCAAACACAATATTATAACTTTTTCCTAATTGACGACCTCTGTGGCGCAGTGGACTAAGGTCCAGCTGATGCAAAAGGTTGCGGGTTCGGTTCCCACCGCGGGACAAATGTTTGTATGATCTGCAAATATTTGTCTCACCCAGGAACACCCAGACCCTGGGTTCGGTCTGGTATCTTTGTATAAAATGTAGGTATGAATTTACAAGAAAAAAAAAGGATATATGTAGTATATCAGTCATGTAGTACCAATAACACAAGCTCTGCTTACTTTGGGGCCAAATGATGCTGTGTGAAATGTCCGCAACTATTTATTTATTTTATTATCAGAGATCTTCAGATACCTACCTACCTACTTTCACCATCATGGTTTCTTTACCATCGGTCCAATTCAAGGTAACTACATCATCACAAGCTATTAAATGAAACATCGAACATGACTCTAACAATTAATTAACAACAATTAGCTTTGTGGTTGAAAAAATGTTCCCATACAACGACGTCACGGTTATGTAATCGCAAACAATTTTTTTGATGTAACTACTACAAATATTTACCTTGCTTCGTTGCCTTGCCGAATTACATAATTCTATAACAACGGGAAGTATCCCATAGGTTTTAATTGCCTGGCAATCGTCAACATTATATAAATAAAACTAGCTGTCCCGTTCGCGAATTCGTCCGCGCGTTTTAAAAAGAAAAAAAATCAAACCATTCTCGAATCCACTTGAACACACAAAAAAATCATCAAATCAGTCCAGGCGTTTCTGCCGTTTACGCGCACGGAAGGATTATTTATATAAAAGACTAGCTGACCCGGCAAACTTCGTACCGCCTCAGAATCAATAAATAAAAAAGCAAGCATTTTTTTCATATTTACTCACCTTTTAAACCTTCCCTGGACAACGACAAACATTTCAACGCCAAAATCAGCTAAATCAGTCCAGCCGTTCTCGAGTTTTAGCCAGACTAACGAACAGCAATCGATTTTTATTATATAGATAAATAAGGCCGGACGTTTCACACAGCATCATCTAGCCCCGAAGTAAGCAGAGCTTGTGTTATGGGCACCACATGACTGATATATTACTACTTATATATTTTTGGCGTCACAGAGATCGTCATTATGTTATACTCGTATCTGGCATAAATTACCGTATTAGCTCAAATTTCTTGATAGCGTTGAAATATAAGCTTGATTTGTATAACTCCAAGGGTTTGAAAAACTCCAAGGGACTGTAGACTTGAGTATTTGATATAATTTCAGTATTTGCTAACTCCAAGCATCTTGACATACAGACAGGCAGAATAACAACGAATGATCGGAAGATCAGACACAGGGTGTAGCGGAGTGGTGGCTAAAAGATGCTCAACGGCCAAGAAGCAGACCGCCCACCCAATGGACAAATCACATAGCGTAGTCGGGAACCACTGGAAGTTTCTGGAAAAGTAACTTCTGTGTGGACACTTCTCAAAAGTGGACATGCGCTTTAACGTATTTGAAGTGCCTATTACTACCCCTTTAGATATTCTCAAAGTACAACAGGTACTAAAGATCATGCGGATGTCTACCATGAATTACCTACATCGTGTGCTCATTTTTCGGGTTCCATACCTCGAAAGGAAAAAACGAATCCCTTATAGGATCACTTTGTTGTCCGTCCGTCCGTCCGTCTGTCTGTCTGTCAAGACCCTTTTTATCAGGAACGCGTGGAGGTATCAAGCTGAATTTATATCAAATACTCCGGTCTACTGTCCCTTAAAGCTGTGAAAAAATCAAACTTCTAAGCCAACGCAATCAAAAGATACAGCCGTTTATGCCGCAAATTTCCACAAATTTTCGACACTCGCAAGGGAATCAAAACCTACAGGGTACTTCCCGTGAACTTAGAATCTTGAAATTTGGTACGAAGCAACGTCTTATAGCGAAAAATTGCGAGAACCGTAAATGTTTAGTTACATCAACCAACTATGACTCGATTGTCGTGATGGGTGAACTTTTACTTATATAGGTACCTACAGGTTTGTAAGGTACCCTCGGTGCGCGAGTCCGACTCGGTCGGTTTTTTTTATCAAATCAGGACTACTTAGATTCCTCATATCCTTACTACACGATTGGAACATTTCATACCGAAAACCGGAATCATTTGTAACCATGTGGCTGACAACTGAAACTCGAACACACGCTTACTGGAGGTATGTCTAACCTGATCCTGCAGCTCATTATACGTGATGCGCCGCACTGTGTCCGTGATGGGAGAGTCGTATATCAGCGCCACTTGTTCCCCTTTCCCACTCGTCACGTGACGGTCCACTGCGTTGTAGCATACTGACATTTCACCACCTACCCACCTGGAACCAGCACGAGAGTTAGCATAACTGCACAGGGTGCTGCAAATCCTATTCACTTCCTATCCTGCTATAATAAATGCGAAAGTCTGTCAGTATGTCTCCCGCTAAGCGCATTAGGATGAATATTCAGTAATAACGTGAAATTACATGTAGGCTATTTTTCAATCCACAAATCTGTTTCATGAGGTTTCAAAGTCTCAAAATCTAGAACAATGTAGGCACAAGCTCGTAGGATACGAGACCTCTCCTGTTGCAGAGATTCCATTCGATCCACTCAACTCAAGTCATGCAGACTGTGAGCGTTAGGAGAGAGAGGCCTCCCCCCACAACGAGCAAAGAGTTCTACGTTAGTCAAAGGCTCAAGACCGATCGTCGTGATGAACATAATAATGTCGAACTATGCCTAATGATAAAAACCAGGTTGTTAGAACAGGTGGTCCAGCTGGACAGACTGTTGGAACGAAATCAAGCAGAATTTTCGCAAGAGTTATTACCATTTAGTGAACGGAGGGTTAGTGTTGTCCAGCACTTTGTCCCACGGCCTGGTCCACTCCAGCTCCTCAGCAACTTCGGCCCAGAAACCCTCAGGGTCATCCAGAGAGCGCTGCAGAGCCGCTTGGCATTCAGGACTGTTGCTACTCTCATCTACACAATAGAAATGCATTAGTTCAAGCTAGTGGTCAGCAAATTCTGTTGATAAAACTTCATAGGTCACTATTAATTCTAATAGTGGGGGATTTGTTCGGCATGTCTCGCGATGGATGTGTTTAGTATCTGTTAAATAGCGGAAAATAGGTTATATGGCCTTTTCAAGATAATGGCGACGGCAATTCAGCATTGGGTTTATGGATGATGATGTTGGAGAGCCCTATTACCTGCACTGATCTGAAGTCTTGATTGCAGTCGGACGCGTTGTTAGTCATGGCCTTTTCTAAGCAGGTTTATGACTCAATTTTGGATATAACCTTCAAGGAAAGTTCTGTCTTTTACCAATTATCGCAATTATCGTAATACGGTATAACATTCGCTGTCATTAATTGTTCGTGCTTGTTGTTATCATTTAATTTTGTCAGTCAGTCTTACGAATAAAGTATATAAACAAAAGTTTTTTTTTTGGATTGAAAGGATAATTTTTTGCCATTTTGCTAAGTAAACACGATATACATTATTTATTTTTCCCGAATTATTTCGATTCGATTTTATTGAAATAACCCGAAATAATTATTGAAATAATAATTGACCCGGGTGTAAAAAATTGGAATAAAAAAATTGTGTTTCTTTGTGATTCTACCAAGAAGGAAAGAAAGAAATAAAGAAAGAAATATAATTATTTGTGACGGTATGATCTAAATATACATAACAAAAATCAAACAATACATAAATAAGGCCATCACAAAATGCTCCAACACAGCATATGTGTAGTAGCAGTAGCTGTGTAGCATTAGCTACCAAGCGCTGGTCTTCCTTTGGAACCTGAATGGATGAGGCATGGGTGTCCGCTTTTACTGTTTTGCACAACTTAAATTATCTATTTTAAAATATGTTAAAATGTTAAGATAGTACGTACTAATTTATTTATTTATTTATTATAATAAAAAATAGTTTGAATGATAATTTACGATGATGATTGTTATGGCAGTCATGTCGTCGAACTATTCTACCAATATTATAAATATGTGTGAATGATTGTATATATGTTTAGGCATATTATTGTATGTTTGTTTGCGGACCAATCACACTGCAACGGCTAAACGGATTTGGATGCAACTCGGTATGCCTATAAGTAGTAAGTGACCAGGAATGGCATATTTTAATGAAAAGCACCATTTTATATAAAATAAGAAATGACGAACGATAAGATACAAATTTGCGACATACTATAGGGTCTTTCATTAAGCATGTCCTATCGTTAAATTTAAATAAAACAAAGTGTGTGTGATATATTATCGAAATAATTTATTTATTTGAAAGATGTAGTGATGCCATTATGTGTGGAATATGACATCATTCAAATGTCCGCCACGGCTTCTCTGGGTGGAGCGCATGCGAGATATCCAATTTTCCATGACTTTTGCGCATAAATCAGGCTGAATTTGACTTATGGCATAGGTTATGTTGGCTTTGAGGCCCGCTGTGATTTGTGGTTTATTCACATAGATCTGCGACTTAAGAAAACCCCACAAGAAAAAGTCTAGCGGGGTTAAGTGACAAAATCTCGGTGGCCAGTTCACATCAGCTCCACGTGAGATGACCATGCCCTCAAATCTCTCATGCAGAATATTCAATGTGGGATGAGCTGTGTGGCACGTAGCGCCGTCTTGTTGAAACCACATATCGTTGGTGAGTTCAGATGATCCAGTTCATACCAAAAAAAGTTGGTAATCTTCGACCTATAGCGCTCGCCGTTGACAGTGATGGCCTGGCCAATGTTGTTCTCAAAGAAATAATGCACGACGCACGGGTGTTGGTCGATCATTTACCGAACCAGTGGACTCAAATTTATCCACCACACGACGAATAGTCCTCTCGGTAGGACGATTATGACGACCGTAAAATGGGCGAAGCGCGCGGTGCGTTGCCCGAACAGAACACTCATTTTGATAAAACAATTTTATCATTTGCACGTGTTGTTGAATGCTATAGCTATCCATGATGATTTGGCAAAACAGAATGAATAAATTACAACCAATTTGACAGATGTAGCTTCAACAAGATGGCCGCTACCAACTGTCAAAGTTCGGACGTGCCCATTGGAAGACCCTTTATAAACAATATAAACACTTGACACTGGCAAAATTTACATTATTATGACACATGAGACGAAGAAGAAGGATATTAGCGTATGTAGGGAAGTCGGTGTTTTTACTTACTATTTTGTTCATGTCCCAGCAAGCCTACGAAACTCATGATGTCTAGCGAGTTATTAATGAACTACCAAGGTAAATGTTTAAAATCTTAAATTAATACAAATGAGCAACGCGGTGAGAACATTTTTTTTGATAAATTGAATGCCTTCATAAATTGTAGAAACTAAAAACCACGAAGTGCGTATTTCTTACTGGTTGGGTTTCGTATAATTAATAACTTGTATATACATTTACATTTATTATTATTAAAAGTAAAAGATTGTCTGAATGTTTCGATACTTGTTTGTTACTTACCTACCATATAGAGTTTACACGAGTTTCGTAGTTAGTACTTAGTACCTACGTGTCTAACACTAACACCTTGCATGTAAACTGATTTGACAAAATAAATTTTCATAATATAATAAGCATTCACAATAAGCACTTTTAAATAAGCGATAAGCACTCCACTAAGGAGTGGATGGAACTGTTGCTGGTGTCTCTTTTTCCCCATCATTACAATCTCAAGGTCCGAATCATTATAAAAAATACTAAAAAAGCAACGGGACAAGAGGGTATCAAATCTTGTAGGGATAGTATATAGGTACTTTTCATTACTTATACTCGGATAGTAGGCCTGAAGTTGCCTGAAGAGCGGATTGAAAGTTTTACTTTTCAGCCCTAGAGAGAATCGTTTTCAACTGACAGCTGTCAACAGAAATGCTATCTGCATTTCACTGACTCTACAACCAAGCACTTTAAAAGATTATCTGGTGCAATCTAAAATCATTGCTGTAACAGCTGAAGAAAATATACAAATATCGATATAACCAAGAATCCCTGGATACTGCAGAAACTCAAGTTTTCCAGAAAATATAAAATATCAACATAACCCGAAAAAACCATTCACTAACTATAACTAATAGCTCTAATGTTACCATAAACTTTAAATAAATATCTCACCAAAGTTGTTGATTTATGTAAAACAAAATACACGCATTTTTTTTTAGCTTATTCATGTTTTTATTTTAACTTTCAATTATATTCGTAATGAAAAGCACAATGTTCACCTAGAGTGTAAGTCCCTCAAACTATACTAATCCTGTCTCGGGACTAAATAAGTTACTTTCAGCCCTAGGATAACAATATACTATTTTAGCAAGGGGACATAAGTACTCTATAAAAGATCGAACTGATTGCTGGCGGCCATTTTTCTGGTTAATTACCTATAATTAAAGTATGAAACATTATAAGTAAACTAAGTAAAAAGTGCGGCACGGAAACCCGTCCTTCTTGACTACTTACTAGAAGCAATCAATATATGTAGGTCGTGTGCAATCCGTTTGCGATCTAAGGATCCGCATGGACACGGAATAAACTTCCGACATCATGTCTTGGACATCTGCAAGAAGGTGTTCCGTAACCTTGGCTTTTTGCACCAGTGCAGTGATTTTATATCCACACCATAAAAATGCTTTATAATGCTCTTGTGAGAAGCAGGTTTCCGGGGCTATAGTTTGGATTCCTCATGATACAAAATACATTGGCATGTTAAAAAAAACGCAAAAATACATTTTCGATCTATTTAAAACTATATGGGCTCTATCCATATTAACCATTAATGTACCCTTCCTTATTGGTTTAAGGCATGGTAGGTTACAATAAATTAGAAGTAAGTTATGCGGGAAATTATGATAATAATATATATTTTTTCGTTTACTCAGAGGTATGGTGCACGACCCGCGGGTGCAGATTTGTATCGGTTTGAGCCAGACAACTATGTGAGCGCGCTACGTCAGCCTAGGCTGTAGGCAATCCCGAGCAATGATATTGTAAAACCTCATTGATCCCGAGTGCGAGAACTAACATCCTGAGTGAGGCACCATTGACGCGAGCCCTTCGTAACATCAACAGCGTATGTGAGTTTATATGGATATATTTATCTCTAGTTTGGCAAAGTTCACAGATGCTGCTACACAGTATATTGTACTAAGTGATTCCATTATTGTTTTGGTGTCCTTTACTGTTAATTGTCATTTCAAATAAAATAAAAAATGTACTCTTATGACAAGTACGAAGCTTGAGTTCAGTTCAGTTCAGTTCTTGGTTAATGGAAGCTTGAGTTAACTAGGCAACGTAATCCTAAAAAAATGTAATTGACAATTGAACGAAGTAAACAGCATGTGATTCTTTACAATTTAATAGGCATAGAGTAGAAATAGAGTACATAGAGTAGATTTTTGAAAAACACATTGTCATGCATGTATTTTCATAAACAATTCGTGGCTACAGTTAACTCTACTCAAAAGTTACATGGTCTAAATTTATGGTACTGTCTGGTACTGTATAAGCTATATTATTGTAAAGTTTCATTAAAATAAAGTCAGTAGTTTTGCGTGAAAGAGTAACAAACATACATACAAACTTTCACATTTATATTATTATATAGTATGATAAGATCTTGATTTAATTCTCTAAAGATTACTAATCACTTACGAGAAATAAAAAACAATAACTAATAGGGTAGACAATTTTGTTCGTAACAGGCACGACATCTGAGGATACCCAAACAGATGAGGGTAGATTGTAAAACATTGAGGATAATGCATTGTGCAGAGAACCGACGAGATATGTTTATTCACACGGGGTGTTTAATTGACAAGTAAGTAATTAAATAAATAAATGCTTTCATTACGTAACAGAACTGATACGAATAAACCCAGACACGTGTATTTACCTACTTACCTCATTAAAAAGTTTCATGGAACAGCTCCTGACGCAATCATCAGATCAGCTCGCTGTCACTTTAATATAAAACTGTCATTCTTGGCAGGATTGAGGTTCAGCTCAATGGGCCTATTTATTGAGCAGTTCCATTGAACAGCATCCTGCTTCCATCATCAGATCAGCTCTTTGTCACCATAATTATTATATTCTTTCATACTTTGTGTACAATATTTAAATCAAAAAAATATTCATCAAACTCCTCAAACTGAAATATTTCAAATTAAAAGAAAAACCGACCAGTCTTTCTAAGTAATCAATCCAGTAATTATTAATTACCTATGGAGTCAACGAAACTATAGCAAATGGCTCTCAAGTTACCACTGAGAACTTACCTCGCTTCGCTCGCTCGATCAATGAATCTTTTATGACATTTTAATCTACTCTTTGATGTATCTTTGTCCTCTTCTTCTTATCGTGTCACTAGTTATTTCTAACCAGTGTGGTGAAAGGATTAAAGTGCGCCTCAGAGGCACCTTTCGTGCACTTAGGTAAGCCTTAGTGTATCTTCGTGAAAATAAATGAACACGCCCATCTACAGTGAACTGTGAACTGCTCATTTCATCTCCGCACCTACTATCAACACCATCATATAGGCTTCGGATTCCCACCATACAGATACCAGGGGGCCGACCACGGTAATTTTGAACGTTTGAACCAAAGTGAAAACGTTATTTTTGACATATTTCGTACCCCACTAATCACTATAACGAAAATGATTATGCTCTAATTTAGATTATACGTTGATCGCGTTATTTTTGACAATACTTTCAAATTGTTTTTGATTTAGTACATCTGTGCATAAAGTCATTCTAGGTAGTTCTATAATGCATATGTTCGATTGGTAAAATCAACGAATAAATTGTTCAGGAAGAATAGCGCGATACCAATCCGTTCAATGGCAATTACGTTGACAAATAGCACGATCGCCGTTCTAAACTTTTACAGTTTCTATTAACGAGCTTTTTGAAATCGAGGCCCTGGGCCCGTGGGGAACAGGAGCCCACCGCGTTTTCAAAATTATTTCACGGCGTCTGTAATATACGTTGCGTGACCGAAAAGCTGGCTCCTATCTGGCTCAGCGTATTAGCATTGCCATTCAACGTGGCAATACCGCCGTGTCTCAGCAATGCTGCCCTCTGACAGTGATCTAGATTAGTTGAACTATATATAGATCGTTTTAAACGGTCCTTAGCTCAACTGTTTCACATATATTTTATATTATTCTGTACATTTCTGTAATTATTTCTGTAAATAAATTTACTATTGACATTATCTAAGTCTCTGTTTTAACAGTGAAACAGAGACTAGGATCGATGTGTTTCCCTAATTATAGGGAAATACTATACAAAATATAAACATTAAAAGTATGAGAGCAGTGTTACCAACAACATCAACCTTTCGTAGGTCATACCCATTCATCGATAGTAACTGAAAACTGTTGGTAGGTATTACCTACCTATTATTTTGCTAGTATTAGTATTACAAAATAGCAGCCCAGGAGGACGACCGCGTTAATTTTGAACGTTTGAACCAAAGCTAAACCAAATCTAAATCAAAGTCAAATTTCATACCGCGCTAATTACTATATCTGAAACGATTTATCACTAATTTGGATACGTTGATCAAAAATGTTTTTTGACAATGCTTTTAAACGAACGTTTTTGATTAAGTACAGTCTAGTAGTCTCTTCATAGAATAATACTAGGTACCTAGTATTATATACATTTGTTCGATTGGTAAAATCAACGAATAAATCGTTCAGGAAGAATAGCGCGGTACCATTTTGACATTTAGATAAGTCATATCCAAACCTTTGCCAAAACCAATCCGTTCAATGGCAATTACGTTGACAAATAGCGCGATCGCCCTACGCCCTATAACCCTGAATGTCTCGGAACTATCCGAGTGTAGCAAATTAAAAAACAGCGCTGTGTAGGTCGGAATACCTATCTACTACTTTCCTAATAACAGCAGATGCTGAATTCGCACCCTTTGACTTTAGTAGGCCTAGTGTTTAAGATTGTTACCAATATTGTACTTTTAAGAAAACTTACAGCTAGGTACATAAAAAGACTAATAGAAAATTATACATACTTGCTGAAAGTACATATATAGTTAATGGCCAATTACAAGTTTCCGCATATAAATTTACGTAAAGATTAATTAAAAACAGTGAAAGTAGACGACTATTATAATTTAGAATTTAGTAAGACATGACCTTAGTAAGAAAATCGGAACAGATGAGAAGATTAGAAGTAGTAGAACGGCCTTTAATAAATCCGTGTTATCCTAAGGCAATAAATGCCATTCTTTGGGGAATTCCTATGAGCAGCAGGAACGTCTATGATTTAAATATACTGTTGGATGACGTGAAGAGAAGATAAAAACATTTTTTTCTCTACAGACTGAGAATAAAATACTTCCAGATTATGAAAGGTTTGTCCCACTACGAGAATCGAAGTATTTTTTTGGAAGTTGAAAAACCCAGTGATGGCTACTCCATCAAATTCTTATCAAATTGTTTATTCTCATAAATTCACATATAAACCTGCAATGGAAGAGGACACTGACTTTTGTATTTTGTACCTAGCTCAGGAGTCAGAGACTTTATAGGATGTCTGTAAATACTTTAAATGTATGACAATAAACATTGATTTATTATTATTATTAATCATCCATCATCCAAATCGATCACCAACTACTACCATTTTAAATTAATAAGTGAGTTAATAGACCCTCGACGACCTGCATCATGGCTAGCTTTCAGATTACGTATCTTGCGACAACTAGCAATAGGCGTGAAGTGCGCGATCATTGCTGTCAAAAACTATTTTTAAACCGAATTAAAAAAGTCGGTTTTTCTATCGGTTTCTTTTTTATAATACTCGCATTTACCCCACTTTACCTTAAGTTAAAGTGAGGTTAATGCTAGTACCATAACTAGAATGACATATTCAACCATACACAACTTTTAGTTTGCTATGATTTAAGGTACATAACTCTCATGTGTATTAAGCATTTAGTAGGCCAAAGTTTAAAGTAATTATTTATATTAAAATCACTCTGATAGCGGCAGATAATTATAGTTTAAAATAATATGGGTCACTTATTACATTTGCCTTTGTATACTGGGCAAATGTAATAATGTTGCTCAATTATTTAGGACTGTAGATAGTTTTAAACCAATAGCAAAGCATTGTGAAAAAGGAATTAACTTTTGGTTTTTATTTCAAGGAGATAACGTGACAACTTACAAAGATATGAACTTTTTCTTACAAACTACACAACTATTCAGTTTTTATAACAGTTCTCTTTAAAAAATAAACCATCGACACGTCCCTATTACTTTTACCCCGCTATTGCAATTAAATCAATATAGCTGGAAAAATATGTCATCCGAGTAAACGAAATTTCCTACTTTTATATAAACGAAGTAGATTTTCTTATTCGTTTTTAAAACGTTATTATGACTGACCTATCAGCTCAGTTGGTAGTAGCTCTGCCTTCTGGCTTTAGGTTGAGGGTTCGATTCCCTCGCAGGATAAACATTTGTGTGAATAACATAAGTGATTGTTCTGTGTCTGGGTGTTATAAAGTATCAAAAGAATGTATGATACTTTATAACACCCAAATATATAAGTATCTAGTATCTATCAGTCATCTAGTCACCATATTAGAAGCTATGCTTAGTTTGGGGCTAGATGGTGTTGTGTGCATTGTCGACCAATATTTATTATTATTTATCATGTAGGTACGCTAGCATCTCTGTTATATATGCGTATGTTCGCCTGTGGGTGAACTTGAAACAGATTTCACAGATATTGTTGCTGCTTTGCTACTGCTTCGCTGCGGCTACTTTTACGTAATAACTTATCAAAAAAGGGTTTCTTGTGAGATTACGCAAGACCCCTTTAAATAAATGATCCCTATTAGTTGTAAGGTACTTACTGTAGCTCTCAATGTCAGCAGCTGTCACAAAGGTCTTCTTCTTCAGCTCACTGATAGAAGATTCAAATTTATTCTTCTCCGGTTTTGCGACACCGTCATATTCTTGATACATTTTGAGCAGCAAATTGTCGCACTATAGTACCCTCAAGAGTTACTGGTGACACTGTAGCAGTTTGAAAACGAGTAATGATATTCTAATTATATGTAATACTAACAAAGACTGACTTATGAACCTGTTGAATAATGGATGTGGACACTGAAAGGATGACGCAGTACCTAGTAGATGCGAACTCCGATGACAGGAAAGGAATATGTTATTGAATGGAAAACCGATATTCAGTCTAATGGCAGCTGGATGTTCAAATCATTGGTAAACCTGGTGAAAGCCAGGTTATTATTGTTTTTTAATTAAGCTTTGTTTACACATCAAATGCTACTTTTTGGATTTGGTTCTTCAGAGTTCAGATTTCAGCTTTCTGTATAGTACCTATTCTTTTCCCATCATTTCTTACTTATACTCAGCACCGACCTTATTTTAGCTGTTCTTCAACCACTCTTCTTTGAAAAAGGTTCCATCGCTACTCTTGAGGCTGTGACGTAGCATAAGATGGCCCGTCGTCTCTTTATGTTACAACTAGCTGTTGCTCGCTACTTCGTCGCTCGTCGTTCGTCGTTCGCATTTTGACGTGACAACGTCTAATAAATCGATGGACGCCGGCTGCACGCATGAAAAAGGATGACTCATTGTCCCGTTACACTCATTGTCCCGTTTCGCTCATTGTAACGCTACGACCGGATCGTAAGCGGCATGCGCCGCATCTATCTGTTTTGTTATGACGTTGTCACGTTAAACTATCGTCCGTAACTGACTTTACAGACAACCAATTTTTTTTAATGGAATTGTAGCTTAAATCCTTCCCTTAAAAGGATGCTTTTTATCTCCTTGTCAAATTTTATTGATAAGTTTCAAACCAATCACACCCACCACCCGTTAAAAAAACTCCATACAAACATTCACACCCCATTTTACTCTTTAAAGAGGCTTATTTTGAAAAATCCTGAATCATGTGTCCATTTATTTAGCATTTTAAGTATCCAAACCAAGTTTCTAAGAAATCACACCACCCGTTAAAAAGTTCCCAAACAAACAAAAGCGATTAGAGAGTTGCCGACAGTTCAATTTAAAAAAAAATTGTATACATGGCTCAGCGAGAAATGTTTTTACGATGTTGATGAAATGTTTTAATAATAATTTATATTCTGGATTAATCTTATATAATATTGACGTTGACATTTTAATTTTAATTTTATGTATACTTAATTGTAATTAATAATCTCATTAATCTCATGGTTGCCATGTTGATGTTTGCATGTCGGTCAACGACGAAGTGTGTGAGACAATTATTATGTAAGAACCATATATTTACCATACTTCGAGCAAATAAATTAATTTCATTTCATTTCATTTCATTTCATTTCATTTAATTTCATTTCATTTCATTTCATTTCAAACTTTGACACCCCATTTTACCCCTTTGTTAGGGATTTTTTAAAAAATCCTGAAACACGTGTCCATTTCTTTTGCATTTTATTTATTCATATTAAGTTTCTAGCAAATCGCACCACGCATTAAAAAGTTTCATACATTCGTTTTCACCCCTTTTTACTCTATTAGGAGTGTTGAATTTCAAAAAATCCCGCCTTAGAGGATGGTTTTGTTGTAAAAGGAAGCTTCCTTTAAAATTTCAGCTTTCTAGCTTTAGCGGTTGGCTCGACGATGATGAATCAGTCAGTCAGGTTAAGCTCTTTTGTGGGTATAGATGACAATGTTTTTTGCTGCTAATTGTAGGTAGGTATAAATACATAGATTGTTGAGTACTAGGTACTTAATAAAAAATAAATAAATAAATTAATTCATAATGGTGGACAATGCACACAACATCATCTAGCCCCAAACTAAGCAAAGCTGATAATAAATAAATAATAACAAATAATCCCGGACATGTACACAACATCATCTGGCCACAAAGTAAGCAGAGCTTGTGTTATGGGAACCACATGACTGATATACTACTTATATACTTTTTTTTTTGAAAAAAAAAAACATACTATATTATACATAGAAACAGCATGATACTATGTACTATGATGACCAGATAACTGATAATAATCCTTATATATTTTTAAATACATTTTATGATTTTTTATAACACCCAAACACAAAAAAAAAACCGAGTTGCCGACAGAAGTGAAAACATATTTTTAACCGACTTTATCAAAAAGGAGGAGGTTCTCAATTCGTCGGTTTTTTTTTTATGTATGTTCACCGATTACTCGAAAACGGCCGAACCGATTTGGAATTTTTCTTTTTATGTTTGAACGGGTATACTTCACAGGTGTCGCGAATCCAGAGGTTTTACCTCATCTAAAAATATGCGTACCGCGCTAAAAGAAGTTTTCACTTCAACAAACATCTATGTTCTTCACACAAATGTTTATCCTGGGAAGGAATCGAACCCTCAACCTACAGTGCAGAAGGTAGAGCTACTACCAACTGAGATGACAGGCCAGTAATTGAGCTTTGTTGAAGAAGCTAATCAGAAAAGTAGCATTTGCGTTCACATCAAATGCTACTATCTGATTAGCTTCTTCAGAGTTTAGCTTCTGCATAGTACCCATCACTTCTTACCTTAACTCATTAGCTTATTTTAGATGTTATTTATCCTCTTTTCTTTAAAAAATCCATCCAGTTCCATCGCTACTCTTGAAGCTGTGCCTGTGACGTAGCATAAGATGGCCCGTCATCTATTTTACGATAACAATGTTTTTTTCTGCAAATTTTAGATAGATAAAAATACTTAGCTGTTTAACTATTAGGGGTTGGTACCGAATACTTAAGCAGCTAATTATTTTTACTTAATAAAAGATAAGGAAGATTCTTCTGCTTCTTATCGTGTCACTAGTTATTTCTAACCAGTGTGGTGAAAGGATTAAAGTGCGCCTCAGAGTCTCCTTTCGTGCACTTAGGTAAGCCTTAATGTAAGCTCTCGACCTTGCCGACAGGACCCGCAGGAAAGACGAATCAGTGCATGAGGTGTCGGTTCGATTGCAGGTGCATAACGGCTGGCACCGAGCCGGGCTTGTTTCAAGTTTTCCACTGAGCCATGTATACAGTATTCTACGCTACCTATAATTATTTATATGATAAAAGTATTGACATTTAACATTATTATTTTAGAACATTGATTTTCATTCATTTTTACATTTAATTTAATTGCAAACATGTCTGTACCTACCTAATAAATTTAAATAATAATGTTTATTAAAATGTGGCATGCGAACCACGCTAATTATGGCTGTTATAAAATGTATCACAAAATAACTGTTACAATAAATTACTTTGATTTGAATATTTTTTCCAAAATGTTTATTTCATTAATTTGTATGGTTTACCAAAACGTAATTACAGTTTTCTTATAGCTTCGCTATGTTTGTCTGTCTTTCTGATAATCTTGCTCTTACTGGCAGACTATAAGTTGTATCGTGATAAAATTTGGCTCGGTAATACGTAAGTATTAGTATTCGTACCCCTAGAAAACAATTGAAAGAATTTGAAAGCATTCGTACCCCTAAATGTATGGTATCTCTAAAAAAATTACCTTACATGTATAATAGTTTTATAACTGTCCTCGAAAGTAAATTGAAAAACTTAAACAGAAAAAAAAGGTTTTATACCTTTTTTTTCCAGTTTAAGTTTTTTCAATTTGAAGGTGAATTCATATGTAATATTTCGCAGATATCATACTCTCTTAGAAACAGCGACGCAACTAGAAAATATAATACACGATCTTAACAATGTGAGTCGTGCAATTGGCCTGAAACTAAATAGCATTGTGCTGTTTAGTTTCAGGCCAACAAGGAAGACGAACAATGAAGAAAGACCTATTATTATTAACAACTAGCTGATCCGTGCCCACTTCGTTGGGCGGTTACAACTTTACAAAAAATATTAAAGTATCTACTAATATCCAACAAAATCACATCCAAAAAAAAAGATAACTATTCGAATTATTGTAATAATTACAAAGATTAACAAAGTTACGTATAAATATTGATAGATGGCGCTAGAATATTGTCAAAAGCTTAAATGGAAATGACTGAAATGATATCAAAGTAGAACTGCAGGGCGATTATGGAATTCTGATACTATTAAAACTTTGATACTAATCGCTTGCAGTTACAATTGATTAATTGGTATTATGGAAGGTTGATGTTGATTGTCATACATGCTGTCATATGAATAGAAACATCAGACCAAATAAATATTAAGACGAAGCACCGCGACCAACCATAATAAATAAATTCTGTGACACTTTTTGTCACGTATGAATGTTTATGTTTTTTTCCGTGAAATGTTTTCGAGGCGATGACATGAGAGAAAACTTAATAGTACAAGTATGTATGAATATCCATACATACTTGTACACATCAAACATCTTAGTATATACTAAGAAGAAGGAGCACAGTTGGGTTGGATGTGTGTGCGTGGGTGCCTGTATTTACACAAATGAACATGCTTTTGAGGCTTCATTTAGGTTTTTCACGGCCGTCTTGTCTGAATATTTATTTGGTCTGAGATAGAAACCGAACGTACGTAATAGTAATCCATCTTGTCAAAACTGGTTCCAATTACAATCAAACTACCTAATGATTGAAATTATGCCGATTGCTAATCGAAACTAATAGACATTGGTAGTGTCAAAAGTTCCATAATCGCCATACAGAACACGCAGTTTCAAAACTACCATAAAAGGTAGTCTTTTGAAGAAAGCGTATTATAATATAAATGATATTATTGATAAGAATGCATGGCCTCATGTTGCTCTGCCCTCAGATACGAGTAAATAACTGACAGATTTGAAATGTATAAACTATTATAATCTTGTATTAGTTTTGCGTTGTAAAGCAAGCTAGTAATAAGATGATCATACAACAAAGCGCTCGGACCGGGACGAGTTTCTTCCCTTGGGTTAGGAGAAATTAGCACCTAAATTCACCTAGCATGTAAGACGTTTTAAAGTGACCCTTGTGGTTGTACTGAATAAATGAAGTACTCGCTGAAGGGTCCTTAATATTTTTATATCTACTTATATCATAATAATAATAAAATTAAATGTACCAACATAAAATTATATCAAATTACTAAACTATAAAATACTAGCTGGTGCCCGCGGCTTCGCACGCGTGGTACCTTCATAAAAAGTACCCTAAGTCCCTCTCCAAGGTCCCATCTATCTCTATACCAAAATTCATCAAAATCGGTTCAGTAGTTTAGGCGTGAAAACGTAACAAACAGACAAACATACAGAGAGACAAAGTTACTTTCGCATAGGGATGGCGCACCACGCGCCGGCCGACCGCTACCAACCGGGAGGAAACGTACGGCCCGCCAGCCGCTGTGCCTCTGCTTTTTAAATCTCTGATATCTTCTATGATATTCATTTTAATGAAATTCTGTTAAGAGCAGTTTTGATCTACATGAAATATACAACGTATGTAATGTATTTACTTGGATAAGGAATAATACTATATTGTATAGAATAGATTGAAATTCAAAAATTCAAAATTCAAAATAACTTTATTCATTACAATCACAAGGACCACTTTGAATCGTCTTCTTACATGCTAGTGAATCTAGGTGCCGGTTCCTCCTAACCCCAGTTCAAGAAGAATCCGGCAAGAAACTTGTCTGGTCTTAACACTTTTTTGTATGATCCTTGACAATTTTGTTACGGATGCCGAGTCGAGTTGGAGCAGATTCATCCCAAGCTTTTTTGTCTTCTAAATAATCAGATATTTTATAATATGCTTTAATAGACAGTTTATGTTTAATTACGTTTTTAAATTTGCCAATCGACAAATCTAACACGTCGCTTGGGACCTTGTTATAGAAGCGTACACATTGCCCTATAAAAGACTTATTAACTTTAGCGAGCCTAACAGTGGGAACAGCGAGTTTATCTTTATTTCTAGTGTTAATACTATGATTATCGCAATTTTTTTTGAATAAATGAACATTTTTGTGCACATACATTAAATTTTCGTATATATACTGACAAGGCACTGTCATAATATTAATTTCTTTAAACTTATCTCTAAGTGATTCTCTGGGGCCCATGTTATAAATTGCACGAACAGCCCTCTTCTGCAACACAAATATGGTGTTAATATCAGCAGCACTCCCCCACAACAAAATGCCATAAGACATAATGCTATGAAAGTAGCTGAAGTAAACGAGTCTAGCGGTATCTACGTCGGTAAAATGACGGATCTTTTTGACAGCGTATGCGGCAGAGCTGAGTCTCTTCGACAATTTATCTATGTGCGGGCCCCATTGCAGCTTATTATCTAAAGTAATGCCTAGGAACACTGTGGTGTCGACGAGATCTATCTTTTCGTTATTAATTTTTACATTAGCTTTCACCTGTTTAACGTTGGGCAGTATAAAACGAATGCATTTCGTTTTTTTCTCGTTAAGTAATAAGTTGTTTACATTAAACCATGTTACAACTTTAGAGATTGCATTGTTTACATCGTCAAGATTAGTAAGTCGTCGCTTTAATTTAAATAAAAGCGACGTGTCATCAGCAAACAGTACAATCTCGTGATCATCCTTTACAAGTTTAGGTAGATCATTTATATAAATTAAAAACAAGAATGGCCCGAGTATTGATCCTTGTGGTACACCCATTTTTACCATTGACCCCGGAGAACGCTTTCCATTTACATCTACTCGTTGTGTTCGGTCAGTTAAGTAGGATGTGAGAAGCTTAAGTGAAACTCCCTTAACACCATAGTGGTGTAGTTTGCTGATTAGAGTTTCATGGTGAACGCAATCAAAAGCTTTCGACAGATCACAAAAAATACCTAAGGCATCGCGTGATTCCTCCCAGATATCAAAAATATGTGATATTAACTCAACACCGGCATCAGTCGTTGAGCGTCCCTTTGTAAAACCGAATTGTTTACTGTCTAGTAAATTGTTGGTATTAAAATGCCGTTGTAATTGGTTTAGTATAAGTTTTTCAAATATTTTACTAAATGTAGGAAGTACTGATATAGGCCTAAAGTTACTAGGATCGGAATGACTACCTGATTTGAATAGAGGTATGATCTTGCTATGTTTCATCAAATCAGGAAATACTCCACTGTCAATACATTGATTAAATATGAAAGCTAGATCTGGTGCAATAATGTCAATTAGTGGTTTTATAACACTGACAGAAATGCCCCAGAGATCAGTGGTCTTTTTTACATTAATCATTTTGAATGCCTTGATAATATCGTTTTTGTCCACATGTTCAAAGTAAAATTGTGTGACACATTCAGGTAAACTATCTTTTAACAATGATACTGCTATTACATGAGAAGAGTTTAAAGACTTTGTAGTGGAGACTGGAATATCAGTAAAAAAAGTTTCAAATGCCTTTGCTACATCTATATCTTGCTTAATTATATTATTGTTAATATTTAAATTTATTACACTATTATGAGTTTTGGATTTTCCGGTCTCACTATTAATTATTTTCCAAGCTGCTTTTATTTTATCTTGACTGTTTCTAATTTTTGAGCTTAAATACTGAGATTTAGCAAAGCGACAAACATTCTTAAAGATTCTTGAGTATTTTTTTACTTTTTCTTTAAACTCTTCACTAAAGTTATACCGTTTTTCACTGTACAATTCATACAAGGTACGCCTACTCTTATGAATACCTGCTGTTGCCCACTCACAAAATGTTGAACTGCCAGAGACCACAATAGTTTTGGATGTGAAAATGGAACTGAATACTTTATTAAATTCAGTGAAAAATGTATTGTATAAATCATTTGGTATCAATTGGTAAATAACACATATTTTTTTGTAATATACAAAAGATAAAAATGGTTACTGTGGGTTATCCTTAAAAGATAAATATATACCATCGCGATTTTTTTTTCGACCATTTTAAGAATACAATTCTGTAGTATATAATTTTGATCTATCTTGTAAGGGTTAGCCAGCGTTTGCGATTTAAACGCACAAAATATGTTTGTTACGACATCACATTACAAATCTTTGAATTTTTCGGCTTTTCTGTACTATAATATGTATGTATTATACATATAAACCATCCTCTTGAATCATTCTATCTATTGCTGAAAATTGCATTAGAATCCGTTGAGTAGTTTAAAAGATCTAAGCGAACAGACAGCGGAAGCTACTTCATTTTATACTATGTAAAGATAAATAATAAATGCATGCTTTAGTTAACTAACTAGAATTCATATTTAATTACGTACATAATTAAGCAATTGTATACAGTTATAAAGGAAATAAAGACGTTATTTTAATTATAATAATATATTTTCAAGGAGATGTGGGGTAATCATTTCCCCTTTTTTGCTACATCATTATTACCTATTCTGTATGTATATATATATATATTCCTATATATATATAAGTACCTATGTATTACTAGGTACGACGAATATCTGAGCGGTTTTATTTCTAATACTGCTGAAATACTATGACAAACAATGATACCTAATGTTTGTTGACTGGTTGAAACTGGTTCTCTGATCAGTACCTACTGATATCTGATTATGAGCTTGAGGGCTGTTCCTTTTGTGTCTCTGAGGGCTGGTCCCTCTGTGTCTCTGAGGGCTGTTCCCTCTGGGTCTCTGAGAGCTGTTTCCTCTGGATCTCTCTGAGGGCTGTTCTCTCTGTGTCTCTGAGGACTGTTCCATCTGTGACTCTGTGTGCTGTAGCCTCTGTGTCTCTGAGGGCTGTTCCCTCTGTGACTCTGAGGGCTGTTCCCTCTGTGTGTTTGAGGGCTGCTTACTCTGTGACTCTGAGGGCTGTTCCCTCTGTGGCTCTGAGGGCTGTTCCCTCTGTGTCTCTCTGAGGGCTGTTCCCTCTGTGAGACCTTTGGGGGGTGTTCCCCCGATGTGGCCTCCGACCTCCACCATAGCCACCCCGAGCCTTGCTTACTGGTTTGGTTCTGATACCACCTGATCACTCTGATCAAACTGATCTCTCAATGTTGTGAAGTGGTTGCATAATGCCACCGTATTTGCAGTAAGGGTCAACACCATATACACATAGAACTGACAGTACATGCACAGTTAATTCAAAGCTCACTCACCGATCATGCTCGCGCGGCGTCCGCTGGGCCAATGTGGGCAGGTGTGCACGCTCTCGACGCACTGTCGCTCGCCATGGCGTCACCTAACGCTATAGCTAGACCCATCTGTATATTTTATCTTCGCATTTGCGACACTCCCTCCGGGGACAATATAGACAAAAGTATGATTCCATAGAACAATAAAGTCATTAACTGGGATGTCCACTCCCTAACCTTCTGTCTAGCTTTGGCCACTAATGCCCTGATTGGTTGCTTTCTGATAACTGTTGGTTAAGTAGTTAGTTGACTGTACCACAAGTTTGTTAGAATAGAATAGAATAGCATAGAATAGAATAGAATAGAAAATATTTATTTAACGTCATATAACAAAAAATATAGTGCGATATAACATTAAGTAGTCCATGTACCGTGACGACGTGACCTTGTTACTGGACGTAACCTCGGTCCTTTGGTCTGGGTGATGCGATTCGTTCGCTTTGAGATGCCTCAGAATCGTAGTTAGCTCTAGTCATAAGATGATTTTGGTCTGGAAAAGGCATCTACTGTAGTCGGATCCTCTATTTCAAGTGGGAACAAGTGGCCTATTGCACTGGTGAATGTTTCTCCTGATGCTACTTTTACTCTAGCTACCCTTATCTGTCCATCTGAACCCTTATTTAACTCCACTATCTTTGCAACCTTCCTGTGTGCCCTTTTACTGACTGCTTTTAACTGAACTGTCCTGAAGCGTCCGGTTTCGGCCCGAGACGGAATCTCAGTTCCGCTGCGGCGGTGTTGACAAATAGAGCCTTCATTTTGTGTCGACACCAGTATCGAACGCACTCAATTCCGTCGAAAAAGCTTCCTCACCAACTCCCCGTCGCTCCAAAATATTGCTACTGCGTACTTTTACCCACTTTTACCACTTATACCCCAAATTATTGTAGGTACCATACCGACAGACGACGGACGACCTCTGTGGTTAGGTCCGGCTGAGACGCAAAAGGTTGCGGGTTCAATTCCCGCCGCGGGACAAATGTTTGTAAGATCTGCAAGTATTTGTCTCTGGTCGGGTGTTTCTATGTACAATATGTATGTATTTACAAAAAAAAAAATTAAGTAGTATATCAGTCATGTGGTACCCATAACACAAGCTCGGCTTACTTTGGGGCCAGATGCTGTGTGAAATGTCCGGTATTATTATTATAACTACGAATATTTTTTCCTCTAATATTGTTACGTTTAATAATGTTACGTACGACACAACAGTCGAATATAACTTTAATTCAATATTTACACAAATTACTAAAATACTTTTTGTAAAATTTAGTTACGTAAATCCTACTTACGAACATTGTACGCGTATGTACAATTCACACGAATTGTTTCCGTTTTTTTTATCTTCCTATTCTTCCAATAGATTGAATTCAGCACTTTATTGGATTGGCACTCCCCAGCCACGATTCAATCCTTTCCTTGCTCCACCTGTCGCGTCGTCACCTCGCCTTGCAATTTATCCTGTCCGACTCCATTATAGCTCCATAGTCCGATTTCAGAGATCCTCATTAGTTTGTCTTTGAATTACAGAGTTTGGAACTCTGGCGCGCTTCATTGCCCTCTGTCTGTGCAACAACCTGTACACAGCTTCTTTTATCCATATTTCAGTACAGAAACATTTGTTTGACAAGCGGGTCTTCAGATACTAAAGAATATTAACTGATTTGGGGATATCATCATCAAGATAACATTGGTCTTTCCTATCTATCCCATTATCAGTGCAGTTAATACTGTGACAAAGTTAGTCCCGTTATTTAGCTATGGTACGTCGCTCTTGTGAGATGTGGCAACGTGTTAGGGAAGTTATATAGAAGGTATTTGGAATAAATTAATTATGCACCTGCGTAGCTCAGCTATATAACTACAGTACCTATTTACTGGTTACCTACCTATAGTTTTTTATTGACTGTACCTATTGAATGCAAGATTCAATCGGTAGGTACGGGAAAAAACCATCAAAATAAAAAATGTGAATTGTACATACCAGTACGTAAGTAAGTAAGATTTTCGTAACTAAATTGTACAAAAAGTCTTTTAGTAATTGGTGTAAATATATAATTAAAGTAACGTTCGACTGTTGTGTTGTACGTAATATTAACAAAATTAGCGGATTCGCGTAGAGCCAAAACCAGGGGAGCATTTTAGAACCCAACCGTTAAGGATATAAGTAAGTATTGCTATAATTGTCAAAAAACAATAATTTTTGGCGTTATTTAGGTGCTATCTGTTACTTAATTGACGGAATAATAAATATAAAAAAATGTTAGAGTAGTTTGGGGTAAGAGTCGCATTGGGTAAAAGTACGCAGTGGCATTGTTTCGGAGCAGGGGGAGTTGGTGAGGAAGCTTTTTCGACGGAATTGAGTGCGTTCGACACTGGTGTTGACACAAAATGAAGGCTTGAGCAGTGCACTTTACGCTGTGTGTGATACAAGCAAAACAATCGAATTGACGTTTTACTTGGTGTTTTTTTGTACAAATGAAAAGTGGTACTCATGCTAAATTTGTGTTTTTTATGAGGTTTGTTCTTTCGTTTACTAAGCGGGGTAATAGACGATCTGCGTACTTTTACCCTCTAAATTTCGATTGTTGATGTTGATTGATGAGTAAATGTATTTCAGATTGTTTCAGAATGCAAGAAAATGCCAAGATATTATAAAAACTCACATTTGAACATTAGGCAAAAAAGCTAATTGAGAAATTAAAATTGAGCTAATTTTAAGTCTACTAAAATTGCACTTGCACTATGTCTCCTTCTCCCAGTCTTAGATTACCTGCGCTGACTCTTGCTATTTCCACCTCACAGAAAACCAGTTCAACAAACATGAATTATACAATTATCATATAACTATTGTGGTATGCTGCATTATAAAGCCGGATGTTTACTTTGCTACGCAGAATTAAACAGTAGTGTAAGGCCAAACACAGTTTAAGCCCCAGTTCAAGCGTACCTATCTATCCATACCTACGATGCCAGCAACAATGTACGTACGTAATTATCTGTACCTATTTGTGTATATCGATTATTTATATATATATATATATATATATATATATATATATATGTTGGAGCGCTAGTGTTCATTAGGGCTATGATTAAAAGAGTATCTGTAAAATGCAACGTATTAATTTTTAATAATTTATAAAATAAACATTAACAATAAAAACACTTTAATGCAATCAAAAATAAATAATCAATACAAATATGATCAAATTCAATTCCAAATAGAACTCAAAGCATAATTTAATACGCAGGGCGTTCCGTCCGCGTCGTACGGTGACTTGCTCGCCTCTGAGCTCTGGAGGGTCAAACAGCCGGTTTTATACTAGCCGGCAGGTAGCAGTGGGAAGCATCGGGCTGCGTGCACCGGTTAGGTGACTCACTGTAGCTTGTTTTGGTCGGGGCAGGTTGTTAGACTTGTTCGGGGAAAGCGAGGAAATGTTTTTAAAAAATATAAAATAATTTAATATATAATTTTATATATATTTAATAATATGTTAATTGGTTCAGGCAATGTAACTAGTTACATTGCCGGAACCAATTAACCAATCCATATTTATAGCCAATTAAGCACTTACAATGTTTATTCCCCGAACAAGTCTGGCGCAGCCTTGTGGATTTTCCACGATTTTCCCGGATTTTCTTCGCTCGTGAAAACCCCAAAATCGGTGTCGCGAAAATTGAAATCCGTATGAAAACCGACTATACGCGGACGTGGAAATAAACGAACCAAATAAATTACGACTCTCGAACGGTAAAAGCGTGTGAAAGAAGTGAAGTGTCAAAGTGCGGTTTCAGGAGGACATGGGATCGAGCAGCTTGTGAGTAAACCTTTTCACTTCCTGTATTGTATATTCCTGTGTCTTTTCCACCTTCCTTTCTCGAACTTAAATTGTCGAGCTTATTAGTTGCGTTTATCTGATTTTGTTTGCATTAAAATTGGCAAATTGATTTGCACTTAAATAGGCAGATCTGTTAATCGTAATTAATTCGTATTAGTCATAAGTAATATTAAGTCGCACTTAAATAGGCAAACTAGTTTACACTTATATTGGTAAATCAGTATAGTAATAGTAAAAATTAATATTTTAAAAATGGAAATTAAGGTTATTCCTAAGGAAACCTTATCGCTTATCCCTAAATATGACGGGGACGAAAATTTATTAAATTTATTTCTAAATAAATGCGAGTATGTGATAAGTGGAAGCGCGATTAGCGGAAACGCAGCGCAGAGTTTGTATCTATTTCATGCTATTTCTAGCAGACTTACTGGTAGAGCCGCGACTCTACTAAGTGACCATCCGAATATCTGTACATATGCGGTATTGAAAGATTTACTTACCCAACATTTTGGTGACCCTCGATCGGAAGAATGTATAGCAATCGAGCTAGAATCTCTAAAGCTAAAGCAAAACGAAACGTACATCCAGTTTTGTCATAGAATTCAGAACGTCCGTAGTTCATTATTTGCTAAAGTGAATAGACTTACCGATGAAGGAATTAAAGCAGCGAAAATGATAGTTTATAATAACACTGCGATAAACGTGTTTTTGTATAACTTACCAGAGGATATGATTCGAATCGTACGCCTTAAAAGTTGCTCTACCTTGGAACACGCCTTAAGCATAGTAACCGAGGAGGTTAATTTCAAGTTCCAATACGATGCTAAAAATAAATTATTAAAACAAACTCATAGTTCATCAAACTATCAAAATACACAAAAAACCTTTACCGGTCGCACAAGGTTTTAAACCAGCGCTCGACTCTGTGCCAAATAATTTTAAATTCGGTATTCCACAAAATCCGAATGGATTCCGTCCAAACTTTATACAACAATTGAGGTACGCGCCGCCCACGCAAAGTTTTAGATACGGGACACAGCCCCAGCGTACTTTCGGCCAGCCTATTACGCAACGCGCCCCATTCCAACACGGCGGTTATAAGTTTGGTATTCCACAACACCAAGGTTATAAATTTGGTATCCCGCAACAGCAAGGATATAAATTTGGCATACCCCAACAGCAAGGTAATAAGTTCGGCATTCAGAACCAACCTTTCAACCAAAATAAATTTGGTGTACCGAAACAGCAGGTACAGGAACCTAGGTTACAAGAGTCTGACGTTACAATGCGCACAGCGCCGATAAGACAAAATATGGTAGCGGATGATTTGTATTTTATAAATGATCCTCCATTTTGCGAAGACTATAACCCCGACTATACAAACGTATATGACTATGTAAACGAGAATGTAGAGTACCCTTCTGATGAGTGCTATTACATGGCCAATCACGATGAAACCAATTCCGTACAGCCGGAAAACATCAACCCGGAAAACATCAGTTCGGAAACTATAAGTCCGATTTTTCAGGAGATAGCCTCGAAGGATGCGGTGAGGTAATTAGTTTAAATTATTGCGATAGTATTCTAAAACTACCTCACGTCGTTATACCAGAAATAAGATCAAAGTTTCTCATTGATACTGGTAGTAGTAGATCTTTTATAAGCCCTGTTAAAGCCAACGAATTTTTTAGCGAATTCAAATACTACGAGCCGTTCACAGTAATCAGCACACATGCCCAGAGCATGCACAATGAAGTAATACACATACCATTGTTAAAAACCTTTAGGAGCGCACTGGCTCATAAATTTTACGTTTATGATGTTGACGGACGCTACGACGGTTTAATAGGATCTGATCTTTTATCGAAGTTAGGAGCAAATATCGATATGCGTAACCAAGTGTTACTAACTCACAACGCGAGCAAACCGATTATTTACAATCCACCGTATGAAATCTATGTAGCACCACGATCTGAAACTAGAGTTAGGATTCCCACGAACTTACAAACCGGAGATGCAATTTTAGATTATTTACAATTCCAAAAAGGCGTTCGTATGCCTACCGCTCTTGTCAAGTGTGAGAACTATTTTGCAGAAACAGTTATTCAAAATACATCCGATGTGAAAGCTGTTATCACGTTCAAGGAACCTTTCGATGTTACGATATTTGAAAATGAGGAATGTAAGGTAAATTTTGTGAAAGACGAATGTATGATTGATGAAGTATTGAAAGAAAATTTGAGAAAATTGCGTTTAGAACACATGAATAAAGAGGAGCGTGAAAGTATTTTCAGGTTGTGTCAAGAATATCGTGATATATTTTATAGCGATAAAATACCATTGTCCTTCACGAACCAAGTGAAACATAATATTAGAACGCCCAACGAAGACCCGATCTATATACGGCCTTATCGACATCCGCCTGTTATTAATCAAGAAATTCAAAATCAAGTAGATAAACTTTTAGCAGACAACGTAATTGCAGATTCTCACTCACCTTGGAGTGCACCAGTTCACCTGGTACCAAAAAAAATAGACGCATCTGGTGAAAAGAAATTTAGAATGGTGATCGATTATCGACGCCTAAATGAAATCACAGTCGACGATAAGTACCCGTTGCCTAATATTACCGATCTGTTTGATAAAATAGGCAGATCCCAGTATTTTAGCACAATAGATCTTGCTAGCGGTTATCACCAAATTGAGGTAAATGAGGCAGATAGATCTAAAACTGCCTTTACGACACAATCAGGCCATTATGAGTTTAAACGGATGCCGTTTGGCTTAAAGACGGCCCCTGCAACGTTTCAAAGGGCCATGGATAATGTGCTACGAGGTCTTCAGGGTATCCATTGCTTAGTTTATCTTGACGACATCATAGTATTTTCATCTAGCTTAGAGGAACACGTTGAGAAACTACGTAAAATATTTAATCGACTCAGAGAAACTAATTTAAAAGTAACACTAGACAAATGCGATTTTTTACGAAATGAAGTCCTTTATCTTGGTCATAACATCACCAAAAATGGCCTTATGCCTAATAACGACAAGATTAAAGCAGTTCAGAACTTTCCATTACCAAAAACGTCTACTGAAATAAAGAGTTTTCTTGGTTTAGTAGGTTATTACCGGAAATTTATTAAGGATTTTGCTAAACTTACACAACCATTAACTTCATGTCTAAAAAAGAAAAATAAAATTGATAGCACTAAACAAGAATACATAAACGCATTTGAAAAATGCAAAGAGCTTTTGACCAATGCACCGCTCTTACAGTTTCCCGATTTTACCAAACCATTCGTCCTTACAACGGACGCATCTAACTTTGCGATCGGAGCTGTCTTATCACAGGGACCTATAGGTAGCGATAAGCCAATAGCATACGCAAGTCGTACTTTAAACGACGCAGAAACGCGGTACAGTACGATAGAAAAAGAGCTTCTAGCCATAGTATGGGCTACAAAACATTTCCGACCGTATTTGTACGGCAGGAAGTTCTTAATTTATACGGACCATAGACCACTAACTTGGATAAAATCTATAACTGAACCTAACAGTAAATTAACACGTTGGAAATTACGTTTGTCCGAATTCGATTACGATATTAAACATAAAGCAGGAAAGCAAAATTGCAACGCTGACGCTTTGTCACGGGTTAGAATTAACGCATTAGGAGATAACGACGATATTTCAATGAAGGTTAATTTGGATAAGAAAGAACAAAAATTAGAACATCATATTATAGATTTAACTGAGGAAATTACACGATTGAGTAAAGAACTTAACAGCACCTCTCGCGCCTCTTCGCCACGTGAGCGAACGCCACCTACGATAGTAATCTCATCCGATTCAGAGAAAAGTAATACATCAATAGCTGGTAACGGTAGACGATCGCACTACTCAATTCCATCATTGGGTAGTACCACTGCATCTGCATCTGAAGGAAGAAACGACAGCATAGGCACGGTCCATTCAGCTCTTGATCTGGATACAGATGGTATGCTTATTCTTCAAGAAGCCGTAGATAGTAAGCCAAACCAGATCCTCGTTCATAGCTGGAACAGAGACGAGTTATCGGTTAAAGATTTATCTAGGAACAAACAAAAGGTATTAGAGATCCACTTACCTTTAAATAACCCAGACCTTATTAAAAGGTTCCTGAAAGGATATATTAGGCCTAAAATTAAATATTTCTTTTATTTTGAAGACCCTTTACATCGCAAACAGTTTTCAGAGGCCTCCATATTTCTATTCCAGAAAGGAACTGTGAAATTTTACGAGTGTACCAAGAGAGTGATTTATGTAGATAGTGAAGCTGAGCAGCGAGACATTGTACTTAAATACCATGTAGGAAAAAATAGTCACAGGGGAATTAAAGAAACGCTAGTACATTTAAGACGTACATTTTATTGGAATAATATGGACCAGACAGTGGCCAGCATCTTAAATGCGTGCGAACTCTGTAAAAAAATGAAGTATGATCGTAAACCATTAAAACCTGAATTACAACTATCACAGACTCAAATTAAACCATTCCAAGAGTTATTCATAGACACTTTCTCTATTGATGGAAAACATTATCTCACAATAGTTGACGCCTTTAGCAAACTAGGTCAAGCATTTGAGATCAGCACTAAGTCTACCCCTGAAGCTGTTCGAGCTCTGATAAAATACTTCTCCTTGTATGGAACTCCTAGTAGAATCAGTTCAGACCCCGGTACTGAATTCAACAACACTCTCATGAAAGAAATGTTATCATTTTATAAGATCGAACTTCATATTGGTACTCCTCATAATCCCAACTCTATGGGAATAGTTGAAAGATTCCACTCTACTATTATAGAGATATATCGAATCGCCAAATATGAACAAAAGATAACTGACGCTGCATCAGTCATGAGTTATGCAGTAATGTCATATAACCATACGATCCACTCTACCACAGGTCTCACTCCATTTGAAGTAGTTTTCGGCCATACCGAATCTAATAGCGCGTTTTATGTAGATTTTAATAAACAGTTTACTCAACAATTGGTAAAAGAACACGTAAGAAGAACTAAGCATTTATATGAGTATCTAACAGATAGAATAATCGATAAAAAGAAAGCCGTTATAGAGAAACGTGGTGGAGAAAAAGATTTCGACATAGATATAGGCGATACAGTATTCATTAAAGGAGTCAATACTAGACGCAGCAAAGATAAACCGCGATTTCAGAAAGCTCAGGTTACCGGAGCAGTAGAAAGGAACGTTGTACCAGTTATAACACATAACCGGAATACTAAAGTTCCCATTAAAGAAATAAAGCGCCCTCCACAGGTTAATTCTTCTGGTGGTCCAAGTGATCCGAAGCCAGGCCCTTCATCTGCAGCCGATTGACAAGAACCCGGGACTGCTACCTGTAAAGGAAGGTCAAGCTGTCGTTAGCCATGATACATGGACTGTTATTAAGATTTTAGATATAAGGTTTCTTCACCAAGAACTAGAGTTAAATATAGGTAGCTATGTAAGACTTAAAGGACAAGTACAAAGCTGTTTCGAGACCAAAGCTTTTGATATAGACTTTATCGAAGTACAGTCACAAACAGATTACATTATGAATATAACTATAGATAAGTATAAACAATTGATTCCATCGGTAAGAGCTAAGCGTGGTTTTATAAACCCTATCGGTTCATTGATCAAGACGATCACAGGTAATCTTGACAATGACGACGCTGTGATGTACGAAAAGTTAATTCATGAAGTAAAGACAAAACAAGACGCAATAAACAAGAAAATTACAATCGTTACTGAAATGATGGGTACGTTCACAAAAATAGCGAACTCTACTATAAACAATTTCATTCAGATTGAAGAGAGTATTGAAGATATTAAACGCAGTTTAAATGAATCAAAGTTATCTCAAACTAGTAATAGAATTATTCACATCTATAACGTTTTTATACATAACTTCCAGACACTCTACATAAGGCTGAATGAGATTGAAACGGCTATTGCTTTTGCTAAAATTAAATTGTTACACCAATCAATCGTAGACACAGATGAATTAGTATTATTATTAAAGGAGATTGAGAAAACTAATATATTAGTGTTTCCAGTTAAGACTGAAAACGTTGTAAAAATAGAGCAGTGTATAGAGATGAAAGCGTACATAAAACAAAATCAGATAAAACTCATTATGCATATTCCTTTGATTAGGAATGAGGAATTTAATTCCTCTTCCCGCCGGACCGCGAAAGCGCTAAGACGTGTGTAACCCGAGTTTATTTTTATTTTTGACTCAATATTTTTCAAAAATTGGTGGCAGAATATTCGCTGTAGTACCAGGCGCCCATAACGTGTTGGAAGCTATCGGAACTAGACGTAGGTATATCCTACGTAACTGAGACCGGTTTCGCTACGCCCGCGCTCGCTTATTGTGTGCTGTTTTGTCTCTGTGTGCGTATTGTCGTTTGCCACAAGCTCATAAGCGATAGCGATTGCGGTAGCGGACACACTTTTTCATTCGAATCGTCGTACTTTTCCTGGAAATAGTACCATAGCTAGAAACACAATACACTAAAATGGATAAATACTTGTCGACAAAAAAACTGGCCGACAAATCACCCAGTGAAGGGAACATAAATAAAGCATGTCAAAGCTCAGAAACTACACCTCCAAACTTTGTTTTTCTACGAGGGAAAAGAGATAGAGACTTCGACTGGAATTTAGAACTCAACGAGTTCAAGGAAGAGATGAAGACCCTGATGGGAGCCCTGATGGCTGATCAAGAATCTGAACTGAAGAGATTATTCACTCCAACTCTAAACGAAATCCAAAATACAAATAGAAATATTGAAAGTTCTATTGCTCTCCTAATGAGCAAAAATGAAGAACTGAACAAGAAAGTTGAGAAGTTGGAGATTGAACAAAAGAAAGACAAAGAGTACATTTTTATTTTGGAAAACAGGATGGAAGACATACAGCGGACAGATCGAAAAAATAACATAGAAATCAAAAATGTGCCTAAGAGTAAATCTGAGACAAAGGACGACATGATAAACATGGTTCTGCGGCTGGGAAAATCAATTGATTGCAACATCAATAAAGCAGAAGTCAAAGACATCTACAGAGTACGTGCGAAAAAAGAGGGACAAAGCAACACTCCAATCATAGTTGAACTTTCTTCTACCATCCTAAAGACTGATGTACTAAAGATGTGTAAGGCTCATAATATCAAGCACAAGGGAAAGCTCTGCGCAAAACACCTGGGATTCACAAAAAACGAAGACACTCCTATATTTGTCACTGAACAGTTAACTGTGAAAGGATCGCGGCTGTACTTTCTCGCAAGAGATCTTGCAAAATCGAAGGCTTATAAATTTTGCTGGACTTCCTACGGACGGGTCTACGTAAGAAAAGACGAAAACTCACCAATCATCACCATCAGCAACGAGAGCCAGGTGAACTGCCTCATCCAGGCTACATGACTATTTCACTTTACTATAACTATTGGATTTTTACTAAACTCTTGCCAATCAAAACTTTGTTTAAGATTCCCACTACCACACTTCACACTCACAAAATACACACTTCAACCTACAATTTACAACACCAAAAACCTTACATCTGTCGTTTATTGGATTTGTCTGAAACTAAATTCAGAGATCATTTTACATTATAGCCTACTTAACACGAAAGACAAGCTAATTATGACTGTAATTACTTCTTCAAATTTAAGTTATGGATAAGCCTGTAGAATCTGGAAATGAAATAGACAACGCAGAAATCGCAAAATCATTTGATTGCAAAATAGAAGATCTTCCTAAACGGATACAAATAAATGCTTCTGACCTTAAGATCATAACACAAAATATTAGAAGTATTTATTCAAATATGGACGGCCTACAACTCACGCTAACTAAACTGAAATTTGAACCAGATATCTTAATACTGACAGAATGTAGACTTAATACAAACAAACCTATTCCACTCATAACAAATTACAATTCGTTCGCAACAACTAATCATATAAATCAAAACGACGGTGTGGCTGCTTACATAAGAAATAATCATAAGGCTCATACGGAAGAAGTAAAATTAGAACATGCATCGTGCTTAAAAATTAATATTTATAACACTATTTTTCTATGTGTATACCGTTCACCGTCTAATTATAACGCTGAAAACTTTTTAAATTCACTTAGCATTCTTCTGGAGAGTTTAAAATCTTATGAGAGAATAATAATAGTCGGAGACATTAATATAAATATTGCTTCTAAGACTGGGGAACGAACAAGCGACAAAAATAATAGATTGAATTACTTAAATACCTTATCAAGGCATGGCCTACTACCAGGTCATTACCTACATACCAGAGAAAATAGCTGTCTAGATCATTTTATGCTAAAATTAAATAAAACTAAAAATCTAGCCACAATTGTTGTTTTACACACATCTATCACTGATCATCTTATGTTGCTACTTACTCTCTCTAAAACCACTTATCCACTAAATAACCGTAAAACCAAAACCATTATAAATTTTGAAAATGCAATAAATAATTTGCAGTCAAACATAACAGACCTGCTTCAGCTTAACGACCCTAATATCCTAGCTAAACTGCTAATAAGTAGAATACAAAAAAGTCTGACAGAAAATACTATTATAATTAATATACCTAGAAGCAAAATAATTATTAAGCCTTGGATAACTCATGGTATTCTACGTTGTATAAAAAACAGAAACAATATGCAGAAACAATTGCGATGTGATCCTCAAAATAAAATATTAAAAATAAGCTACAGAAGATACCGTAACTTTTGTAACAACTTAATAAAAAAACTGAAAAGGAAATATGAAAGTCAACAATTAGAAAGCTCATCCAAAAACAGCAAAGCTCTTTGGAATAGTATAAATAATATAACGCAGTATAAACCCACTAACACACCAAACACGCAACTACTTTATTCAAAAGAAACATCCATTGAATCTTTAAACTATGTTAATACCTATTTTGCTAATATAGGAAAAATTCTAGCTGAAAATATTACCCTGCAAACTAAAACCATCAATGACATCTATAACCTGTCCTATAATCAAACTTCGTCCCTAGTCTTACTAGAAACGAATAAAAATGAAATATTTAATATAATTATGAACCTAAAAGTAAATAGTGCCCCTGGTTGGGACCATATTACGTCGAAGTTTCTAAAATTGTCTAATCACATTTTGATTCCTGTAATTTGTCATTTAATAAACCTCAGCTTAAATCAAGGCATCTTTCCTAAAATCCTCAAACAGTCTGTGGTAACACCAGTGTACAAGAGTGGAGATAGAGACGATGTCAGCAACTATAGACCGATCTCTGTATTACCGTCAATATCAAAAATACTAGAAAAAACTATTAATAACAGGCTACAAATTTATTTGAAGAAATATAATATAATCTCGAAATGTCAGTTCGGATTTAGACATGGATTCTCAACTGATGACGCAGTTTCAGCTTTATGCAATCACATTGTAGGGCAAGTAGATAAGGGACGAAAATGCTTAACAGTATTTCTGGACCTCAAAAAGGCGTTTGACACCGTCTCTATCCCTATTCTTGTACACAAGCTAGAACAAATCGGTATCAGAGGTACCCCCCTTGCTTTACTGACTGACTATCTTCATGATAGAAAACAGAGGGTAAAGGTGGCTGACATTGAGAGTGACGATGTCTATATTAACTACGGGGTCCCACAAGGTAGCGTTCTGGGGCCAACTTTATTCTTAACTTACATCAATGACCTCTGTAACCTCACCATTGAAGATGGTAAAATACTTTCCTATGCTGACGACACAGCGATTACTTTCACGGGTACCTCATGGAACGACGTGAAAAATAAAACTGAAAAAGGGCTAAAATCTATAGCCAGGTGGTTAAAATTAAACCTGCTCACTCTGAACGTTGATAAAACACACTTCATGTGCTTCACCATGTACAACCGAACCCAACCAGAATTTGATTATACGATCAAAATACATGATTGTGATATGAACTCAGAGGCGTGTCTCTGCCCTATTATAAATAAAGCTGAGACTATCAAATACTTAGGTGTTACCATAGATCAACGTCTATCGTGGCACGCACATATTGAGGTACTTATGAATAGGACGAGAAAGCTTACTTATATATTTAGGAATTTAAGACATGTGGCAAAACCCGACCTTTTAAAACGTATATACATTTCTCTAGCGCAGTCAATCCTAGCATACTGTATACCGATCTGGGGTGGAGCTACAAGATCTAATTTTCTGAACCTTGAACGAGCGCAAAGATCATTACTTAAAGTAATGTTAAACAAACCTTACAGATACCCAACTGAACTGCTATACTTTAATTCAAATATACTCACGGTTCGAAAACTTTATATATTGCATTCGGTACTAAAACTGCACAAATCTCTCAGCTATAACCAACAATTACTAAATAAAAGAAGACACTTTACTATAACGGACAGACAAACTATACATTCAACTTTTGCATCACGCCAATTCTCAAGCCAATCCGCTCATTTATATAATCGGATCAATACAATCATTAACATATACCCGTTAAATAATCACAAATGTAAAATGACGGTAACTAAATGGCTATTGCCAGTAAATTACGATGAAACTGAAAAACTTTTGGATAAAATCATATAATACGAGATAATTCATTGTACACACACATCAAAACACATACACACACACACACACACACACACACACACACACATCACACTACACACTCATACAAACAGACACACCACACCCAGTGGTTACGACTGATACACCAACTCACATTAGCCTGGTGTTATCAGACGAAACTTTTACACTTGGACCATACATCAATACTTACTTACAAAAACTTACACCTACTCAAACACTCATTCACATCGACACTTCGTGACACTGCACAACAATATTTTTCTACCCACAAAAATTACCTACACCTCACCACAGCACTCGCGCTGAACTTCAACATTCACAACTGACTTTGATAACTGTCTCAAATCTACCCTCAAAAATTCACATGAATGTTATTTAGTATAAGTAGTTAAGTAAATGTTTTAATGTATGTTACAGCAATATAACAGCTATAAACCACAATTAAGAAGAGCGATATTCTCCTAATACAGGTATTTTATACTTAAAAGGAGGTATCCAATACTGATAAACTATGTTACTTAAGTTACTGAAATAAAACATTTTGTATTTGTATTAATTACATTAAATTGATTCCCTTACCTATCCATGACACAATCAATGACCTTACCTCTCTTATCCTGCCCAAATATCCTTACGTACTGGTGAAAGGGTTGAAAATAACGCCGCTCTCCCAGCCTTGCCGCGAAGTTGATGAATCCCGCTTCTTATGTTTCGAGAACGACGCATTACCGCTAATCGAAGATGATTGTATTACCGAGCTTATGAAATTTTCTACAAATATCTCGAGCTGTCATCCGGTTCCGGTTACAATCAATGATGTAAAAGCAGAACTCATACAGCCAAATCGCTGGATCATCTACGTGAAAACCGAAACATTACTTACCAGGTACTGCGAAGACGAGATTACACAAGAACCCATAAGTGGAACTCATCTGTTAACTTTAGATGATGATTGTCAAATCAATATAAAGGAAATAAAGCTTAAAAGACACCAACGCCAAGGAAAAGATATAGCATATACAAAACTTCCAGTTGTCAACTTGCCCAAAATATTGGTCAGCCCATCTGACATGCAGAAGAAACCTGTCGATCTCAACGGTATCGACCTTACTGATGTCCAGTTCCTGAATTACTTATTAAAGAACAGTGAAAGTGAAATTATCAGTGATAATAAAAATCACGATAGTGCTTTAGATTATAAGAGTGTTAGCATAGGAAATTTTGTGTTTTGCGTTTTATTAGTTATATGTCTTTTGTTTTTTGGATTTAAAAATAGGATTAGAAACTTTTGTATTAGGGAAAAGACTCGAGATAATCCTCATCCTTCAGATAATCTCGAACTTACGGAGGGAGGAGTTACATTGCCTGAACCAATTAACCAATCCATATTTATAGCCAATTAAGCACTTACAATGTTTATTTCTCATTCCTAATAATGCTTACGCATGGTCGCCGGCCCAGACGGCTGATGTAGCAAAACCACAGTAAGATAAACTAGAGATTGTCTGGTCATTCTGTCTTTGACCACTTCATGTATCGTTTCGTTAATATTAAATAATCTTAATTCAATTATTTTATATTTTTTAAAAACATTTCCTCGCTTTCCCCGAACAAGTCTAGGTAGATGCCCGCACGTTGTTGATTATTGTCTGCGCCGACATATATATATATATATATATTGTATATATCAGTTGTTAAGTTCATAAATATCAGTAAATATGTTTAAGTAATTGTTCATCATTTTGTGCATTCCGACCAATTTTTCATTAAAGTTAGGCTCACTCCATACAGAGGTTGTCTGGAAGAAATTGACCCCTTAGCGATTTAACCGCTTAATGTATATAATATATAATGTTTATATAGACCAAATTGAGAAAATACAAAGAATTGTTTTCAGAAATTTAGTTTACCGGTCGTCACAAGGTTATAGAAATGACGACTTGCCACAGCGTTCATATAGGTACGAGTACCTATATGAACGCGATGATTGAACCTTATTAAATCAATCATACGATCCAAAACGGCCCAAAGCTCTCGCTAAGATGCTTATAGTGCAGGATGGAGTTAGCCGAGTCACCTACCCCCAGCTTCGTCTACGTCCTGTCCTGCCGCGGCTAAGAGTGTCCTGTCAACTACCTTTTTTTTTTTTGTTAAAATATAAGCACATTATTAATTTAAATAATATCTACGTGAAGCGAAAACTTTCTACCCCTTTTTACGAAAATTGCGGGGACTGAGGAGTATGACATTTCAGACACTTATAGTTTATATAGAGAATAATAAAAAATACATTTATTATGGTCGAATTTCAACAACTAGTTAATTGGCAACAACTAGTTAATTTTAATTTGCGTTTTTGTTTTATTTTATCAAAAACTAGCTTTTGCCCACGACTACATAGGTACGCATAGTACATACATAAAAAGTAGCCTTTGTCCGTTACGGTTTGATAGTTTCAAAATTTATCCTTGCCTTGCAATCTAATACAATGAATTGCCATCCCCTCAGCCAATGTTAACCTTGCAATCTAAAACAATAGAATAAGTAAGCTCATCACCAGCTCAACGGAAGTTCCCGACAGATGGGAAGCGGCCAGGGTGCAGGGTGTACGCAAGTAGCATCCTACACTAATGGCCTACCCATCATCATTGTCCACCAATATTATTAATTATCTTCCAAGGGACATGAATCATACCATCAGGCCTCTTACCATCATCACGTTTCAGACCGTTCGGTTCGAAAACAGTTGGTACTTTGACGCCGCTGGTTAGTGCCCGACGAATAACATCGTTAAGACTGGTGTGGCGGGTAATCCTACCGGCGGCGGTGGCTCTAGAACACGATAACCCGTGGAGAGCAAGCTGGTCGACCGCTGTACCACACTGCCACTAATGAGGGGCGCAGCAGCGCGCACCCAACGGCAGCAGCAAATTGCAACTCGAAATGTTGTAGGATCTAATAAGGTGCCAATGTTAAATGATGGTAGTGCTTGTAACCAATGTCCTGACTCCTATTTCGAAACGGCTGGGAGACCGGAAGCGTGAGCGTGAGCATGTTTCTAACAGATGATTCCATGTAAGCTCACATAGAGGCCCGTCCCATTGCCGTTGGGCCGAAAGGTTCTTGGGGGGAGCGGAATTAGGGCAAGCACTGTTCTAAGCGTTTCTAGCTTCGTCTAGATATTACATTTTATGAGTGATGCTAGAACTAGCCAGAAAAGACGGAATTAGATTTATTACAACCAAAGTGCTGTCGGCCTAGTATCAGTAGTCCAAAGATTTAGTCCTATGATCGGACTGATGAAACTTTTTAGTCTCATCAGTCCGATGATGCTGATCAATACAGATCATCGGACTACTAAGCCTTTTAGTCCGATATTTACACATTTTTTTCCCAAAAAAAAATGCCTTAACTTCAGTTGATTTTTTCCAACATGCTAAATATAAAGCTAAGATGTGTAAGTAAGCCTTAGACACTAGAGATTTCCAACTTCCTTGCTCTCAAGTCATTTATTTTAATTTTATGTTCTATTTTCAAACTTGGTGATACGACAATGTCATTCATTTAAGCTTTCAGTGTGTGTGGACTATTGCTTTTTCAATTGTATTTGAATAAATTTAAAATGACTGACAATGATTTTGAAATATTAAAACGTGGGTGTGGAAGAGTTTTACTGTTTGGCGGATACCAATTCTACAGAAAAGCTATTTATAAAGATGGTAGTTGTTGGCGATGCAAAGAATATAAAAATATAAATCTTAAATGCAAAGGACATCGACGGTTAAGTGTAAATTTATAATAACTAACATTTTAGCGGTTTTCACATTATTGCATATTCGTAAGTAAAATATAAAAGAGCTTCTATTCCCTAAGACACTGGGTCTCTAATTGTTATAATTTATGAGATATTTACTTGTAGAAATACCTAACAAGTTACCGTGCGCAATTTTTGCTGGCAATACCAAATATCTACGCATAAAACTAGTAGACTGTAACGCTGTTCCTCGCTGAAAAAAATCTCAGTCTCCTGTCTCAGTGAAAAAAAAATCATTTCTCAAAAACTGCCTATAGTTATTTAATCAGATCAATATATCCATCAAAACCGCACGTTATTTTGGCAAATGCATTGCTGAATTTTAGCAAGAAGAACAATGTTATGATAACTCAAAAAAAATTAAGACCTGGTCATACACAAATGAAATGTGATTCAGTTCACAGCGGGATTGAGCGAAAGCTAAATAATAGGGAAATGTATTTGCCAAGTGACTACACCAAAATTACAAGAGAGGCAGGTCGTTCAAAGCCTTATGAAACAATCCAAATTGATCACGAATTTGTTAAAGATTATATAATTATAAAATAATATAAATATTGGTGGACAATGCACACAACACTATCTAGTCCCAAACTAAGCATAGCTTGAAAGGCTGGCGATCCATAAGTTGTAGACATTAGAGTCATTCTTTACATCACAATGACTATCGAAGTAAAACTTGATGACTGGATGCCTCTACCCCAGAGACCTAAGATATTAAGGTCTAAGGATATCAATTATCGACTGTTCCTTATAAGCAGGATCCCAATTTCAGCTACAAAGTTTAACACGATGATGGGCAGTACGGTCCTAACTTCTACATTTAGAGATAAAAATATGACATCACGGGATCTTCCGTCTAGTTTTGAATCAACATTGTTTCAACTACGGTTGCGGCAGTGTCGTTTCAATGGAACTTTCATATTGTTCGACTTAACTGTCATGTGGGTTTTATAAGCAAAAAGTAAGTGTTGGATGGATGATGCTGCTATCAGCATTGACCATGAAGGCTAATTTTATCGACAAATGGTGCGTATTTTCCAACAAACAATGTGGTTGAAGCGTGAAATTTTACAATCAATGGTCTAATTAACAAAAATCCTAGTATGTTACAAATTTTAAACATTTTAAAAGTTGATGACACCCTCGCGATTTTAAAAGCCGAACAGATTAAAAGATTTGGAAAATCAATTTCTGGAAGAAGCAAAGGGAACATAGATAAAGATAAGTTTATTAAAGAAACCCAAATGCAGTTGATTGGTGGAAAAATAGATATAACCTATTTTTTTGTATAAAATAGCTTTATATTTAGCATGTTGGAAAAAATACACTGAAGTATTATTTATTTATTTATTTATATTTAGAAAACCAACAGCTAAAAAAACAACATAGTACTAATAAAAGAAACAGAGAGCCAATTACAGGTTTTCACTGATGGAAACATTGTAGTTAATGCATTAATTTTTTTGGGAAAGTCGAAATGTGTAAATATCGGACTAAAAGGCTCAGTAGTCCGATGATCAGCATCATCGGACTGTCTCATCAGTCCGATCACAGGACTAAATCATCGGACTACTGATACTAGGCCGTGCTCTCTCAAAGCTTTAAGATTATGAGTAAAATGCTTGGAATTAATCGGCTCCAACTCGATTCAGCATCCGTAAGAAAATAAGACTAGAGGAGTTTCTTGTAGCATTTTTCTTAAACTGGAGTTTGCAGGCACCGCCACCTAGATTCACCGGCAAGTAAGAAAACGATTCAAAATGGCTCGAGTGATTTTTTTGAATATATAATATTTTGATTTGATTTGATTTAAATTGACTACTAAACTAGAAGTTCCTAGTCCTAGACTCCGAAAAAAGTAATGTCTGTAGTTTTATGGTATGGTATAAGTCTATAGTTTACTAAACATCTATAATCACAGATCTAGATTTATCATGCTGATTCGTCTCTATTGATTCAAAGTTATTTGATTGCTCTAAATATCTCCCGGTTAGGAATGCTTTAGCAAAGTTCAGGACTCCGTCGAGTACGTCTTCCGACGTCTTTAGCTCGCCTTTCATGCTGATCGTGAACGGGCTCGATGGTTGAATTGGTGGTAGTACTGAAAACATTCACAATACAAGTGTCCATTTAAAAATTTTAGTTTTTATTAAATACAATAACACGGACCACTTTGAAACAACTTACAAACTAGGTGGATTTGGGTTACCTACACCTAAATTCACAACTAATGTTAGAACACATAAAAATAGCGCGAATTTTTGTTTTTACACTCGATTTTTAAATTTGGAAACTAGTCGTTCATAAATAATTCCTTAAGTCGAGGTCGCTAAAATCATTGCAAGACCGTTGTCCCTGCCTACCTAATTTGGAAATAGGTACCTACCTATGGTTTGATAATATGACCGAGACTGATCATGAGATTTTGTCAGTTCCTTAATTCGAGGTGAGTAATTCGAACGATGCGTGTGTTACATTTTCTTATGGAATAATCAAAGTGACTCACGTCGACTGAGAAACTGTCAAAAACTTGTAATCACTCTAGTAGCAATGTACCTAGGTACTTACCGCATGAAAATAATAAGAAAAGGCTTAACATTATCGCGACTCAGGCTTAATAAAACGTGAAGTAAAATACTAAGAATTGAAAATTATTTTCAACGTAGATTAGTAGGTATACAAGTATTTAATTATCATGAATGCCTATTACTTATTTAATAACGTTTTAGTACTAACAGCAGAGTTTGAAATGTGATATGCTGTATGCATAAACCCAACAATACATAAATTAAGATTAATCTATTATAGGTAGATCCACAATCGGTGACACAATCGGTACTCGTATAGGTACGAGTACCGATTGTGATTGAGATAAATTATCTTAGGCTAGAATGTAGAATCGAATTATCCTCTGTAGGTAGGCCTACAGAGGATAATTCGATTCTACTTTCTAGCCTAAGATAATTTATCTCTCCTGTAATCTACTAAGGTTTTGGACTCTGGACTCAAGCACTGTGTTGAGATCATCTCACAACCTTTTTAACCGACTTCATCAAAAAGGAGGAGGTTCTCAATTCGTCGGAATATTTTTTATTTTATTATTATTATTTTAGAATAATGTGCTTATAAGTATTTTAACAAAAAAAAAGAAAGCTGGTTGGCAGGACACTCTTAGCAGCGGCAGGACAGGACGTAGGAAGCTAGGGGTAAGTGACTCGGCTAACTCCTCTTATCCTGCACTATAAGCATCTTAGCGAGAGCTTTGGGCCGTTGTGGATCGTATGATTTATTTATTATGGTTCAACCATCGCGTTCATATAGGTACTCGTACCTACATAGCTCTTTGCAAAACTTTTAGTTATGAATCTATACACACTCTGCCGGGTTCCCACCGTACGACAACTATTCATATTGCAAACTCTGTACCTAAGCATAAACAGCTGTTTTATGATCCTACGCTCATTAACTACATGAGAAGATCTGACAAAATTTGCAAAACCCTGTCGCGCCGAACAGCTGTGGCAAGTCGTCATTTCTTTCACATTAGCTCAACTTCATACAATAGAAGCAATAAGCAAATAAACATTTACCCCTTGCCCTATTATAAATGTATAACTAAAAGTCTCGAATGGCTGAACACCTTATCATATGATGACACTGAAGAACTATTAAGAGTTTCAGAATGAACTTTTTCACACACACACACGCACACACACACACACACACACTAACTGATTCATACTGTTAGTTGGAACACCTAAATCTCTGTAAACGGAGGCGGGCGTTGGTGTCTGCGACACAGTTTTTCTAACTTGCAGATAACATCGTTTTTCTAATGGTTCAATTATTTTAATAACATTTTATCCACGGGCGGCAGGAAGATGGCTGGAAGGGAATGTAGCGGGAGAAGTGACTGCGTTGCGTATTTTAGAAAATATTGCTATAATAAAAATGTTTTGACGTATGTGAGAGGTATACGAGTATCTCGCCAGTTAAAGGTTAAATATGAAAGCTAGGTCGGGTGCAATAAATGGCAATTAATGGTTTTATAACACTGATAGAAATGGTCTTCGGGTTCCGAAGTTTACAAGGAACCCGTGTGTCTGTCTGACTGTCTGTCTGTCTCCCCTAATTTGAGTCTTGTACGCATACGCGAATATTCATTTGAGCATGATTTAATTTGCACGGTATCACTTATTTCCCCTACAAGGTTATGAAATAAAACATGATATTAGGGTAGGTAGGGTAGGTAGTAGGTACTTTCCCTACATCTAGTCTCTTTTATTTTACTACCCCATCGTCTGCCAAATCGTTGAATAGGTCTTTTACAGATATACGTTTTATAAATATAATGAAGCCAAACAGATGGACAAATATTTTGTATTATTCTGCTTAAGTACAGATTGGTACTAAATATTTGTCCATCTGTTCAATGTTTTGTAATGGATTTCCGCACGCCTGAATCAATTATCTGTAATGAAGCATTTTGCATTTTTGTATTTTGGGCATTTTTGGTAGTGCAGTGATGATGATGAATTGGTTTGACTACTCGTCTGACTAGTAATATAGGTATTAGTTTGAACTCCTTGATAATGTCGTATTTGTGAAAATGTATATCGCATTCTTATAATATAATGGGTTGTGTTTCGGAGAGTCTTTTGACATGACGACCTATCCGCTATCCGATGATGTTCATCCATACACACTGGAACCTAAATGGTCGTGCACAATGCGGCTTCAGAAGAATTTCCTCCCGCGTACGTTCCGGTTGTGGAATGAACTCCCTGCCAAGGTTTTCCCGGGGGAATACAGTATGGGTAGGTACTTCAAGAGGGAGTTTATAGGTTTCTCGGCGGTCGGCAACGCGCGTGTGATGCTGCTGGTGTTGCAGGCGTCAATAGGCATACATCACGCTTAGTTTTCCTTCACGTTAACGCCTTGACTTATCACAAGGTAGGTTGACCAAGGTAGGTGACCTTGATATGACACTACTTGTCATATCAAGGTCATATCCCTATAATTTGATCTTACAAAGAATTGAACATTTTTGGTGGTCTTGCGAAGGAAACATTGTGCTCCTATATTATAAATTTTTATCGTTATCGTTAAGTTATTTTAGGTTTTATTAGTAAGTTTGGTGTTTTTATTTAAAGGAGCTACGAGTTATTGACTCTGGTGTAAATAATTGGAATGTTTCGAGCAAATCTAATCTTTGTGACAACGTACCTACTATACTATAAACAATACAAACACTTGACACTGGCAAAATTGACAAAATTCAATATAATTTTATTCAATAAAATCACAAGGACCACTTTGAATCGTCTCTTTACATGCTAGTGAATCTAGGTGCCGGTTCCTCCTAACCCCAGAAGAATCCGGCAAGATCTTGTCTGGTCTTAACACTTTTTTGTATGATCCTTGACAATTTTGTTACGGATGCCGAGTCGAGTTGGAGCAGATTCATCCCAAGCTTTTTTGTCATCTCAATAATCTGATATTTTATAATATGCTTTAATAGACAGTTTCTGTTTAATTACGTTTTTAAATTTGCTAATCGACAAATCTAACACGTTGCTTGGGACCTTGTTAAAGAAGCGTACACATTGCCCTATAAAAGACTTATTAACTTTAGCGAGCCTAATAGTGGGAACAGCGAGTTTATCTTTATTTCTAGTTTTAATACTATGATTATCGTAATTTTTTTTCAATGAATGAACATGTTTGTGCACATACATTAAATTTTCGTATTTAAACTGACATGGCACTGTCATAATATTAATTTCTTTAAACTTATTTCTAAGTGATTCTCTGGGGCCGATGTTATAAATTGCACGAACAGCCCTCTTCTGCAACACAAATATGGTGTTAATATCAGCAGCACTCCCCCAGCGACATTATGACACATGCCATTAACGAGGAAGAAGATCATTCCGCGGGAGTAAATGCCAACAGACAGTTGATCTTTTCACAGAAACCACTAACCGAGAATTGAGGTGGGTCTTGTCTATGCCCTTTGCGTCGAACCCACTAAGGGAGATACGGGCAAGAAAATGAAGATAGGTAGTAGTATGTATTTAGTTTCAGTCCTTTCTTGAAATCTGTTTCTACCTTTGTTTCTAATTTTTACCTAATAATTTAAATACCATGTACCTACTATTTTTAGGTAGGTAGGTACATATTTTTAAATTAGGTACTGCGTGTTAATCTTACGCGTGTAGGTAGGTTAGGTAGGTACTGTTTGATTACATGTAAAGTAATCAAACAGTAATAAGTACCTATCGACAATTGAAAACTTAATGTTGCCATTCATTTTCTAGAATTGAAACTTGCACAATGTTTTATTTATTACTATGTTTTTTATGTTGTAAGATACATTGATTTATCATTAATATAGTGTAGCTATAAATAAACCATTGTTTCACCTAGTACTACATATTAGTTAGTTAGTTGTTAATTTAACCTAGTTTTTAATAATTATACTTTTCTAGAATCGTATTTGTTACTTTCAGTTTTACCAAAAATGGTCCAGCCGCATCCTGTATACACCATAAAAATGAAAGGCGATGTGTTATTTGGCTCAGGATTTTCAAACATAATCAATACTATCACCGCAATGATCAGTCCGACGCCGGTGTTGCCAGCTCATAATAACGAGAAAGATAAACCACCCAAGCATCAACCAAACAGCCTTCTGAGTCCAAAACACGTTTATGGAAATCATGAAATCATCAGTCATATAAAACATCATAAATCATTTTAGATATTATGTACCTACATTGACATATCTATTTATATATTTTGGATTTCATGAGTTTATTTTTCTATTTGCTTATTCTCTCAGATTATGTTAGCACGCCTTCTTTTTATTTTCTATACCTTGCAGGTTGGCAGGTAGAAAATGCTACTAGCATTACCTAAGCCCACATATTGCAGATTTAAATGAATAAATAATAAATAAATATGTCGTTGTTTCATGAACCCAATATAGGTATATCACATTACTTGTTTCCGGTTTTTTGTTATCAAATATTACCGTTAGTTGTGGGTACGGGTGTATACTCATGTTTTAATACATACATTTTGATAAACACGGGTTTTACTCACGTATTATTTAGTCCATGGAGGCACCGACACTGTTTCAATTCATCTAGCTAAAGAATCTTCATCAGGGCGCTTATTGTTTGAGTTCACGGTTCGCACTCGAGCGGCAACGAGCGGACCGCGGACCGTGTCGATGCCTCCATCGTTAAAATAATACATGAGTAAAACCCGTGTTTATCAAAATGTATTATACAACTTACGCAAGTTTTTAATGTAGCTTAAGGGTAAAATGAAATACAAAAGTTTGATAATAACCTTTATTTATTTAAATAAACGAGTATCAGTGCCATACAATGAGTTTAACCGATTCTATTGATTATGATAGTTACAATTACATGCCACGTTTTATAACAGGGTTTTATATTTGCTAACATCATTTTCTCAATCTTTGACGACTCTCTTTACTATCACTTTCTCAATTTGTTCAAAAATGAGACATACCTAATCACGACCTAAACATGGAGAAATTTATCTGAAATAACATTCAACCACGAACCTGTGCATCCAAACCGAAGAAGCTTTGTGAAGAAACGCTTCCACTTGTTACTGAGAAACAGCAAGACTGATTCACATTTCAAAACGTAAATCAAAATTATAACAAAACAACATAATTTTTGTGTTATAAAATTTTACTGCTTGTTGTGAAATAATTTACGTTTTGTTACCAGTCACACACATCAACAAAATACAGAGAGTTATCGAATGTTACTAACCGTTACACAATACAAAGTAACTCCGGTAAGTGCACCATTATGGAGAATGGGTTGGACGTCTACCAATCAATAATGACGATGATAAAATGCATAACCGTATCTATAATTACAAAAATGATGATTACGAATCTCTAAGCTATCAAAAACGAGTTACGTTTACCTTCTGATTAAAAATGACTATAATTATTCTAAGTAATTAAAGAAGCGAAGCAATGTGACATGTTAAGAATTCGTTTCGAAGTTAGCCTATTAAGGCGTGTCTTAATGTTAATGATTATCGTATTTTAGAATGTTTAATTAACATACAATTAAGACTAATTTTATAACGGTTGGATAGCTATACCATTGTCCACTGACGTGACGTTACTTTCTAAAAAAGTCTTGAATACACAATTGAATATATTTTATTTTTATATTGTTCCTTCATAAATATGCACAATAAACAGAGAAACCAGTACCTACAAGGCGAGCTTAACTTTTTTAAAAGGAAAAAGTTAATTTCTAGCAAAGAAGACAAATATTATGAAGCTCTTTCCACCTCATAATCTCATAATAATAATAATTACGTTTTAGAAACTAAAAATATAAAAAAAACACGACTGAATTGAGCACCTCCTTTTTTTGAAGTAGATATAAAATGTTTTTATTTTACGCTTTTTAGTAGGTACTTTATCATTTTTAAATTACTATGGAAACCGGAGAGTATATCCATTCAAATTAGAGTTTTTAAATCGGTTCATAAATGAAGGAGTAAAAAATATCAAAAAAGAAATACAACCCAATTGAGAACCTCCTTGTCTTTGAAGACGGTCGGTTTTTGAAAAACAATGTTAAGTTCTGATACCGGCAAGTAAACATACATCCGTGGTATGATTTTGCCTAGCAGTAGTACAAAGTGGACTAACTAATCTTTTTCAAATCACAAACACTTTCAAGTACATTTCAGTATTAATTTCCATTAACACACGACTTTGACTTCACATTGCGTTGTTTTTGTCTCCGCAAACAAACATTAAATCAGTGGACAAGGGTGTTTATAATTGATTAATACATAAACCATCTTACAACTATACATTTAGGGAAAACATAGGTAAAAAAATAAAAAGTAAAATTAAATAATATAAAATTTATTAAAACGAAACAAATATAATATGTACAACAACAAAATTATATGTTACAAAATATTATTTCCCTAAATCTAAATGAGAGTAGGCCCCAAAAATAATTAAATGAAAACTAAATCTAACTCTATAATTTTCAAATTAAATAGTGTTGTTCTACGTCGATAAAATAACAAGATAATTATATTGATACCTATAATCGATCGTAATTTTGCAGTACATTAACTCTCAGTTCTATTGATTTCGAACATCAAACTCCCTAAAAATTTTTGTAGCATATTGATTAATCTATCAACGAAAATGGATTGCTAAAATTATAATAAATATATGTATACAAAACTATCAGCCCAAATGGTTTAATAAACACGAATACACGAATAACGAGTTTATCTACAACATAATTTTATACTAATGTACTTAGTGTAACATGGAACGTTTCACGTAATATCGTTATCGAAAAAAAACAAATACGTGAATTAGCCGAACTGACAAAGTATGACAGAATATTTTCTTATACAATCGTTGCTGAGATGTGACAGTTACATGTACCTACATTATTTACTCATTCATTACCAACACCAAATTACATAAATACACTTTCTCATTCATTGGGTACATTTTATCATGAATAGGATATTTTTATTGATAGTTAAATATTGTTGGACAATCCACATCCATCTAGCTCCAACTGAGCATAGCTTATACTATTGGAATCAGATGACTGATAGAATACTTATATATTTTTAAATACATACTCATTATTTATCGATATTTGGAACAAACAAGCACATCACTATGTCGTGTACAAAACTATTTAAGTTATATGCCATCTATCGGCTAACTCTAGCTACGCGACATATTTCAGACAAGTTAATGACCAAACAAATTGTAATATTCAATATTGACCACGCTGATCTTTGTCCAAACGGTCCGTTTTCATTATCATAGAGAAATTAACTGACTGATCCTACTAGTACTAACTGATGCTATTTTTTACAGGGATCGAGTAATATAGCTTCTATTAAACTACCTACAAAACCAGCTACGTCACGTTTAACACATAAGTACTTACATAATATTAATTCCATCAATATTGCAACCATCGCTCCATAATGAAATAGGCATATTGAATAAAAATGAAAAAAGATACGTCATCGCTAGGTTACAAAACTTCCGATGTTTCTAATATCTGCGCATTGTATTTTTTTTAGATATATTCCACCCGATATTAATAATGTAGTAAACTTAGTTACGCTTAGTAGGTAAGGACAAATAACAGAGGCCTGATTAAGAGTTGATGACAGTTTCTCCATCGAGGTGAGTCGTCTAACGATATCGAGGTGACTTGTTCAAAATCAGTTGTGTTTTGGTTTTTGTAATAAAATTAAATAAGCGCCCTCTAGCGGCTGTTACAGTGAGCTGTAACGGTATAATAGTCTTACAGTAGTATATTGGCCTTGATTCCGTTGCTTCGCTGGACTAACTAAAACATTGTAAAACGTACAATATTATTATGTTTGCACCAAAGTTTAAATTAATCTAACATTTTTAAATGACACTTTTGAAACAATATATTAATTTGCTATAACTTTTACTCTAATTTAGACATTGATGCAAACAAAATAAGATCGTAGGTATGTGTTTTAATTAATCCGATGAAAAAATAAAATCAGAGTCAGCCTCTGTGGTATAATAATGAAAGAAAATTTATTTCAAGAAATATATTTAAGGTTAAATTTCTCTAGACCGATCTTACACACAAACCCAACAACAATTACTAATAAATGCAAAAAAATATATATTTAAATTGTAAAACAATAAAATATTCATATTATTTTTATGTGCTTCTATTTTGAAATAAGGTATTTTTAGTTTGACAGGAAGTCAGCAAAATGTATTTTTGTCGCTAGAATAATTTCGATAAAATTTCATTAAATACACATTATTTAATTGCCAAATAACTCGATGCAAGATTTATTCCAAATTATATTACATATTCATATAGTATATTTATATATAAATAAATTATCAGGACTAATCATCAGGTATCAGGTATCAGGTATAATCACAAAAAACATTGACTTTGAACTAGCTATAGATTTGATAAAATTGGAATGAATGATGATTTTATATTTTCACAAAAAAAATACAGCGGAATTGAGAACATCCGCCATATTTAGTACATTTATGGTTAAAACAGTCCCAATAAAAGTGAGTACAGTGAAGTACTTAGGGAAGTCAATCACTTATTTTTGCATATCATTGAAATAAAATAATTCAAGACATTAATAGTTTGTCTGAAGAGGTGAATATGTCAAGTTAAATGCTAATAAGTCATAGATGTATAAAGTCACGCCTGTTACCAGAAGGGTTAGGCAGAGACAGATATCCATTTTATATTCCTGACATACCTCTTTTGTTTTCAAACTTTCGTGAGTTGTATAATACATTTTGATAAACACGGGTTTTACTCACGTATTATTTAGTCGATGGAGGCCTTAAACTAAGCATAGCTTGTAGAAACCAGATAGAATACTGATACATATGATAGAGCAAACAGACACAGAACAAAGATTTATGTTCATCGCACAAAAGTTTGTCCTGGGAATCGAACCCACAGCCTACAGCACAGAAGACAGAGCTACTACCAACTGAGCTGAGATATAGAGTTCAAAACGAAACATTGATACTAACAGCTTTAAGTTACTATTGATGAATTTATATTACGGAAGGTTGATTTCTAAGATACTTTATTCATTACAATCACAAGGATCACTTTGAAACTATTTCACTGTCATATGAATAGATGGTTCCAAATATAATCAAATCGATTGAAACAATGTATACATAATACCAAATCCCCTGTTGCTAATAGAAACTGATAGACATTGATTGTATTAGGAATGTATAAGTCTGGCCACGCTAACTCTGCAATGGAATAAATGGGCAATCCCAAAAAGATTTCTATGGTATCCCTTTACATCAGTCAATTTCGTTCAAATCATAGATTGAAAGGTCTTGATATTTTTCATTTTAATGTTCCTGATTTTAATAGAAAATTTTCGAATACGAGTACTTCGGTTTAAAGAAATTTTATTATCTCAAAAGAATTTACAATTCACTTAATGAGATATTCAAACAATAAATATGTTTTGTACATTAAGATTACGTTGTAGATGTAAAATACATGTACTTACTTATTACTAAGTAATAGAGTAGGTACAATAATATGCAACTAAATGTGGGTATTCTAAAAACAAATCACTTTACTTCACGGAGTACTCCCTGACTGGATGTGGCATTGAACATTGAAATCAAAGTTTTAAATTCAAACAATTTTAAAGTATGTATTTGCAATTTGACTTTTTATCAGCCTTTTAAATGTTGATAATGTTTTAGACTGCTTAATTTCTTCTGGTAAATCATTCTAAAAGTGAGCTCCCTCGTGCAACAAACATTTTTTAGCAAGGTTTGTGTGTGGATAGAGTAGTTTTATATTATTCGCACTTCTTAGTTTATATTTAGTATATTCATGTTTTTTCTTAAAAGGGATTTGTGTGTGTATATCGTCATGTAATATTTTGCGTATTAGTATGCAGGTGTAGAAGATGTAGGTTTGTCGAATGTTAAGTAATGTTGTTTTTTTTGTTTTGTTGTTGTTTTGTTTTTGAATACTTAAGCACTATACAAAAAGATTTTGTTAAATTACAACTTAGTAAAGCAAAACATTAATTGTTAAAGTGACCAGTTCTTTATCAGGAAAGCATCATGTTATAGACAAAACAATTTACTCCTGAGTCTCGACTTCAAAATGTCATAAAAAAAAATTACAGTAGGTGCCGCCTTAGACATGATGGATGGCGGCGAAAATACTGCATTGTACAAAATATGTAATAACTCTACAACCGAACCATATTTTATGAAGCTGTAAACAACAATGGACAAATTGATATATTACCTATCTATCAGGCAAAATAAAGTGTTTAAATACTATACTAAATTGTTTCGCAGTATAGACTATAGTCGTCAGACTATGGTATTGCCAGGTACAGATTTTAAAATTGTACTATTTCTTGACTTTTACAGAGCTAGCGTGGCCAGACCTTAGATACGAGTACATATATTGATCGCGATTAAACAAAACGTGACTTGTCCAGCTGTAACACTCAAGCTGATAATAGATTATAGTAATTAGTAATGATGTGACTTGTAATTCGATTCTAATGCGCAAATTAGCAACTCACGAGCGAAAACACACGGCGGTGCATTCAGCGCAGGTCAGCGTCGTCGTTGATTTGTTTCTTGATACGGACCAGCATTGCGGTGTACCACTGGTCGAGGCGGGATATGCTGTCGTATGTTTTCACTGCCTCGGTGAACGCTTCTACGTTTTGTTCTTCGAGGTGCTCGATCAATTCCTACGAGAAATGTTAGAACTATTATTGTGTTATTTTGAACTAACTATAATATTGGTGGACAATACTCACAGTATCATGTAACTACAAAATAAGAGAAGCTGACCAGGTGACCAGATGACTGATAGAAAACTTATATAATTTTAAATACTTATGATACTACAGAACACCCAGACACAGAACAAACACCTATGTTCACCACACAAATGTTTATCTTGGAAGGAATAAAGATTTGTGCAATGAACACAATATAACACGGTTCGCGTGAGTGCCAAGTGCGAACGCTCGCGGTAACTCACGGACCGCAGATCAAACTCACCCTGATGAAGATTCTCTAGATGAATCGAAACAGTGACGGTGCCTCCATCGATTAAATAATACGTGAGTAAAACCCGTGTTTATCAAAATGTATATCATAAGTATGTATTTAAAAATATATGTATTAATATTATATCAGTCATCTGGTCACAATAACACAAATAAATAAATAATGCCGGACATTTGACACAGCATCATCTGGTCCCAAAGAAAGCAGAGCTTGTGGGATGGGTTCCACATGACTGCTTTACTACTTATATACTTTTTTTTGGTAAATATATAATAGAAACACCAAGACCCTCGCAGATCATACTAACATTAGTCCCGCGACCTTTTGCGTCTCAGTAGGACCTTGCCCCACTGCGCCACAGAGGTCGTCAACAAGCTATGCTTAGGGGCTACATGGTGCTGTGTGCATTCACACAGCATCATCTGGCCCCAAAGTAAGCAGAGCTTGTATTATGGGTAACATTTTTTTTAAAATCATACATATACAGATCACAGCATTTGTACAATGTATTTAAGATGTGTATTTTCTATTTAGTTTACCTTGACTAGCTTGCACTCCCTGGTATCTCCGAAAGCCGGATACAACGCGCTGTACTTGTCCAGCGCGTGCTGCGCGTTGAGTATGTCGACGCAGAGATGGCAGAGCGCGGCGCGGAACATGTACTCCTTAGCGCTGTACTTCAACAGGCTGTTGTCTAGCGACGACTTCGCGATCTGGAATAAATCAAATAATAATAATAATAATGCCGGACACTTCACCCAGCATCATCTGGCCCCAAAGTAAGCAGTGCACATGACTGATATAAATTTATGTTAAGGTAGTCCTACACGGTCTCAATATTATTGGTAGTTTTACACTTTTATGCCTTCTGAATATGACACAAAATATTTTTTCTCTCTTCTGTGGTTGTTAAATAAGCTCTTCTTCGTGCAACAGATAATCACAAGAATATAATCTATACCTTTAAAAGAGCTTACTGACTGATTCATCATCGCCGAGCCGAAACCGCTGAAGCTAGTAAGCTGAAATCTGGAAGGTAGCTTCCTTTTATAGCAAAAGCACCCACTAAGCCGGGATTTTTTTAAAATTCAACTCCTAAGAGGGTGAAAAGGGGTAAAAACTAATGTATGAAACTTTTTAATGCGTGGTGCGGTTTGCTTGAAACTTGATATTAATAATACTATAATATTAACTCGATGGTTTCTCGTACAAACGCGCGGGTGAAGTCGCGGGGCTTCCATCTAGTTAAATATAAATAAATAATTCCGGACATTTCACACAGCATCATCTAGCCGGGAGAATAACAACACTGATCTGTCATCTGACAAGGAAGCGTAACGCTGAATCGAGATCTTTTTGCTGCTGTAGCACACAGCACTGTTAGGTAGGTAGGTACGCATAATAATTTTAAGATTTGAACCATGGCAGACGAGGAGGTTGTCTCTGAATGATTTTATACTATTTACTTTTTGTATTAGCCTTTCATTAACATACTGTCGCCTGTAATCATATGTTGAAGTGATAACTTCTTATGGGAGGGTAAACCGCTTCGTTACGTAACGCATTAGCTTCCCTTTCTCTCACGCATATGGCAGCGGTAGGCAGGCTCCTCCTCTTTCACTCTAACTCACAGCGCTAGTTAGATTTGTTTAAGTTATCACTTCTGTCGGGCGTCCCGAAACTCAATTCTATTCGTATATATATTTTTTATGTGTGTTCGCGGATAACTTCGTCGTTTATTAACCGATTTAGATGATTATTTTTTTGTTGGAAAGGAGTTACCCCAAGGGTGGTACCATGATAAGGAAACCAGGATCTGATGATGGCATCCTAGAGAAATCTAGGGGAACTTTAGAAAATCGTAGTGGCGACTAGTGCGTTTGTTTATTTTTTATTACAGTATTTTAAAGCACTACTATTTAATGAAGGTCTGGAGTCGATCTGATGATGGAGCCGAAAGACAGTCGAGGGAACTCCTCAACGATTTACAGCAATTACCTGGTGTTTGGGCTTGATTCAATTGTATTGATGAGAACTGTACATCTAGATGAGTTGTGGATGTCATTAGGGGTCTGATGATGAAGACGAAGGACAGTCAAGGGAACTCCTCAACGTTTTACAGTAGCTACCTTGTGTATATACATGAAGTTGGTTGTCTTTTTAGTTTTTAAACCGTAATTATTTTTTATATGTCGGCTGATACGACTCATACGACTTATAAATGTCTCTTATAACCTTCGGAGACCTTGAATTTATTCGTCTGGGTCAAACATGTTTCAATTCTCAATCCAAGATAACTTATATTAATAATAATAATGCCGGACACTTCACACAACATCATCATCTGGCCCCAAAGTAAGCATAGTTTGTGTTATGAGTACCACATGACTGATATACAACTTATATACGTGCATGTGCATTTAAAAGTATATCAGTCATCTGGTTTCCTAAGTACAAGCTTCGCTATATTCGGGGCCAGTTTTTCGGGCATAATTTCGGAGTGCTGTGTGATATTGCTAGGTGGGGCGACGATATTCGTAAGGCAGCGGGCAAGGATTGGAGGAGGAGAGCTGAAGATCCAACTAACTGGCGTGCCATGGGAGAGGCCTATGTCCAGCAGTGGACTGAAACGGGCTGATGATGATGATGTGTGATATTATCCCAGAATAATTTTACGTAGGTAGGTTCCGCAGAAGCTCGTTAAGATTATGTAGTTCTACCTCGCTCGTACTCACCTGTTCGTAGATCTGTATAGCCTTGTCGTAGTGTTCTAGTTGTGCCGCATACTGAGCCAGCTTCAGCATGCATTTGTTAGCTGATGATGTGGACTCTTCGCCTCTGAAGTAGTCCGCCGCCTGCTCGTAGTGTTGCATTGCGCGGGCGAGGTCTACGCATTCCGTCTCGTAAAGTTCTGCTATGTTCTGTAGAACAAATAAAGAATATATTAAACAATACATTTAATAAATTTGCAGGGTAATTACGTAACAGTAGCAGTAACGTCAGCAATATTTGCGAAGGCTCATGTCTTAAAAATAAATATTAAGGAAGCCATCCGTAGCCGTAGAAGTATCGTCAGCAAATAAAACTAGAAATAAATAAAATATTTGTGATAAAACAAATATTTTTTACAAAAAAGTTAAATCGTTAAAGTATACTAGGAATAAAGAAGGGCCAAGTATCGAACCCTGTGTACCCCTAATATCAATAATTGATCCTGAAGACCTTTCACCACCCACGTCAACTTTCTGGACTCTATTGGATAGACTGTATGAGGTATTGGATAGATAAGACTTATTACTCGCCTATCAGCCTAGAGACGAAAATAAATAAATAAATAATGCCGGACATTTCACACAGCATCATCTGGCCCCATAATAAGCAGAGCTTGTGTTATGGGATCCAGTCCAGATAATTAATATACTACTTAATAACTTTTTTTTTTTATTAAACAAAATCCACAGCTCTTAATAAACAATATTACTTAATCTAACGCATTTATCCTAAAACAATAACGGATTTACATTTTATGTTTATTACCTATATTTAGAAGACAGTCACTAACCAAACATGTTATTATTTATATAACTTTTAAAACTATCATGGTTTTGCACATAATTTTCACTCAAAACGGGATATTTACCAAATAAAGTTTATCTCGTGATCATGGCGCATGCAACTGTGCCGAAATATCGAGAAGCAGAAAAACTCATATATCATGGTAAATATCCCGTTTTGAGTGAAAATTATGTTATTAGTTAATAGAAAAAACCTAATAATAATTATGTGAGTGTATGAGAGTTGTGTAAAAGTGTGTGTGTGTGTGTGTGTATGATTGTTTGTGCGTGTGGGAGAGAAATAGATTATATGTTATGCATAATACACAAACTTATACATTTTCACAAAGAATTCTGAGAATTTCACGTTTGAACACCTGCTTGCTACAATAGAAAATATCATTTTTTTCAATTGTTTGTTGTAGTTTCTATGTAGTCGACTAACAAGTGAGTTTTGGGCGTAATTTGTGCGTGTAGGTAAAACAGCAAACAGGTTAGTGTGTCTAGTTCTAATGGCCGGAACACAAAAGCGCAACACTTTAGACAATAACTCCGAGCAGTCGATATAGTTATTGCATACACCATGCAGAAATGACATATCAGTTAGAGTCCTACGGTTTTCGAGAGAAGTGAGGTGATGATATAAGCTCTCTGTCTCATAGTCGCTAAAACTACTGAAACATCAAAAGTTCAGGTGTTTTATGAACTTACTTTGTATACTTTCCTGACTCTGAATGTAGGTAATATAGTGAGGGTTCCAAATACAGGCGCAATACTCTAGAACGCTTCTAACATAGGAATAATAATACGGAACCTTCATGCAACTAATGTCAGAAAAAGGGCGGCTAACACGCAGTATAAAACCTAAAGCTTTGTATACTTTGTTTACAATTAATAGGTTGGGGAAAAAGTTTCTTCGCATTTTTTAAGAAAATTCAAAACATTTTTTAATATAGTTTATTTACATTTAACTAAAGATGTAGGTACCATTTTGTTCGATAACTTTTTGCCATCTTGTAGGTAGGGACATGATCCCATTGCTATAGAAATTTTGGGACTTCTGCTCAAAATACCGCGACAAGTGGTTTTGGCAGTCCTCTCGTGATGTTAACCTGACACTGCCTAAAGAATTCTGAAGAGACCGAAACAGGTGGAAATCTAATGGTGCAAGGTCAGGACTATACGGCGGATGCATTAACACCTCCCAGCCAAACTCTCTTAATTTTTGCTAAGTGGCTAAAGATGTGTGAGGTCTAGCGTTATCATGATGAAAAACCACACCCCTTCTGTTAATTAATTCCGGCCGCTTTCTCTCAACTTCTTGCTAGAGTTCAGAATCGATGGTCCTGCCTGGTGGTAACAGCTCATAATTAATAATGCCCTTCCAATCCCACCACACACACAGCATCACCTTGTTGCGAGTTAACCCGGGTTTCGCCACAGTCTGTGAAGCCTGACCGGCCTTTGGCCACGACCTTTTTCGCACGTTCTTGTCGTACGTGATCCACTTTTCATCACCAGTTATCAGCTTCTTCAAAAATGGTTCGGTTTCATTACGTCGTAATAGAGAATCACAAATGAGTACCTACACGGTTCATTAGGTTTCTTTCAGTGAGCTCGTGAGGTACCCAAATATAGATCTTTTTTGTGTACCCAGTTTTTCTCAAATGCGCCTAACTGTTTTGTGGTCAATTCCCAGTTCTTCAGCTACGTCGTAACTACTGATATGCCAATCTTGCTCCACTTTTACAAAAAAGGCATCCATTTTATCCGTAATAGCGACGTGCATCATTGACATCAAAATTTCCGGATTGAAAACGCTTAAACCAAATTTGAGCTACTCTCACAGACCCTGCACTAGGTCCATAAACATCGGAATTTTTTTTTGAGGCTTGCTTTGCATTTTTACTTTTTTTGTAGTAAAATTTTAAAATGTATCGAATTTCTTCATTAGATTCACTCATATTGACAGTACGAAAAACAAATGCAAATCACACATTTTCCTAATTTGAATTTGGAATTATGTTCTTTAAAATTTAAACTTTTAATGATACCAAAACCAGCCAGATACAAATAGTATAGCCAAAGAGATTTTATTACAAGTTCATACATACTATGATGCGAAAAGACTTTTTCCCCAACCTAATAAATCTATATGTTCTGAAAATGTTGATTTTGAGTCTATTTGTACACCAAGATGTCTAACAGAGTTTACTTTACAAATATTTATATTATTTATATGATAATCAAAATGTGTTGGACGTATTTTTCGAGTGAAAGGGACATATGAGCATTTTGAAATGTTAATATCAATACGATTTTCTGCGTAATAGCGTCCTAGCCTGTCAAGATCCGCCTGTAGATTTAGACAGTCTGTTTGATCACTAATCTTCATATATATTTTCGTGTCATCAGCATACATAAGGTAACGTGCATGCCTTAAGCATTTACCTACATCATATAGATATAGATTGTAAATACATATTTATTATACATAGAAAAACACCCAGACCCGACACAAACACAAACATTTTCCCGCGGCGGGAATCGAACCCGCAACCTTCTGCGTCTCAGGCGGGCCTTGGTCCACTTTGTCACAGAGGTCGTCGTCTAGAGATCACAGAATGCTTCCACACTACTGCTTGAAGGCAGAATATCTGGCACTGTGGTGATACTCTTGCTAAAGAGTCCTACGACCAAGTAGTTAAACCATTCGCCAGATTACTTAACTATCGTGCCTCTCTATCGCTTGTTCCGCGCTCTCCCTTGCACGCTCGGCTCAGGCGGAACGTGACAATTTTTCAGCAGCCGGCGTTCATCGATTAATAAGAAGTTGTCACGTCAAAAACTTTATGTACGCTCGCAAACTATTTTGAGGTGTTTATAATTATAAATAAATTATTTGATTTACGTTCTCATATTTCAGTGAGTTGTATATTCTTTCCTGCGAATAAAGTTTCTTAAACCGTAATGTCCGGCCTCGTACGAGCCGCGGAACGGCCGAACATTGGTTACATAATTGTACTATTTCGGAAACACGAACGTTGCTGAGGCGGATTATTAAAATCGAATTGCGTTATAGGTACGTACTTGGTGTTGTTTAGCAGCGACAGTGAATCGCCCCATGTCAGTGTAGATCTCGATGGCTTTCAGAATACACGTCACGGCCTCTGTGTAAAAATAAAATATAATTTAACATTGAAGAGTCAGAATAAATAAATAAATATTGGTGGACAATACACACAACACCATCTAGCCCCAATCTAAGCATATTTGGCTAGTATTACGGTAACCAAACGACTGATAAAAATCTTGTACTTATATTTGTAAATGCATACTTATGATACTTTATAACACCCAGACACAGAACAAACACCTATGTTCATCACACAAATGTTTATCTTGGGAATCGAACCCTCGACCTACAGCGCAGAAGGCAGAGCTTCTACCAACTGAGCTGACAGGCCTGTCAATAAATAACAAAATTGATAAATAACATTTTAGACATCCCCAAAAGATCTAAGTAACTGGACATCCAAGGTGTCTATCAAGCCTGGTGATTAGTCCTGAACATGTCTGTTTTAAATATTAAAATAGGCTACTCTTTTTCTTTTATACATCGTGTCACTGGTTATTTACAACCAGTGTGGTGAAATGATTAAAGTGCGCCTCAGAGGCCTTAATTATAAAATTATATTAATATAAATGACTTTTTATTGATAAGAATGCATGGCCTCATGTTGCTCTGCCCTCAGACAGTTAACCGACACATTTGAAACGTATAATCTCTCTTGTATTAGTTTTTCGTAGTTAAGGCAGTTATAATGGATCATGTAAAAAAGCGCCAGGGCTAGGACGAGGTTCTTGCCAATTCATCTCAGGCTTGGGTTAGGAGAAATGGGCACCTAAATTCACCTTGTATTTAAGACGTTTCAGAGTGATCCTTGTGATTGTATTGAATAAAATATCTACTTTGACTTTGATCTCAACTTCTGTCAAAAGCTAACCACTGTTTAAAATATTGCCATCCTATTTTACAAAAAGTGTAAGATAGTGGCAAATAGTGACAGGGCGAATTTTAAGCAGTGTTTAGAGGTTTAGATGGGAAGCGTTTATAAGTAAGGTCGTTTATATTTATTCCAAATGGGTTCTGCCTTTACGTCTTTCATAAACATGAATTTTAAAGATAAAAACTGCACTTACGCCCTAGCTAGATCATGTCGATTAGATTACTGAATAGATTAGTCATGCTCACATAACACTTCATCTAACAAGATTAAGCGTAAGTATAGTAGGCTGAAAACAGTATTACTCGACAAACAGATCGTAGGCTGAAAACAGCGCTAAAATGCGTAAAATATCGTAAGCGGCTACCAATACATCAGGGGGTCTACTCGACAAAACGATAAACGTATATCGGGACGGTAATCGTGAAAAACCTTTAGTTAGATCGATTCGACACGTTTTGAACGGCGAAACGACAAAAATTATTTTTGACAGTCGATGTTTAAATCCTCCACATCCGACGATAGGATAATTTAAATTAGACAATCAAATCTACAAATACCGGCCTTCTTCGTGCAAAGAGCCAAAGAGCAAACATAAAACGTGACATTGCCGAAATTGTGGCCCCTTCCACAATGGTCATTAACCAAGAATCGAATTGAAATAGACAACAAAATAACTAAACTCGGCAAACCTTTATTTTTTAAGGACGTTATCGATCCGATTTACTGAATTGCGAACCGCAGATCGAACTCAACCCTGTTAAATATTCTCTAGATTCTCTAGATCAAACTCACACTGATAAATATTCTCTAGATTCTCTAGATCAAACTCACACTGATAAATATTCTCTAGATTCTCTAGATCAAACTTACACTGATAAATATTCTCTAGATCAAACTCACACTGATAAAGATTCTCTAGATCAAACTCACAATGATAAAGATTCTCTAGATTAAACTCACCCTGATAAAGATTCTCTAGATCAAACTCACCCTGATTTTTTTTTCTAGATTATAGATTCTTTATCAGGGTTCGCAATTCAGTAAATCGGTTCGATCGGATCTGGTATCAAATTTATGTTTACCAGTAAGTATTCTTATAAGTGTTGTTACGCGATCGGGATCACTTATTTATTTATTTACGTATTTACTTACCTAGCTTATACATTACCAACTATTTAATGTACTTTAATTGTATCGAATAAATAAATAAATAATCCCGGATATTTCACACAGCATCATCTGGCCCCAAAGTAGCTGAGCTTGTGTTATGGGTACCACATGACTGATATACTACTTATATACTTTTTTTTTGTAAATACATACATATTATATGTAGAAAGACCCAGACCCAAAATAAATACTTGCAGATCATACAAACATTTGTCCCGCGGCGGGAATCGAACCCGCAACCTTCTGCATCTCGGCCGGAACTTAGCCCACTTCGCCACAGAGGTGTCTAAGAATCCACAGAAAGATAAGTATTTATCTATTTTTTTAAACCTAGACAGTCTTGACTCATCTCGCAAAGCATTAAGCTGAACATTGACTCTTTTGTTGTGCTGTACAGTCTGTGCGACATTATATGTAGACTCTTTTATAAATTTATTTAGAACTGCGTGTATAGTTTATCGAAATATGCTTTTTCTTTACTTTACGAGAAGATTTATTTATTTATTTTAGTTGTGTCTGAGCTAGTGTAGTTGTTATTGAATATTGATAATACTTTTATATATTTTATATTTGTCTTGTCACGGTATGACGTCACCCTCCTTGTTCGGCGCAGCCTGAAAACCAGCGCTATTTCGCACAATCTGAAATAGCATAGAGCTGAGACTGGGCCTTATTGGCAAACACAGACTAAGTTGATGCAGGGTAGGGACACATACTACTCCTATAACAACTTTTTTTTATTTATGTTATTGGTCTGATTGAGTACCTGCTATGCTAAGTTATTATATATATATATCTGTGTGTGTCAAAATAAACATAGTTCTCATACACGCTTTGCTCAGTTTGAGGCTAGATGTTTCTTTATTTATTCAATAAGCACGTAAGCTTAACTTACTGATCTAATTATCTACATCTTCAATCGTCATAACCGTTCACTGTTTCAGCTGCCATGATATCATGATAACCCGGTAAGTATCGATACTGGATCTTCCTGTTTGTGGTTGCCATTCCAAAACGTTATCCTTGTCATTATTTTTGATAAATGTGAAACAAATATTACTATTAATAAATAAATACTTTCAGACTACATAATACAATGACCCGTCGTTTTTCCTGCCTTTTATCTTCTTTGATTTTGTTAGGATTAAGTTATTTTATTGTAATGCAAAATAAACGCATTTAATTATTATTATTCATTCAAGCATAAAGAGCGCATAAATAAAATGGAGCTGGACAGGACACGTGATCAGGCGCGGTGACGATGAGTGGAGTAGAGTGTTGCTGACCGAGTAGCAGCCTAGAAAAAGTTGACGGAACGTAGATCGTTCGCCGGAAAGATGGGTCAACGACATAGTAAGTCGCAGGACGTACATAGGTTAGATTCGCGCAAGTCAGAGGTCGATGGCACAAATGAAGAGAAGCGTATGCCCAGCAGCAGCAGCCCAATATACAAACTAGAACCCCTCTTTGTCCCTTTTAATGCTTATTTTGATAAATCCTGAAACAAATGTCAATTTATTTTATATTTAAAGTATCCAAATCAAGTTTCAAGCAAATAGAACAACCCCGATTTTCCCTATTTTTAGGGGTGGGGGCGTGATTAAACATACCGCAGCATGGAACTTGGAGAAAAGCTAGCATCAAGTGAAAATCCCATATAATCCCATTCCCAAATCCAGTAGCTTTTACGTTAATAGTGTGCAGTGCAGACAATACATACAGAAACTCTAAAAATGCAAAACCTTTTACCAAAGAGGACTTTCCGTCCTCTTCAGTTATTCAAGTATAGATTAAGAAATACGAATGTTTAATGCCTACACTACATTCAGAGCACACACCCTCTTTTGGCTGGAAGCCAGCCAGGACACTAACTCATAAGAACCTACTTTACTGTTTCGCTAAAATTCTGGAAAACAGGGATATTTTCAGATTCGAAAAGAAATAATGCTACTTATATTATAAATATTAATGTTTGTTTATTTCTTCTTCTTCTTCTTCTTGACGTGTCACTAGTTATTTCTAACATGTGTAGTAAAAGGATTAAAGTGCGCCTCAGAGGCTCCTTTCGTGTTTGTTTATTAATAATGGCTGAACAGATTTTAATGATACTTAGTATAAATATATAGTACCTGGATGACCGAGCTTGGCTCGTTTTATGTTTTATATAATAATATATATATAAAACACAGATAAAACGTTTTCTAAAAATTAAACCTAAGTAGCTAGATCGATTTATCGACCTCGAAACCTCCTGCATACTAAATTTCATGAAAATCGTTCCAAGATTCAGATTATATAATACATATATACAAGAATAGCTCGTTTAAAGGTATTAGATTTAGACCTTGAATAATATATAGGCTATTTATCTATGTAACACGCGACAGAAGCTAGTCTTTTCTTCTCTTATATGTATAAATATATCGCCGTGCTTCAGTCTCGCAAAAACTCGAAAATGAATATACCTACCGATTGGAATTATAAATTGTTAATTGTTTATTGAATTATTGTATGAATTTTATTGTTTCGTATCAATACTGGGTTGGTTTAGAAGAAAACACGTTAGGAAAAGCCCAAAGGTACAGCCGAAAAATCAAAACAATTGATATTGTAAATTTTGTATCTGAATTGCCACTTCGAATTACTTTCACCAGATGGCGTTCGTGGCCGACCTATCATTAAAAGATCCAGTCAATTTTAGGTGGTCCGTATTTCTTCAAGTCATCTAGTATTCTCAACGCCATATTGGCAGAACATGGCACTCTATAGCTGTATAGAAGTTTGTATATACTACTACCTACTACTACTAACCGACAACTCTGGCAACCAGTTACTAATCACTGTACCACTGACATCTATATATGTACAAAACAAAGTGTTAGTTAGGTATACCAATTATAACTCTAGAACGGCTGGACCGATTTTCTTGATTTTTGATTTGTTGGATTTGTCTTCTCCCCGAATAGCAAAATAGCTATCAAAATATTATACAATAAAAAAAAATAAGATTTAAGGTGGTGAGTTCAGTTTGATATAACCCTAGACGATGTTCAGTTTGCTAGGTTATGACAGTTGCCATTGTGCGCGCATCAACAATTGTCTTATAGAAGCAAAGTCAAGCAAAATGTTTTATTCTGATATATTTTTCTTTTAAAACGCGCAGATGAAGTCGCGAACGGGATAGCTAGCTAAATAGATAAATTGGAAAGAACTGCGTAAAAAACGTCCCTTTCCTAATTTATTTTGTTCTTTACAAATTAAGGTTGATGGTTAATATTATGCGTAGTTCCGTTTTGTGCCTCTATTTTTCGACATAGTTTAAATAATATAAATAAAGATCATTGACCGTATACATTAAAAAATGGGCATTGACTTTATACCCTAGTAAACAAACAGTACCTACTGTGACCCGCCTGACCCGTTATTTTAAACTGTAGTAAGTATAAAAACAACTAGAAAAAGTTTAGTAGTGAAAGATGGGTGCAGCAGAAAGGGCATTAAAGTTAATGCAGTTGAAATGAGAGCCATGCGAAAAACGAGTATGAGTGGTTCAACTTTGAATGAGAGGCAAAAAAGATTGAGAAACGTATGTTAGGCAAGTAGAGGAACATTGAAATAAAATTGGCAAAATAGGCGAGTGTAAATAGGGATGCTGAAAGAGGAAGATCTCGGAGTGCTTGGACAATTTAGGGATGTGTTAGAAAAAGGCCAGGTCTCCTACATAATTCGCGCACCTGTTTGAGAAATGTGAAGAGATTGAATGAGGCAAAATAAATATGTCAGGATCGTAGCCGATTAGGCTACCATCCTGATTTTTATTCTGATATTTATTTCTGATTGTATTCTGATCCAATTATTATTGGGTCCCAATCAGAGGCTCATCTGTGCGTTTCCATTTTACGTACGAAGAGCTGTCGGACCAGGCTATTCAACAGTTATTAGGCAATGACTACTAATTCCATCACAAATCTTAACGTAGGTACACGAAAGTAGTAGAGGCTCATGAGTAGGTTACTTTCCCTGAGCTGGGAACATCAAGACTGATCTTATGGCTGGTATTCATGAGAAAACCATATAAGTCTTAAATTTGCATTAAATATTTTTTTTTCCCCCTCTTTATCTGCTATCGGCCATGATCAGATGTTTTCTGGGAGTAGGAGATTTAGGAGCAGTTCCATTGAGTTGCCCTAATTACTGAGTCCTAAATATTGAGTTGCTCTAGTTGCATTAAGTATGAGCGCGATAAATGGGACGAATAACTAAATATCACGCCGACCGCGTTCGATGATTCTTTTTAGACAGATTTCAAAAAAGGAGAAACTTTTTTTTTATATTCAATGAAGTCGGTTGTCTTTTTAGTTTTTAAAACGTAATTATTCCATACAAAAGTTTCAATACTGAGGTTATTACACAGTCTTAAGGATAAAAAAGCGAGACCAGCTGAAATTATATTCTTTAACTTTGTACTTTGGACCTGGTTCGTTCCACAAGTTTCTTTCTTTTACCCACTTTCACTCACCACCACTGTACACCTGTAGCTTAAGTTGTACACTTACCATTAGGGTCGCACTTCTTGTAGCAATTTGAGGCATCTACAAAGTTGGTAGCTGCATCGTGCCGCACTCCTGCTTTCTGATGGAGGTTGGCCGCAAGGCAGAATGCTTGGCCAGCCTGTGCCCACTTCTTGGCCATTTTGAACAGGTTGGCTGCTCGCAGGTAGCAGTCAACGGCCTCTTCTATTTTCGATGACCCTCTGATTAAAAAACCAAGATTTCAGTTGTTTATTTGACTGGCCTGTCAGCTCAGTTGGTAGTAAGCCTTCTGCACTGTAGGTTGAGGGTTCGATTCCCTCCCAGGATAAACATTTGTGTGAAGAACATAGGTGTTTGTTCTGTGTCCGCGTGTTATAAAGTATCATAAGTATGCATTTAAAAATATATAAGTATTCTATCAGTCATCTAGTCACCATAATACAAGCTATGCTTAGTTTGGGACTAGATGGCGTTGTGTGCATTGTCCATCAATATTATATTATTTATTTGCACAAATCATAGATAGATGACAAGATGCCTGAAAGAATACTTAAGATACCATATAACATACGGATGCAGAACAATAATCTATGTTCATCACCACCTATAGTGCAGCAGTACTAACCATCTAACTAATATTATAAATGTGAAAGTAACTCTGTCTGTCTGTTTGTTACGTTGTCACGCCTAAACCGCTGAATTTTATGAATTTTGATTTTGATGAATTTGGGTATAGATATGGATGGGACTTTGGAGAAGGACATTGGCAACTTTTTATGTAGGTACCACGCGTGCGAAGCCGCGGGCAGTAGCTGGTATAATATATATTCTGTCTGTCTGTATGTTACCTTTTCATGGCTAAACAGCTGAACGGTTTCAGTTGAAATTTAGTAAACAAATAGTGTATTCTGGGGATGGACATAGGCTAATTGTGATGTAAGTACCACACGTGCGACGCCGCAGGCAGCTAGTAATATAGGAAAGACAAAGTTTGTGCAGTGGTTTGGATGTTTGTCGCCCTTAATTACTAAAACCTCTTAACACTGCCTATTCATTGCTTAAGATTCGCCGTCACTATCTGTCATTTTCTTACCGAAAAAGATAGGACAATTTTTAAAAATGTTTTACTTTTGAGAGAATAAATAATGCAGGATATTTCACACAGCATCATCTGGTACCACATAAATGATATACTACTTATACATACTTATTATACATAGAAACACCCAGACTCAAGACAAATACATGCAGATAATACAAATATTTGTCTCGCGGCAGGAATCAAACCTGCTACCTTCTGCATCTCAGCCGGTCCTTGGCCCACTGTGCCACAGAGGTTGTCAAGAAGTTGAGAAACTTTTATAAGTACAGCCATTATGATAAGAATTATACTTTTGCTTGTGGCTCAATCAGTTTGTATAGACAATATTGGTATTGATGTAGTCTCTGATGCAGAATAGCGGATACTTTTTATGTAGCTAACACATGAGCTGCAGGCAGAACCAAGTATTATAAATACGAAACTTTGTCCATGTGTCTGTTAGTTACTTCTTCACACTCAAACAGCTAGACGACTTTAGATGAAACTCAATATAGATAAAGATGAATAACATTAAACAGTAAACCTAGAATAACATTATGCAATCTATTTAGGGACCATGGGAGTAAAGAGGATAGAAACACTTTTTGATTATGTACCAAGCCTGCAAAGCCATGGGTTGAAGCTAGTATTATAAATTCGAAAGTCTCTGTCTCTCCATTACTACATATTTTTATAGCATAACCATTGAATGGATCTTGATGAAATTTGGTACAAAGATGGATTATATTTAAGGGAAGGCCAAGGGCTAATTTTTATATAGGTACCATGGGGGTAAGTATAACCAGATGCAGATGCAATATTAAAACTATATTTGTCAAAAAAATTTACATTAGTTATTCAGTTATGGACTATATCCATCTTGTAATACTTCCATGTTGAAGAGTATAAAATTGCATGTCAGTACTTATGCAGGCTTAAAAAATAAAAAGATAGGTTCCTACTAACATTAGCTGTAAGGTGGATTAGTTGACGAACTGAATATGTAAGTAGGTATTTTCAAACACTTAGGACTTGAAAACTCATAGGACTGGTTGGAAAATGACTGGAAAGCCGGCCAAGCATTACTCATAGATAATCTAGATTGAATCATCACAACAAACCCAAGCCATTGCGTTCAGTTCCCATCATAGGCGAATGTGGAACAAAGTGGAATGGATTGTAACCACATTTCACAAGTTTAGAACTAATACACGCCTGAATTATCGACAGATAGTCATAAAATGTTTATCGAGGATGATTTAAAGTACTGTTAGAGCACTGATTAGCATTCGAATTAGGAAATTAATCGACGAATTATTGAACGAGGCATTGTTCTTACCCGAAGAGCGATCCGAGGAAGGTTTTCGAGGAACTAAGCTTCTTCTCCGCCTCCGCCATCAACTGCATTGCTTTCTGTTCATTGTCTGCCATTATTATGGCCTATTAAACACTACTTCACAAAGAAAATCTTCTAATTTCACTCCAATTTAACAATTTATTGACAAAATGTCGTCAGCGATCCCTGTGCGAAAAACCGTCGCTGTCATCGATTAGTTCGGGGCTGCCACAAGAAAAATATATTTTTTTCAATGGTAGAAAAAATATTCCTGGAACTACCATTCACATAGAGTAGGTACTTTTCATAGAGTACTAGTTAGAATATGAAGTAAAATAACTACCTATGTTGGACAATCCAGTTAGAATAAAGAGTTTTAAACAACGAGGAAGAGCACGAATATTCGATACAAAATAGAAATGAGATCACTGTTTCAAGTAATGAGGTGACACTAATTTTTCATGTCTCCGACGGACAGCTTTTAAATACCTACCTTCAAGTGTCAAGGCAGGTATACCTAATTAAAACATTGAACAATATTTTTACACCTAGTACAGACGGCTGGAAGGATCTTTGTGGAACCATCATCTCATGTGCTTTACTAAAGTTAATAAAAGTCTACTCCTTCCAAGTTTCGACAAATTTTTCTTTTCGACACACTAGTGAAGTTGAGTCTTTTGGCGTGCCTCAGAGAAGGAATATAAAAGATATAATTTATAATATACCTAATAATTATAGGTATATTATATTATACCTAATATACATTTGTATATTATGTTGTAAATTAATAATATTGTTAGTTTACTAGTAGTTTATCAATATTCAATGTATTTAATTTACAACAAAAACACTGCTTTAGTATTTGTTAAAAGCAGTGTTTTGACTTCGATGGTTTTAGCAGATCCGCTGTACTTGACTCGACTAATCAAAGACCGGCGCCATTGTCGCCTGTTATGATTGGGAGGGGAACATTAACAAAAAGAGCACCTGACAGCCAATCTTGGCTGTTGAACGAGAATTATCGAAGGATGAAGTTTTATCTCCAATGGTTAAAGTTTTGTATCTGAGAATACTGTTTTTATTTGGTAATTGCAGTGTTTATTGATATAAATGAGTGTGGTTTGAATGTGAGTACTATGTGGTTATTTTTCTCATAACTAACCGCTTATCTCCTATTCTAGCTATTCTAGTTAGCGCAACTTTTATTATCTGAAGTATTTTAGACATAGTCTACATTTCAGAAGTGGAATTCGAACATTGTAACTTGCGTTAATCAGAAATTTTGTTTTTTTTTTCTTTTATTGACATAATTAATGCATGTATCATCCGTATTTTAATGAGGCTATTAAACTAATTAACCTACGTATATATTGAATGCCTAATAATAATTTCCCTAAAGATTAAGACCATAGACTATAGCATAGCGTAATGCTACAAATATAAACGTACTAGACTTAATATATATTTATAAATCATTGTTGCATGCCCACATACATTTTATATCCTGCTTTAATTAAACTAATCAAAGAGTTTTAGTTATACTTTATATACCTAGTACGTTTGGGCGTTGTAGTATTTGTGTTAACACACAAATACTTTCGCGAGTTTTTATCACTTTCAGCACTACCTCATGGAACACCCACGCGCAGTGGCCATGCCGACAATAAGCCCAACGCTCCTGGGATCAAGTTTAATTCGGCAGCCAAATGACAACCAACGCGCCACCCTGCGTTAAGGCAGCCCAGCCGACTAACGGAGCAGCCAGCGCGCCAAAATCATTCACCAGCGTGCTACCTAGCGCTCAAGCAGACCTGCGAGTCGACGCAGGAGTCACAGCAGTCAGCGCACCAGCAGCCGCACTTGCCAGCGAGACAACAGATGCAACAACCAACAACGCCTTGCCAGGCGGCGCAGCAAGAGTCGCAACAGCCAGCGCGCCAGTAGCTGCGTCGGGAATACCCCGCGTTCAGGAAGCCGTGCCAATCGGTACAGCAGAAGCCGCAGCCGACTTCCCGACCGCCAGCACGCCAACAGCCCCAGAAGCCTACAAGCCAGCAGACCCAACGATCACCGTGTCTGCAGCCATTCCAACGAGCACACCGGGCAGCACACTGGGCGGCACACCAGCAGCTGCACCTGCCAACAAGCCGAAAGCAGCGGGACTGCAAACAACCATAGGTCGCGCAGTCTACATCAACGGAGCAACGAAGGTCAGTGCCCTACTGCTAGTAATATACAAGGTAGAACACTACGATTAACTAGCCCTACGAATCCTCGATCATTAGTTCACAATGAAACTCTTACTCAGCCACAAGGTACAAACCAATATCTTGCTGATCTTGTGACAATTATAAAATCGATGTCCAGTAACAACCTAGACAGGTTTGATTCTTTGAAAAATACGGTTCTCGAATTCGACCCATGTAAAAAGGAACAGATGATGACCATGTGGAATTCACAAGGCAATGAATGTGCAACTATTTATGGTTGGGCAGAAAAACAAATCGTTCATTTTGTAATCCCTAAACTGAAAGGTGTTGCTCAGCGATGGTATGAGGGTCTCCCGTCTGTCTTATTTACATGGGCTGAATGGAAGGAGAAGCTTTTAGCTGCATTTCCTTCAGAGGAAAATTATGGGAAAATGTTAAGTGACATTTTAGCTAAGCGGGCTCGTTTAATTTTTTTCACTAGAGGAATATTACTACGAAAAACTGTCTCTTGTAAATAGGTGTAGTATTTTTTGAGCTGTTCAATGTATCTTGCATGGCATTGAAGACCGCTCAGTTAGATTAGGCGCTGAAGACGCACAATTTACCGATCCAAATAAATTATTGACATTTTTGCGAAATGCCCGAAATATAAAAGCAAACATGTATCGCAGACCTGTTAGAGGGTTGCCCCTTAAACCGCAAATAAACCCTCCATCAGCTAAGTCTTCCCGTTGTTCAAATTGTAAGAAAGACGATCATTATACCCCACAGTGCACACAGCCTCTTGAGAAATGTACGCGATGTAATAGGATCGGTCATGAAACCGAGCAATGTTATGCCAAAATTCATACAAATGATAAGGCTGTTATGCGTATAAATTTTGAAGATGCACTTTATAGTACACCGTTGCCTCTTTCACCTAACCCAAAGACTTCTCCAGCTGGTTTAGGAGTGGAACTTAATTAGAAATATGTATTATAAAACTGCAGTCGTTAATGGGTACCAAACTATATATTGATTTTGGCTGTGAATGCTCGATGATGCGCGTTACTGAGTTCAAAAATGTCGGGACCAGTTTCAGGGTCAATGACCTTTCAACGCTTCGGGGTTTTGGTAACGCTATTGGAAGTTGTATAGGAAAACAACGGGTTCAAGTTGCTATTAACGATGTCGAAGCCGATTTGGACTTACTGATTGTCCCAGATGAGACTATGCATGTTACTTTACTAATAGGATAGACGTTTACCGAACGACAACATATAGTAGTACGGAAGACTAGCAATATTTTAGAGATCACACGGCTTGACCATTTAGATTTCACTGTTAGCAATAAAGTCGGCATCTACTGCAGCGACAATATTGAGGTCAATAGAATCACTGTAGTAGATGTTCACTCCGATAAAACGTCTAGTGGAGATGTTTATGTAGAAGGTGGGGTTAGGTTTTTCAAGGGTATTCGCTACTTTGTTTTATCAGGCTATATAACTTTGGGGATGATGGATGATGATGCAGTTATTAATAATACTTCTAAAACACCAATAGTGTTACCCAATAACCTCTTGATCGGTCGCGGTCTCCTAGCTCAGGTCTAAAATCTCTCTCAAATCATGACCTTTACTGAACACATTTCTGAAAAGCAAATTGACGAATTGACCGAATCTGATGTCAGAATTGGCAATGGCTTAAATTCCACCCAGAAGAGTAAACTACTGAATTTGCTTAATTCAATTCAATTTCATTTATCTCAGCCATCATATGTATATGTACAAATTAGAACCATATTTATCATAATAATAATTTAAACATATAGAACATAAATGAAACACCGTAATGAACACCATAATTGTTTTGTTTTTTCAGAACTAGACCTTACAAAAGTTGGTAACATGACTATAAACCCCCATGATAGTGAACCTGTTGTTTATAGGCCCTACAGACTAGCTTTTAGTGAAAAGGGGAAATTAAAAGAGATGATATCTGAGCTATTAGAAAATAACATAGACCGTTCATCGACTTCTCCGTATGATAGTCCCATTGTCTCATTTCGTCTGCTTCAAAAGTTACTTTGTCAAAGACCAACTTTAGCATTATACGTTCCTCAGGCTTATACCGAACTCTACACTGACGCATGCAAGGTTGGAATTGCTGGTATATTGTTACAAAAGAATATTCAAAATGTCCTTAAGCCTGTAGCCTATTTCAGTAGGTAGACACTACGCCGAAGAGCAGAATTATACATCCTATGACCTAGAAACTCTTGCTGTGATGGCGTCATTACATAAATTCCGTGTATCTTATTGGGGTTCCTTTCAAGGTTGTCACAGACTGTAGTTCCTTACGCGCTACTTTCCAAAAGAGGGACATGATTCCTCGCATAGCTCGGTGGTGGGAGCAAATGCAGGAATTCAATTTCGGCATTGAATACAGGGCAGGCCAGCGCATTTCTCGTGTCGATGCGCTAAGCCGTAACCCTATCCAAGATACCCGTATGGTGCTTTCTGTCAATGATAAAACAAAATCATGATGACAATGGTAATTTTGCCATTGATAAAACTTTAGTTTAGATCGAACTAAAGCCACTTTTGGTTTGCAAAAATGCGTAAATTAAGTGTATTAATAGTGCGTAAAAAAAGTGTATTAATTCTTGCCTTGAGTGCGCTTATTCAAAATCGTCTGGTGGAAAGAAACCAGGTAGGTATGTCAATGAAAAAAATTAACAATCCGTTCGATACTATACATTCTGACAACATTGGCCCTTTCGTCCACAGCACAAGAGGTAATATAGATGTCGTTGCTCTTATAGATACATTTACTCGTTACATATTTCTGAAACCAGTTAAAACACAAAATCTCAAACCACCGTCCGAGTTTTTAGGGAATATTTTGGTATATTTGTAGGGTCATAACGGACCGTGGTGCGTCTTGTACTAAGCGAGTCCTTTAACAAATTTGTTACTGAACGAAATATTATGTTACATCAGATCATGGTTTACCCAAGTTGAGAGAACAGATAAATGATCACGTTAAATCCTATCAAGAGGCCCAGAAAAAGGCTTACGATGACAAACATCGCCAGTCTCCGATATATGCTGTAGGGGATCTAGTTAGAGTCGAACGTCAAATTCCCTCTACAGACAGTAGTAGAAAACTTATCCCTAAATATCAGAGCCCTTTTAGAATAATGAAAGTGTTTGACTTAGATAGATATCAAATCGAGGATACACCGGTAACACAAAGGGGAAATAGGTTGTACTCCACTGCTGTGGCTGTAGACAAAAATCAAGCCTTGGCTTACCTTTAAGGGGCCACACTATGACTCTACTAGTATTGAAGGTAAATAGAGCTCATTTATAACATGAGCTGTATATATATACCTCCTCGTACTATGTACATGTTGATTATGATGATTACTGTAAAATAATTTTATGGTATATTTTACCCTCTGGATTATTGTCCGGCGTTGGTATAATAGCCCCACGATACCCTCTGGACTAAAAATGTCCAGCGTTGGTATGATTTAACAAAATACCCTCTGGATTATTGTCCGGCGTTGGTATAATAGTCCCACGATACCCTCTAGACCAAAAATGTCCAGCGTTGGTATGATTTAACAAAATACCCTCTGGATTGTTGTCCGGCGTTGGTATAATAGTCCCACGATACCCTCTGGATTATTGTCCGGCGTTGGTATATTCTAATAAAACCTTCTAAAATATGTATTCCATTCTTTATGATTATTGTACAATAATGAAATGATTGTGGTACTAATTAGTTGATGCACTTACACACTGTTACAAAATGTATTGTTAATTTTATTAATATCCAGTTAACCTACATATTGCACTTGTTTATATACCTCCGAATTTACACCTCGCGGCACGTATTCAATCTTTTAATAGTTTATTAACAAAAATTCACAGCACATGCCCCGATGATCATTTTATAATTGCGGGGGACTTCAACCTTCCTTGTGTAGACTGGAAATCTAGTGAACCAGTAATTCTGAGGAAGGGTCTTGTTGAGGTCCAAACTGCGGCAGATGGTTTCATTACCCAGACTGCCTTCTTGGGTCTTTTTCAGTATAATAGACTTGTGAACAAAAGTAATAATACTCTAGATCTCTTATTCTCGGACTTCCCAGTAGCAATTCAAAGAGCTATATTACCACTTGTCAAGGAAGACCTTGCTCATCCCTCATTTTTTATTTTAGCTTCAGATATCTTGATACCCGCACTCAAGCCGAAACCTCATATAAAATTTCAGTTTGGGAGGGCTGATTTTTATTCCATAAATGATTCACTTATTAAACATGACTGGTCGTTCATTACAAAAGATATCGATATTGAAAATGTAATTACTCAACTTTATTCAAAAGTTTAATACAGTTATACGTTCCTCAAGTTCGTTGTTCTGGCACTTACACCTACCCCGTTTGGTATAGCAGAGCTTTAATTCAGTTGATCAAAGAAAAATCTAAAACTCACCGAGACTGGAAGCGTTATCATAATTCTAATGATTACTTGCATTTTGCCGACCTCAGAGAAAAGCAGAAGATTTTGCAGACAGAATGTTTTGCTTCATATGTCAACCTATCACAACAAAAAATTAAATTTCACCCAAAATTTTTCTGGTCCTACATAAAGTCAAAAAGAAAGACTTGCTCTAACTACCCTCAACAGATGATCTACAATAATAATTCTTTTAGTACTCAAATTGACATAAATGTTCCTCATTTAATAGCTTTTTTGAAAAAAAAATTTGTATACCGGCTGATCAGTATTCGTTTGATTCAACAAATGTCTACCATAGTGAGAACACTATCAATTTCATTGAGATACGTGGAGAGGAGCTTTTCAAAATGCTTAAAAATATAGACATCACAAAAGGAGCTGGCAGTGACAATATCCCCCCGGTATTTTTCGTCAGATGTGCTGAAACATTGTTTGCGCCCCTGACTCTAATTTTCAATAGGTGTCTGCGTGAAGGCTATTTCCCTAACGTTTGGAAAATGGCACATATAGTTCCCATTCATAAAAAGGGTCATAAGACATTAATTGAAAATTACCGTCCTCAATATTGAATGTACTAAGTAAGCTCTTTGAAAGGGTAGTGCATGGTTATATTTATCCTGTTATTGCAACTTCAATTCCGGTTGAGCAGCATGGGTTCATGAAAGGACGCTCCACTTCTACTAACTTAGGAGTTTTTATTGATCATGTAGCGACTGGGATAGATGGTGGCTCGCAAGTAGATGTGATCTACACGGATTTTGAAAAAGCATTTGACCGTGTGGATCACATCATACTTCTGCGAAAGCTTTATGAGCTGGGTATAAAAGGCAATTTACTAAGATGGATAAAATCTTATTTGCGTAACCGATCTCAAGCAGTTATTGTTGGAGGTTTCTGCTCTAACTTTATTAATATTCCATCTGGAGTTCCACAGGGCTCCATTTTAGGACCTTTATTATATGTATTATCGTATTGATATTAACATTGCAAAATGCTCATATGTCCCTTTCACTCGAAAAATACGTCCAACACATTTTGATTATCATATAAATAATATAAATATTTGTAAAGTAAACTCTGTTAGGGATCTTGGTGTACAAATAGACTCTAAATTAACATTTTCAGAACATATAGATATAATTGTCAACAAAGCATACAAAGCTTTAGGTTTTATACTGCGTGTTAGCCGCCCTTTTTCTGACATTAGTTGCTTGAAGGTTCTGTATTATTCCTATGTTAGAAGCATTCTAGAGTATTGCAGCTGTATTTGGAACCCTCACTATATTACCTACATTCAGAGCCTGGAAAGTATACAAAGTAAGTTCATAAAACACCTGAACTTTCGATGTTTCAGTAGTTTTAGCGACTATCAGACAGCGTGCTTTTATCATCACCTCACTTCTCTCGAAAACCGTAGGACTCTAACTGATATGTCATTTCTGCATGGTGTAAGCAATAACTATATCGACTGCTCGGAGTTATTGTCTAAAGTGTTGCGCTTTTGTGTTCCAACCATTAGAACTAGACACACTAACCTGTTTGCTGTTTTGCCTACACGCACAAATTACGCCCAAAACTCACTTGTTAGTCGACTGCATAGAAACTACAACAAACAATTTAAACAAATTGATATTTTCTATTGTAGCAAGCAGGTGTTCAAACGTAAAATTCTCAGAATTCTTTGTGAAAATGCATAAGTTTGTGTCAGTTTTATTTGTAATTATCATATTATGCATACCATGTAATCTAACTCTCTCTCTCTCTCACACACACACACACACACACACACACACACACACGCATTTTTACACAACTCTCATACACTCACATAATTATAATGTATAATTGTTAATAGGTATTTTCTATTAACTAATAACATGTTTGGTTAGTGACTGTCTTCTAAATTATAGGTGATAAACATAAAATGTAAATCCGTTATTGGCTTTAGGATAAATGCGTTAGATTAAGTAATATTGTTTACTAAGAGCTGTGGATTTTGTTTAATAAATAAAAGCAGTGTTTTGACTTCGATGGTTTTAGCATATCCGCTGTACTTGACTCGACCAATCAAAGACCGGCGCCAGTGTCGCCTGTTATGATTGGGAGGGGAACATTAAACAAAAAGAGCACCTGACAGGCAATCTTGGCAGTCGAACGAGAATTATCGAAGGATGAAGTTCTATCTCCAATGGTTAAAGTTTTGTATCTGAGAATACTGTTTTTATTTGGTAATTGCAGTGTTTATTGATATAAATGAGTATGGTTTGAATGTGAGTGCTATGTGGTTTTATTTTTCTCATAACTAACCGCTTATCTCCTATTCTAGCTATTCTAGTTAGCGCAACTTTTATTATCTGTAGTATTTTAGACATATTCTACAATTATAAATTATATTTTGTCTCTTATTAACACTCTTTAAGTCTCTATTTTTTTATGGCGTCATTATTTATTTATATAATTTTTTTATTGCTTGTCTTGTTCCGTGCTGTATTCTTCTGTGTTTTAGCGGTAATTCGTTTATGTCAATCAGCCACCTGCGATACAAGCTAGCCATAGTGCGGGGACCACCAGTTAATTGCATGATCTTAACCTATGTTTGGCATATAAATATTTAAGTAACTATTTAACTAACAGCCTACCATGGCCAGGTGGCTTCGACTCTGCGATATGGCATAATATTCTGGAGCAACTCAACAAATAAGTTTAGGCTTTTTAGAGCTCAAAAGCGCTGTATTAGGGCCATTATGTAATTTGAAAAAGAGAGACTCGTGCAGGCCACACTTTACAGATTTAAAAATATTAAGCTTAGCTTCTTCATTATACTTAATAATAATAATATAATAAATCATTTATTTCAGACCATAGTCCATAGAACACAAATACATAAAATACACACACGATACACGATAAAATACAATTACATAATGAAAACTAAAATAAAATAAAAACTATTACAGGTCTGTCTTAGACAGACTATTGAGCCACCAGCGATGATACCGGTTTCAGCATCATCATCCAGTGGCCCACAATACTGGAGCGGAGGTCCTGCACCACGGTGGTCAGCAGGCTGTTGGAGCTACGGCGCATGCGGCCCACCAGGGATGCGACCCGCATGCGTATGATTGCGTGGAACCCATCCACGTGTGCATCTGCGAACGTACCTGATGCGCTACAGTACCGCGGCAGACCCAACAACATCCTTAAGCCGTTATTGTATTGGACGCGTAAAGCGTTGTAGGCTTTTTGTGTATATCTGGCCCACAGAGTGCAAGTGTAGAAAGAAGTACAATACGCCCAAAAGAGTGTTATTTTGACTAGCGCAGTACAACGTGCGAATCTACGAGCCACCATATTACACATCACCGACAACGCCCTACGCTCCCTATCAACATCTACATTATCTGACATATCCTCAGTGACCCAGTGACCCAGATATTTAAAATGTTTGACCCAGTTGAGAGGGGTACCGTAAAGCGAGACCGGTGGTACAGAGTAGCTTTTCATACCGGCTTTGAAGAGAAGCAACTTACTCTTTTTTACATTACCTATATCTGAGCCCATGGGCCGCTGCGTATGTCTCACAAACCTTTAATAGCCGTATCAGGGCACTGATTGATGGGCTCAGTAGAACCATATCGTCTGCATAGCTGATATTATTTACACTATGTCCATGGATAGAACAACCTATCTTGGTACTACTGAGCTCAGCAATCAGCAATCATGGTGTACAAATTGAAAAGCTTCGGAGAGGTAATCCCCCCCTACCTCACCCCGCACCTCAACCTGTACTCTTCAGAGTGCGAGCCTGACCACCTAACCATGTTTTTCTGATTTGAGTACCAGAACTTAAAAACATTTATGAGATTGTATTGCATTGGGCAAATTGGGACTGGGCATTGTAGTATCTTTCACCAGCTTATCCCACAGGATATCATAAGATACCAGGTCAAATGCCTTAGACAGATCCAGAAAACAGGCATATATTGGTGTCTTCTTGCTTGTATAGTATTGGACAGTATGTTTGAGGCACAGGATCGCAGTTTCAGTTGAGAGACCGGGTTTAAACCCAAACTGCTCATCTCGAATATTCAAGTGCTCTGTTAGGTGTTTGTCAAGCATACTGTCCAACACTTTCGCAACCACGGTGGCTAGAGATATGGGCCTGTAATTGGACACATCCGAGGCATCGCCTGTTTTGTTCTTGATGACAGGAATGACAATGGTTTTCATGAGCTCTTCCGGTAAGTAAGAGTGGCCTATGCAGAGATTGAAAAGCATAGCCAGTACCCTAGGCAGGTGAGCACCAGCATGTTGCAAGTGCTCTATACTGAGTCCATCATGACCAGGCGATTGTCCCCTCTTCGTATTCATAATGATCTTTTTGACATCATCAGTATCAACCTTCACATGGGAATCAACGGTTTGGACTTCAGTATTGAGCACCTGCACACGCTTGGTTGACAAACTTGGCTCAACCTTAAATTGATCCATGAAGACATTGGCAATACATTGCAGATCAGACACGCCACTCACACTTACAGGCAGACCACTTGATGGGGATAGTTTTTTGGTATGTTTCCAAAAGCTGGTGAAATTTTTCGATACATGATGTGTAGCTATAATATGTCCATTTTAATTTGTTTTTGATTTTCTGCCACCATTTTAATTTACTCTTAAAAACCTTTCTGGTCTCAACCATATGTCTGTAAACAGGCCCATTAGGTGGCTTTCCATACATGAGCTAAGTATGATAGGCCAAACGGGATCGCTCATGAGTGTGTTTGACGTGCCTGTTCCATCCTGCAACATGAGCGGACTCAAAACTCTCAATTGATGCTTTCCTAAGTACACTTCTCAAGTTTTTATATAATGAGTCTATTGCTAACCTGTGGTCAATTTTGTTACACAATTTATCACAACAATTAGTAAGTTCAACTGGCAACTTTATTTTGCATAGTAATGTGTGGCAAAGTGAATTAAAAGATTTTATTTGGCTGGTATCTCTTTCCCTCCAAGTAACTTTACTATTGCTGTTTTTGTTAAATAAAACATACCCAGACCAGTTTTAATGGTTTGGAGTTGGAAGCCGACTTAAAATGCACAATGTAGCGTGCAGGTCACATCTGCTACGTAGGTACTAGTGTATTTTGCATGGCACCAAGTATACCTATACAATAAGATACCGCCATCGATTCAATCATTACCAAAAAATGTTTTCAAAAAGGAGCTAAATGAAATACTTTTGAGAAAAGCGTAGGTAGGTACTATAATGTTAATGAATTTTTGAATGACCGCAATATTATTTAGCATTTAGTGACCGTTTTTAGTATGTAACTTTGTGACAATATTTGTATAGGTAGTTTGAACCATGTAATATTTTTATTTTTTTGTATAAATGATTTTGATGTTTTACCTACCTACTAAATGTTTGTATGCTGTATGCTGGATTTAGAGATACCTACGTAATTTTAAGAAACACCTGACTTTTGTAACACCTGAATTCACAAACAATAAATGAATATGAATATTTGATTTGAGTGCAAATTACTATAGCCAGCGCCACATCTGCGGAATTGCTTGCTAGTAAAGCTGCGGCCTCACCTACGTCCCATTTACTTACAAGCCGTGCTATACAACGTTGCCACGTCTCTCGAGGACTGTCGCGAGACGAGGCCCGTCCAGAGCATCCCTACGGTGTGTGCCAGTCTGGTCAACGGCTTGTTGGCAAACATAAGTTGGCGCGGCCTGTACCTAAGTTAACGGGCCGAGGGACTGCAGGACTGCAGCTTGATACGGCGTTGACTTACCGACTCCCCAAAGAGAATCCAATACGAAAGAAGATTCCTGACGGAGCGGACGGGCGACAGGTTACTGCAGGCTTCATCGGATGCGACGCGGCCTGGCCTTTTAAAAAAGCAGGCCGTGGGACTTCGGCTTAAGGTAGCAGGTAGGTAGAATAGCTACCTAATTCCGTTCATGTCGTCCTTGCAAGAGGCTATTAGAGGTATAGGTTGGTACCTACCAGAACAACCAAACTATACTTCTATACTGTATTATCTTTGGCCCAAACCCAGGACAAATAATTGCAAATCATGCAAACAGGGACTGAGAATACGAACACGAAAACGAGAAAAACCCAATAATACCTAAGTTTAATTCTTTATTGATCAGTAACAACTACTGGGTGCTAGCTCATAATCAGGTACTTGGCTGGGTATCTTTTATGTAAGTACCTACCGACAATTAATATCTTCGAGAAAATCAAACACCTACCTACAAATCAGTAGTCGTGGGAACTGAAACAACAGTTTTATAACATTTTTTATTTGATAGATAGACACATCGCCTCACTATGTATTTTGCGACTCAACAAGGTACACTTTCAAAGCATTCTCTGGCGCAAATCCCTAATGTGAAAATTATCAATAGGTAGGTATTGTTCTTACATAATAAATTACATAAATTCACAGAACAAAAATATATTTATCATGACAGATTCAAATTTATTCAACAGAATGGGAGCAATCGTTAACAACTTGCATAAAGTGGGGATCATTGGTAATTTGTCACCACTAAGCAAATACGGGTTATTTGCTTAGTGGTGACAACTGGAAATAATCTTTATTTAAATATACAGATGGTACAGGTAGGTATTATGTAGGTACTTGACACATTTCTGTAGCTCATCAATGTGTACGTACTTACCTAGTGTCAATCTCAACCTTATGAAGATCCTATTTGAATCCTATTGATGTTTAGTTAGTGTGTTGAATAAATTAGAATCTGTTATAAACCTACATAACTAATTTGTTTTCATCAGCAGGTAAGGTAAGGCGCCTTATGTTAGGCGCAAGCAATTAAATAATACTGAGACAATGCTGGTGATCCTCTTGTTTCGCCGGACTACCAAAAATTTAGTAAAATACGAACGATTTTTATTTTGCCTACACCAAAGTGCAATTTAGAGATATAGATAAATTGATTAACACTTCAATGATAATATAAATAAAATTGTATAATAGGCGGCCTTATCGCTAAAGGCGTTCTCTTCCAGGCAACCGTTTTATATTAATTCTATATTATTTAATTCATTTTGCAAGGATTTTCCGCAAATGAACAACACCTCGTTACATGATGATTAAAATTAGCTAAAACAGGTCAATCACAAAAACATTTTACTCTAATTTTGACTCCAACTTAAAGTAACATTTTTAAATTATGTTCAAATTCCGATATTATTTATTTATAGTATTTAGTATAACTGAATAAATAAGTTTTCAAAAATAATTACAGAAACGTACCTTAAGAATGATATACAATAATATAAAATACACGTTAAACAGTTGAGATATCTAAGGACCGTTTAAAACGATCTATAGATAGCTCAACTGATCCAGATTACTGCCAGAGGGCAGCGTTCCCAAGGCGGCATTACCACGTTGAATGGCAATGCTAATACGCTGGGCCAGATGGAGCCAGCTCTTGGGTCACGCAATGTATCTACCAGACGCCGAGAAATAATTTTGAAAACGCGGTGGGCTCCTGTTCCCCACGGGCCCAGGGTCTCGACTCCCAAAAGGCACAAATATGTAGGCCTTATCCAAACCAGCATATTTGCGGTTTTTTAATGTCCTCGGCGCATTCAGCCGCCGCACCAGCCCTTTATTTATTGAATTCATTTTGCTAGGATATTTCACAGTTATACATCACCTCGTTGCATGATGACTAAAATAAGCTAAAAACATCAATCACAAATATTACTCAAATTTTGACTTTGATGCATACAAAATAAGATGATTTTTGTTCGAGTTTTACGAAAGTTCAGTTAGCGAGGCGAAACTACAGAATTAGAGCCATTGACGAGATTCATCACTAAAGAGTTGCACGATAGTTAAAATCCTTTCCCTATAAATTATTTTAAGAGTTTATTACACTATCCTAAAAACGTAGAAGCAACTTTGGAGCGTCAACGTAGGTCAATATATAATCTATCTTCATCTACATTTTAAAATAGTGTAATTTGCTCTTTACATAGTTAAACCTACAAGTTTGCGATAGTATTGTCATTGGAACAAGAGGTAAATACAGACACTGATTATAATTAGCTATATCTTGATAATCTAAATAATCTAATCTTACTTCAAAGAAGAGGTTTGAACTTAAGATTTCGTTTTAGACGATTCATCTGGACCCATGGGTAAAGCACTGCAGGATAGCAAAAAAATAAATAAAAAGCAGAAAATAATATTAATTGATTTATTTTAATAAATAAACTAAATTGGATATCTAAAGATGCGATAGATCTAGGAAATAACATACCAGAGTAATATTTACATAATAACAGAACTCATTAAATTTATAGAAATAAACGAATAAATGTACAACTTAAAATTTCAAGGCTTTGAGTAGGTACTAATAATTAGGTGATAAAACTATTGTTTCACTTAAAAAAATAGTTTTAACCTAAGTAAATTTTACTATTTCAAATTAAATTAGCCGAACCCGCATCACAGAGCCAAAGTACTTATGGCTAACTACATTACGTCCCACAGACAAATCACTGGATTTTGATTTAAGTAAGCAAGCCCGACTAATTCTATTTTTAAAGAGCTGTGTTGCCATGAAATAAGCTTTACAAACAAAATATTGCACGGTACAAATTAATAAAAATATGGAATCAATAGATCTCATACTTTGCAAATGATATTAGATATCATTAATTTCGATACTAACGCGTAAAACATAACATGCAGCATATGCGACATAAAGGACACCTTTGCGACAATTTTATACAAATTCATTAATATATTATGATGCTGAGAGGCTTTTTAAAGATGTCCTTGGTATAAACTATGAAGGTAAATAGTATAATTAGCACTATGTACTATGTGAACATCCATATTAATTATATTTACACATTATTTCGAACCATCTTGATGTTTTCCAGATTCATTCATACTTATAATAATTAGTGTTTAACCACTGTGAATATTATAACTTTACTACAAGAAACAAAGTGCAACAACTTTGATAATGTTGCTATAAACAGGCACAATATCTACTGATATTATATATTAAGAAGTATAAATATAAAATGGCAATAATTTTGTACAATACTTTGTCCAAGCGATGTATAAATATAGTATAAGAAAAAAATATGTAATAAAGCATACTTTAATACTTTGAAATGTTATATCACATGAAATCAACTATTCGAATAACTAGCGCTTCATTTGTACAAAGTATTGTCATTTTGAACCCATCTCGTATGTTACGTGACGTATTAATTGTGAGTCAAATGATAAACAAATTAAGAGAGTTTGTATGATACTACAAGTTATTAATGTGCTTTTGTCTAAGGTATCACGCATTTAGATATATGTAGATTGTAGAAGCACATTGATTGGGGGCTTTCTGATAGAACCGTGAGTATGGTAGACTGTGTAGTCTAACGCCGGCTAAGTGAGCGAAATTTAACATCTTTTTAATTATTACCTACCAGTAGTTTTACAACAATCTAACGCGTTAACATCTATACAGTGACGAACATTGTCTTTAGGTAGGTACATGATTAAACAACGATACTAACTGGTATATAAAAGTTTTCAAGCTAGATACACGAGTAAGATATATTTAGGTATTATATATAATATGTAGATTATCTATGAAATGTATTATGAACTAATTAACTAACCATACTGTCAATTAAAATAAATATATATAAAATAAATGAAAAGAATATAAGTAATTTAATAGATTAAATATCTTAGTTTGGAACTAGTTACATACATCGATTATACTGCTTGTCATTTTCAAATTGAAAATGCATTGCGAAATAATCAACAATGAATAATTTTAAATTGTTATATTCATTATTAGGTATTAAAATAATTGTTAGAGACAGCTTTTTACAAAATATGGAATGTGATGTCTATTGATTTTAAATAAATATCTTTTACAAAATCCGCACCATATTCATAAGAATTTTCTGTTTCAATTAAATAAATAATCATAAGCAATTCATGATAAATCAAAAATTAATTTCATAAGACAAATAAAAATATTATGGCCCATTCACACGACTACTTTACTTTTAATCATGCCACAACATCGCGGTAACTTTAGAACCAAAAAGTCTACTTATTATACTACCTAAACAAAATTGACTACATAAAATAATTAAAATTGTATAATTTTAGGACGTTTATGAAATGGTAAATTAATTTATTTCATAAGATTAAACAAAGTAAATAAATATTTACGAAAAATTATAATATTTTTCTCTTCAAAATAGATCAATCTCTAAAAGTACCGTTAAAAAAGTGCGTCAGTCAGTTAAATAATGTTCATTGCAACAATATTTTGCTGTAGGTACAAAGAAAAATTTGATAGAAATTATCGTGCATACGACATACATGACAATTTCTTATCAAACTTTTCTCGTTATTTGACAGCACTGTTATAAATAATAAAATAATATTAAAACAAGTTCTTTTGATTCATAAATACTAATGAGCATCAAACTAACCCATTGCAACATTGACAGGCCCTAAACTACTCTTAACTTCACAGTACTCTATGACAAAACATTTACTATACGTTTAGTACTTGGAAGCTAAAACCACAATCTAATTTTGGTTTTATCAACAATATAACTCTCACCAAGTCTAAGCTACTCATTAGAACTTTACAAGCGTAGACCTAGGATATATTTAACTGAACAGTAACTGGTTCTAAGATACCTTCCTACAGTTTGACAAGCTATAACCGTATAGGGGTATGTTTAACTGAACTGGTTGGTAGGCTGGGGCTGGACTGCGGGCCGCATGGGCGCTTGCATACCCATTGGCATCATGGGAGCTCCAGTCATCCCGATTACCATTGGCTGTTGCTGGAAGTAAATATATTGCATTGTCAGTGCTGGAATCGGAGAACCCGTTGATTTTATGCTCTCATTTGAGCTTTGAGTTGATTGGGCAGTCATCTTAAATATTTTAACACTGATTATATGAATTTTACATAAAGTAAACATGAGTCTACAGTAAAAAATACAAGTATAAGTATGAGAGAAGGTTATAGAGTTTTAAACAACAATTTAGTCATGCTAACCATTTCAAAACATTCAAAAATACATGCGAATCTGCTCATTCAATGCAGGATTTATCAGTTTTTATATAAAAGATTTGGATACAATTAAGAAAGTAGGGTATATGTAAATCAAACATTACTATTCTTACTCAAAAAATAGAGATATTCCCATCTGTCCCCCGTGGGGGTCAGATGGGGAATAATAATTACAACCTGCTTATTTTGCTGTTTTTTTAGTTCTTAATCTACGAGTCGCCTTTACCAGATTTTTGAGACGATGACTATTTTTAGTCAAAAGTAGTTCATCATCTCGGTGAGAAAATATACAAGTGTGAGGACAGTTGGTTAGAGGAAAGAGGGAAAAATAAATCTAAGCAAAATAAAAACCAATAGCGCAACTTACCACAACATAATGCGGGGGGTGGTATGTGTGTGGCATAGTATGGGGCATGGGTAGATTCATGCCGGGGCCCTGTAACGCAAAATAAAAGCATGCTACGAGGAAAAACGAAAATGCTACAAAAAGGATGGGTGTTTTAATCAAATTACGGATTTACAGGGTTATTTACAGGAACTGTGCAAAATTCTAGAAATTATATTGAAAAAACTATAAATTGGGACATTAGTCGTGCAAAGCCTACCCTTAGTTACAGCGTTTTGAACGATGGAACGAACGACATAATTTTGGCACCGATGTCGTAATCCTCCTCAACAGACGAAACGTTAATTTGAATTTTACAACGAAACCACTGTCAATTCGACTGAATTCGACAAGCATTTTATCGATGTTATCGTTTCGATATATCGAATTGGGTTTCCGAAGTAATCGCCCTGTGTGCCTGTGCCGCACACTGTGTGGTCTTGAACAACCATCGTCGGAGAACAAGCCTGTTTTAATATATGTAGGTTGACTCTCTATCAATAACAGCGTGACGTTAAAGAATGGGCTGTCCTTTTCATGTTAATTTCAATAAATAAAATTGGCACAAGATCTAAAGTTCACATGAGTTAATGTGAGATTGTGAGACAGAAAAATCGTGAAGAAAAACATGAAATCTTGAGAAAATGTGGACTATATGGATTTGTACACAGTTCCGGTAGATCTCAAAAAACAAGAGGCAATAAAGAACTTTACAATATCTAATTAAGCAAACAAAGTGTTCTAGCATAGAAATAAAATTGCAATGTGTTAAGCTTTGGAAAAACCTACTTAACTAAAGTACTTACCTACTTTACAAGGATACTGAAGAATAGAAAGAACTGTACTTTAAACTGGCATTAGGCTTTTGATTTGATGTTTAATGAATAGTTTGAACTACAAAAAGATGAACGACTGTTCATGCTATGTTTTTTTTTTAAGTTTGTTATGTGTTAACGACCGCCAAGCGTGGTCACAGATAGTGCATAATATCGTTGTCTAGATTGATTCATACTATTGATATTTTAGGCTTAAACCTGTTTCAATAAACGAATCTAAAATGGCGGTCATGTAAGATTCCAGTAAGATTATGCGGCATTTTTTTAACATCACTATTAGAATTCGTATTGTATTAATAGGTATTACGTATTATGATTTATTTCCGACGTTTCGGTTGCAGTAGCCGTAGTCGCTGGCTGATTGGTTTCTAAAGTTTCTATTATTGGAACAGGTTATAGCGATTGAAAATATGCCAGTGCTTTCAGATTAAGAAGTTTCTATTCAACCGTTAGGAAGTGTTGTGTACGTACCATAGGCCTGTAACCCGCACCCGTCGTTGCCTGCATCGGCTGCGGACTCCACGCAGCACCTTGCTTCTGAGCGTTCTTCGGCGAGCTCCATTGCATTGGTCTGACAACGATGCGTGTCAGTCGGAGGTGGGAACGTAAGTAGCGTACGTGAATGAAAGCTTTTTACTGTGTTCGTGAGTCGAGATACTACCTCAAAAAATTCTCAAAATTATATATTTTACAAAAATTTTGAAACCACGAAATTTTGAACTGATTAGATTCTCCTTCTTTCATTCAACATTTTCTACTAGCTGTTGTACTGACTTGTAGATCAAAAGGTTTTTGTTTGATTTTTCCCATTCGTTCCCAGTGGGGGCGAGTGGTAATAACCCTATTTTTCGGGTACTATCTCGATACTCAATTACATAGGTGTATACTAAGAGCGAGTGTAGGTATTCTATATTAACTAGTACGGTAGGGTTATAATTTACCAGTCAATCATACATTTTGTTGTGAATATTACTCGTGTAATGATCGAACTTCGTAAGTATGTATATGTATTTACAATTCCAGTATAATATTCACAACTATGGTACATTCAAGTTTAATTTATTCTCCGCATACTACAATTTAATGTTGTAGCGTTTATTTGTAGAAAACCATTTTCTAAACAATAGTTTTTTCTATTATTCTTGTCACGGTATTTTCACGATCACGACTTAGGTACGCGCCTCTCAACTTGAACACAGCCTTAACACTGCATAATATTCGCCCTGTCACTATTTGTCACTATTTTACACAAGTATAAATTTTTAAAAAAGAACCCCATCACAAAATTATTAAGGGTATAGTATTCTACTAGTCAAGCCCCTTCATTTGATATGCATATTGAGAGAGTTGTGAAAAAATATGTAATCCGCCATTTTGTGGCGGCGGCCACCTTGGACCGATTTTCATCATACATAGCTAAGAACACTCCCGACTAATTAACCTTTCAAAAAAAAACAAAATCAAAATCGGTTCATCCCTGCGGGAGCTACGATGCCACAGACAGACACACACACAGAGATACGTCAAACTTATTTTTTTAACCCCGTCGTTTTTGCGTCGGGGTTAAAAAAGGGATGGCACTATTTTAAACAGTGATTAACTTTTGACAGACAGAAGTTGAGAGACGTTTCTAAGTAAGGACGTAAAGGTATAATTATGAAGTTAGGGAGTCATAAATTTTGACGTAATTTTTTCAAGACTTCGTAAAATAGATTTAACTTAGACTCTTCATATTAATCGGTGAGTACAGCAGAAAAAGTTATTGTGTCAAGGAATAATTTTGCTTTCATTCACGTATATGTTGACTATATTTTTTTCTACGTACTAATTTATTGCGCTTCGTAAAACTGTCACCTCAAAATTTTTTGTTTTTTAGTTTTGTTTTGATACAAATTTTTAATTCTTCTAAATTTTAATCTTATTATTTCCAGTATTTATTGTCTTTAAATGGTTCAAGAGTTGGAGTGACTAACACAACTTTGAAGTCACAAAACGATTTATATTAATATTGATTTGAATTGTGATGTAAAAGAAAATACAATAAATTTGCATAAAAAAAATTAAAAAATTGAAAACACGCAACACTACAAAATATATTTCACTCCACAACTGCATTAAGTTTCATTCAAAAATTGTATGAAACTTGTCAAACATACTATTTACCACACAATAGAGAATATTAGAAATACGAATATATTAGCTTACCTACATAATTCATTCAAATAATTTCATTCAAGCTAAATATTGTTTTAAAACCATTGAATTATTTTATATTATGAGCGCTGGTAGAAATTTTTGCTTGTTTCAGGCAACATTTATTTTTAGATACCATAACCATGAATGTTGCCATCAATTGAAATTTTTCAACGCTTTTTTTTCTGTTGCTCTTTTTTTTTTAAATAATTCATCAGTTATCTACACCAAAAATACTAACTATATAAACAAAACTCACTTCTGAGCAGCGGCGGTTTTGTTGATGGATAAGTTGTTGGCCAACTGAGCGAGCGACGAGTCCAGGTCACCAGTCAATACCTTGCCTGGTTGTTGCTGTGGTTGACCTGGAGATTTGAGAGCTATTTGTAGAAAAGGAAGGCAGATTTTGGTCTAATAGCGGTGGTAGGGTACAAAATGAGTTAACGAGTCGAAGTCTAGAAAATAATGGTATGGTATGCTGAGATGACGTCATCCTCGCATGGTATGGTAAAATGGATTGTCTCTTTTAATATACTTTGGGACAGCTGATGGATGACAGTATGACAGTCAGTAAATTAACTTAGCAATGAAACGGTCGCAAAACTGAAACATTTGAAAGGTGACTCAAACGACGACACGGTACAACGCAGAAAATAAAACCATCATGCTATAAACTGAAAAATAAAACGTTATATCGACTCTATCTATCACAAAAAACGTAATAAAAAGCTCTGTACAAAGTTAGGCAAAACTGTGCATGTGAGGGTACTACAACAGTATGATACAAAGCACACTGGCAACTATTCTATATTCAAACCGGCCATCGGCATCATCGGTTGGCGGGCGGGGGAGCCGAACATCATTGGCTGAGACATCGGCATGGACATGACGTCACTGAAGGGCTGTGACGCCATTGGCTGCGGCTGCTGCGTGATTGGCTGAGCCTTGGCCGGTGAGCCTCCGAGTGACATTCGCATGACGTCTTCGAGGTCGTCAAACGCGGATTTGGGGGGGTTAGGAGGAGGGGGGCGGGCAGGAGACGCGGATATCGGCTGGGTGAGGTCTCCCATACCCATGAACGGGTTCGGCGCGGCAGCTTGCACAATAAACACGATTTAGATAGTTGCCTTCACAACTCCACATTAACATAACCCAACACCATTATAACATAGAATAGCAAAGATTTAAATACAATTTTAACGGTTCTGAGAGCATACATGTTGTTATTATATTAAAATCATTAAGGTGAATTTATGCTCAGAAATTATAATCACAAATTCGACTTATGTATGGTGTCAGAGTCGTGTTAGAAAAATCAGTAAATTAAAAGAAAATTACTTTTATTAGAATGGGGCTGCCATTTGATTAAGCTGACTAAAAGTAACATTTATCTAACTTAAATAATGTTTTATCCAATATAATTCTCCTTATTCAAATACAAATAAAAATCAAAAAACTACTATTTTAGTAGAAATCGCCATCACATGGCAGCCCCAGTGTGCGTAAAGCGCCTCACCTGCCGAGTTATCAGAACTATCGAATACGTTAGAGAAGTTAGCCTCCGGCACGAAGGTATTGTTTTGTTGCGGGAACGCCGAGAATCCATTGGTCGGTTGCTGTTGACTCCACACCTGGTTGTTTGTAGACGCTGGCACTGGCGCGGCGGCTAAAAGGCCCCATATATTAACACTAGCTTCTTTCCCCAAGGTAATACCTATCTCCTTACCTAAATTTCATTAAGATCCGTTCAAACATATTCAGTAGGTAGTAAGAATGTTTTTAGGCGTGAGGTAGGTAGTGTGCTGAAAGATTTTTATTATTATTCGTTATCTAGGTGATTAATTAGAGTAATTGGTTGTGCCGTTCTAATTAATAATTAATAAAATAAAATATGTACGCATTATTCATATTGAGTAAATATATAGTTTTATGGTTTAGTATGTGGATGATCGAGCTTTGCTCGGTGATAAACACGGATAAAACGACGTTTTCAAAAAATGAAACCTAACTAGATCGATTTATCGCCCCCGAAACCCCCTGCATACTAAATTTCATGAAAATCGGAGCTGTTTCAGAGATTTAGATTTTATATATATATACAAGAATTGATCGTTTAAAGGTATCTAATACCTTTAATACCTACATATAAAATAATAATGTGATTTGCATGGTGTATAATTTTAATTCTTTTTTACACACACACACAGGCGCACGGATTGAAATAAATCATCGTACAAACAATTACGATTTGGTAAAATTTTTCAGTGTTGCCATGATATATAGATATGCCTGTAGTCTGTCATTATATTTTATTTAGGTGTTTTTTATTGTATTTTTTAATGTTGCAATATTGTTCACTTTAGTATACCTACCCATTTCCATAAACCAGTTATGTGCGTAATATGTACAGTATTTCCTCCATATTCCAGAAAACGTATCAAACTCGAAATACGAAAATCAGTGTTGGGTTTTATAATGTGCAGATCTACTCAGTGTATGTTAAGTGTGGAATCTTACAGTGCAGTTCATAGCACAATGTATCTGGAAACAAATCATTTTCTATATCCAAATGAGTCAGCAAAACAAGCATACGGCCACCTAATGGTTATCGTTACCTAGGACGCTTGGAATACTAGAAGGTATCACACGCACGATGCCGGCTCTAGACATAAGTTCTTTTGTCTATTCGTCCAGTAATGTCATTTGCTCCAGTGCTCTTCGAACGTAAACACAGTAATTGCGCACTACAGCTTGGAGGGAGAATATCTGGCACTTCTTCTTCTCGTGTCAATAGTTATTTTGAGGTAGTGTGGTGAAAGGATTAAAGTGCGCCTCAGAGGCTCCTTTTTGGCACTGTGGTGTACTCACCGAGACGGTATCTTGCTGAACCAGGTAACTTGAGATTAGAGATTCAAATTCATGGGATATAAATGTAACCTTTATGGTCGAAGCGCCTATATAACTTAACGTATGTCATAATTTGGTGCTATTTGACGCACTGAAATGCGAGTTTAGAGTATGTATTTATATCTACTATCCATGTCTTAGTAGTACTCCTAGTTTTGTCCCGAATAAGTAATTACGTTAGGTTCTATACAGGGTGTCCCGGAACTGCAACTAGTATGTTATACCGAGGGGGGTCGATTCTTGAAAAATCCCGAAAAACGGGAATATTGTTCTACAAAATTTGATAATTTGATGATTTTCAAATTGTTTGATTTTGATTTTTTAAAGAAATATGCAGCAAAGTTTGCTTTAAAGCTGTTAAGTAAATTTACTTAACAGTTTCAGTAAATTTGGATTTGTTTTAAGTTTATGTAGTTAGGTAACGTGCTTAGAAACGTTGTTGTCAAACTATGGTTGGCAATTTAACTTCTGAAAGTATTTTTTGCTCAAAACGGGGTATTTACATAATATATGTGTTTCAATTTTTCCCGATATTTCGGCACAGTTGCATGCGCCATGATCACGAGATAATTATGGTATCATACATGATAAATACCCCGTTGTGAGTGAAAATTATATAGTTATCAATTACTGAAATGATATAAAGTTTTATGAAAACATAAAAACAAGAAATCATAAGAATTGTACCTCTATATCTGTTCATTTTCATGGTCGAAATCATCCCGATACTAAAAAATTCTGAACTAGTATTTTAGTACTTTAGGACACCCTGTATATTGATTTGTTGTTATCATGTTTATTAGACTATTAACTCCGTCAAGTTCCCACCGACTAATAGGAAACTAGTATGTTTGTTATTTTTAGTTGGATGTGTTATTAACATGTTATTATGCCCAGTTAAGTAATTTATACACGTAACAGTAAAGTTATAAACACATTATACAACACCTATGGGACCACTTTCACAATCGTAAGTATACATTTTGACAAACACGGGTTTTATTCATGTATTATTTTACCGATGTATCGAGAATGAAAATAAAATGTGGGTAAAACTCATGTTTATCAAAAATTGTACATATGATTTTAACATGCATTATTTTAATTCTAACTGATTTGTATTTAGAGAGTAAAATCAAAATTTTGCTATAACAGATGTAGAAAGATTTAACATTTTTATTTAAACGAACCAGGAGTAAAGCATACATGGTAGTCTTTTGAAGAAAGCTTATTATAATATAAACGACTATATTATTGATAAGAATGCATGGCCTCATGTCGCTCTGCCGTCAGACAGTTAACCGACACACTTGAAATGTATAAACTCTCTTGTATTAGTATTTCGTAGTTAAGGTAGTTATAAGATGGATCATATAAAAAAGCGCTAGGACCAAGACGAGTTTCTTGCCAATTCTTCTCAGGCTTGGGTTAGGATGAATTGGCACCTAAATACACCTAGTATGTAAGAAGTTTCAAAGTGATCCTTGTGATTGTATTGAATAAAGTATCTTTTGACTTTTGAGATAAGTGAATGTCCTGTTGGAAAGTGGTTTATCTATGATACTTGCAATAATAATAATTATGTCGGACATTTCACACAGCGGCATCTGGCCCCATAGTAAGCAGAGCTTGTGTTATGGGTACCACATGAATGATGTAGTACTTATATACTCCTTTTTTTATTGTTTTGTTAAAACATACATCGTGGAGCTCTGAGACAGCGAGACGGCGCTGTGGCAAAGCAAAAAGAGATGGCGAGATGATCTCGGCGCCTTTAACAGAGCTTGGGTCCAATTAGCTCAAAACCGAGATGACTGGAGAGATCAATCGTAATACTTGTAATATTTGCAGCTAATACAAACATTTGTCCCCCGGAAATCGAACCCGCAACATTCTGCGTCTCAGACGGGCTTTCACCACTGTGCCACAAAGGTCGTCAAAGCTGTCATGTTAAATAATAATAATAATAATAATAATAATGCCGGACATTTCACACAACATCATCTGGCCCCAAAGTAAGCAGAGCTTGTGTTATGGGTACCACACGACTGATATACTACTTATATACTTTTTTTTGTAAATACATACATATTATACATAGAAACACCCAGACCCAAGACAAATACTTGCAGATCATACAAACATTTGTCCCGCGGGAATCGAACCCGCAACCTTTTGCGTCTCAGCCGGGCCTTGGTCCACTGCGTCACAAAGATCGTCAGACTATATCGGAGATTTCACTGCAGCTTGTTGTAATCAATTCTCCAAGCATTCTCATTTACATAGAAACATTCTAAAGGCCACTTACCACCAAACATATCGGCGAATGGATTGCCGAGCGAGAGCAGATCATCAGACGCTTTAGTCGAACTAGAGCCGTTGTCTGTCGGCGTCGGACCGAACAAATCAACTATGGATTGTTGGTTGCTAGTGGGCGCCGACGATAGGAACGGATTGTTGGCCGCGTTCGTCGGAGATTGGACCTTATTCTGAAAGAGTTAGGTGTGGTTGTAGATAAACGTTATTTGAACCTTGTTTTGTTTGATAGATATATAGTTTCATATATTGCTTGCGATCATCGAAGTTTGCACCTAATTCTGTAATAGGTAGGTGTGGTTGTAGATAAACATTCTTTAGACCTTGTTGTATTTGATAGATAAACAATTTTATATTTTGGACATGTTCGTCGGATATCGGACCTTATTCTAATAGAGGTAGGTGTGGTAGTAGATAAACGTTCTTTAGACCTTATTTTGTTAGAGATAGATATACAATTGATCTTTACACATAAAAGTCTCACTTGCACAATAAAAGACAAAATAGTGCAAAGTTGAAAATTATAAAAAATGCACATTTTGCTATTTAAAGTAATACTACTTCAATAAGTATAACATAGTATAAAGTAGATATAATCTCTGATTAAGGCGGTACCCTGAGCATATGACCTTGACTCGTTTTGATGACACTCAAATCGCGATTGTTATCGGATTAAAATCAAATAAGATATCTAAGTGCAACAGACAATGTTTTATGTACTTTATTCTCTTATTTTTCGTACACTGAAGATAATATGATAATTATTTCATATTTTAGACCTTATTTGATAACTAAATTATACAATTAACAATAACTTTAAAAATAATTTGAAACGAGCTGGAGACAAAATATTAAACATACTTGCTCCATATTTTTTTTTACCTATATATTAATACGTGAAGCAAAAACTTTGTAACTATTTTTTACGAAAATTGCGCAGACGGAGTAGTATGAAATTTCGCACACTTATAAATTAAATACAAGGAGTGTAGAATTCTAATAATTATTTAAAATTATGCATAAAAAATACATTAATTATTAATTAATTATGGTCAAATTTCGAGCAGTAGGCGACCACTAGTAATAATATTCCTTCAATTGACAAGCAGATATAACTTTTAAATAGAAGAAAATATAACTCATTTTTCCATACAAATGGTAATTTACTAAGGGTACCGTCTTAAGCCCTATTAATGTTATAGTTGTACAAGTGGGGGTTGAAAAAGACACAAACAACAAAACAATCAAACACAATGACACCGGCTAGCGAGACCTTCCCAACTGCAATTTAAAGCGATGATATCACAAAACATGACCATCCCTACTACTAAAGTAATTGATTACTTCAGTAGTAACATCCCATTGCCTTACAGTTATCTCCGAGTACTCCTCTCCTCCGGTCCACTCCGACCCTTGCAATAAATGCACCTGCGTTCAATGATACAGTGAATCCATGCAAATAAAACTTCAATTTACGACTGACCTCATACGGACAGCTCAGTGGGTATAAGTCGGCCTTCTGGGCTGTAGGTTGTGAGTTCGATCCTCATCTAGGAAAATTATGTGATAATGATAAATAAAATGCCCGACATTTCACACGACACCATCTGGCCCCAAAGTAAGCAGAGCTTGTGTTGGTGCCTCCACATGACTGATATATATACTTTAATATTTTGTATATGTACATGTTTTTTTTGTAAATACATACATATTATACATAGAAACACAAAGACCCGAGACAAATACTTGCCGATCATATATAATAAACATTTGTCTCGCGGCGAGACTCGAACCCGCAACTTTCTGCGTCTCAGCCAGACCCTGACCCACTGCACCACATAGTAATATCCTAGTCATTATAATGTCAATTAAAAAAGATGGAAACATATTTTAAAAAGTTTAACTGACGTGTGATTAATTATAAGGTAGACACTTAAACGATTACTGGATTCTCAATCAGTCAATTCTTCAGTTCGAAAAACCCAGACAATAATGTACTCTAACCACTAGATTTAACTAAACAAATGCAATATGAACATAGTTCATTTTACCTTGTATTGATTCATAGCAGCTTCTTCTTCCGCCAATACTTGTTGCTTCAAAGAATCATCAATAAGGAGCGATCCATTGCTCGCTTTGTCCAGTCGAGAAGAGGCAGCCACGTTTCCGAATGACGATGACGTTGATGACAGAGCACCCATCACGCTTGCTACGTTCTTTTGAGCACTGGAAGAAGAAAATACGTGTAAACCCCTCTACTAATAAAACATTAGGCATCATGCTGAGTCGGGGCCAATTTGCTATATACACATACCTAAGCATAATTGTATTATTGGTACCATGTATCTTGTTCTTTTCTTGTATATTGTGTGTTGTGTGCTAAGAAGCAATAAATGTCTGTCAATATGTCTTTTAGGTAAGTAACACATCTTTTTCGGGTTCCGAAGTCCACAAGTTTGTTGCCGACACGGCACACCATTACAGGGAACCGTAGTTGCTGTGCCTTGTGGCGGTGATCGGACTCATTCGCCTGTTGCTACTACTGGCCACTGGTACAATTCGTTGCTTGTTTTCCGTCAGTACAATTGTAAGGAAATTTGTTAATGTTGCTTGTCTTCAACTGACGACTTTAAGTTATCAGTTGCCGACACTGAACACTTTTTGATCGTTAATGAGTATATGTTAAGTGGAACTGGACACATAAAACATTTACGTATACGCAGGGAGTGGATGATTTCATACTGGTTCTATAGAAATTAAATATTCATCGGTAGCTATCCGAAACAAGATAAAGTCCACGTTTGCGCCCTGCTTTATAGTATCGCTATGTACAAGTACTGATCTCGCAGAGCGTGGTTTGAGTTCGTTGATCTGAAAGGAACTACTAACATAGCTATTCCACGACCACTTCCTATATAACAGACAGGTATAAGACAGGTTCAAGTTTTAAGGATGTTAAGAGCCATGCCTGGCCAAAACAGTAGCAGTGTCATCCTAAAACTTGTTCCTTTTGTCATCTTATTTGGTCTCATTCACCAAGTAATATCCGTTTCCTCGTAAGAGTTTATTCCGTTGTACGTCTGCTTTACAGGGCAGCCCTCCAGATAATAGACTAGTTCTCTGGCAAAAAAGGTTGCCCCCTCCTCTTGATCTTTTAAGCCCTGATGAGCGACTACCACCAGGAAATAACCAACCTTACGCAATCTGCAAAATCCCACAACAGACTGCAGATATGATTTGTGTAAGTGGGGAATGCTAGACAAGTCACGTGTACAGTGCGACTGTGGTGCTCCCTTCCAAACCATGTCTCATCTACTTGATTGCCCTACTTGCCCCTCCTCCTACACAAGAGCTGACCTCAACACCGTCTCGGACGCCGCTATAGCGGCAGCAACATTTTGGTCGAGGCAAATTTAATTATTTTGTGAAAAAATTGACACGAAAGAAGATCAAGTAATATTACCGAGTGCCTTTCAAACCTTTTTCTCACGAGTTACTAGTTATTTTAACCCAGTGCAGTGAAAGGATTAAGGTGCGCCTTAAAGGCTACTTTCGTGCACAGGTCCCATAATCTTCAATGTTTTTAGCTTGGCTACCAATACCACGGTTTGAGAGTACTCTCAAACGTCAATTGAAAACATCGTGAGGAAACCAGCATATCACCAGAAGATCCAGGTCTATACGAGTCTATATGAGAGATGGTCTACCATGTCTAAGGATAAGGTAACATATTTACCTCGCCGTCTGAGTTGGAGTGTTAGCAGCCGATCCTTTCTTGCCCTCCAGCGATGCTAAATGTCCTTCCAAGGCATCGAGCAAGGAGCTGGGTGCCTTGGTCAGGTCTGGAATGTCTCCTTTATCGATGCCAACGTTTTCTGCCACCTGAAATATAAAGAAAACAGTAAAGAAGTATTAATACTACTACCATCAGCCACAGCTTTACTAACTGCTGAATATATGCCTCTTGGGTTTAGTCTTAGGAGTTAGGACTAATGATTAAGTCGTCAACCTATCTCGTTGTTCTTTTCTATAACCTGTACTACCAAACTTCTTCTTCGTTTATGGAATGTGTCATAATTATGTCAATTTTACAGTGTCATGTGTTTATAGTATGGTGTCACAATATCGTATCTTGTCGATTGTCATTTGTTATTTTATATAAAATGGTGAAACAAACCTTTTATTTCAATTATTCACACCCGAGACAATAACTCTAGCTCTATTTAAATAAAAACAACACCAAAATCTCTACTAATATTACAAATGCGACAGTAACTCTGTCTGTCACGTTTTCAAGCCTAAACCGCCAAACCGATTTTGATGAATTTTGGTATAGAGACAGATGGGACCTTGGAGAAGGACATAGGCTACTTTTTATGTAGGTACCACGCGCGCGAAGCCGCGGGCAGCACCTAGTTACAAATACAACTTGAGAAAAATAATAATATAGCCCAATGTTAAGATAGCGCAAGACGGCCAGAAATAATAACCACACATGTTATATTTTAATATTAGCATTTATCATTCGTGCGATTTGTCACGTCAATTGAATGAATAGACAGTTCTAGTAAGTTTTATAGGAATCATTACACAAATTAAAAAAAAATCCGTTAGTCCGTTCGTCCTGTCTTGTATTCGTTCATCAAATGTCGCGCGCGGTACATTTAGTTTTTTCGTTATGAACTTGTCGTATTTATTAGAACATTTAGAACACAGACATTCTTTATCGATCTGTAAGTAGATATTATCATCGCGTCGTGTGTGCAAAGAGACAAAACGATAGACTGTGCTTTAGGATTTGGACATCGTTTATATCTGGATTGTGCCCGTTTCTGCTGAACCTTTCCTGGTGTTTATGACCCATGTTGAGTGCGTAAAACGAGCTGAAAGGTAAGTGACCTCTGATCTCAAAGACTACTACGTTACGACAACCTCTGTGGTGCAGTGGGCTAAAGTCTGGCTGAGACGCAGAGAGTTGCGGGTTCAATTCCCGCCGCGGGACAAATGTTTGTATGATCTGCAAGTATTTGTCTCGGGTCTGGGTGTTTCTATGTATAATATGTATGTATTTACAAAAAAAAAGTATATAAGTAGTATATCAGTCATGTGGTACCCATAACACAAGCTCTGCTTACTTTGGGCCAAATGATGTTGTGTGAAATGTCCGGGATTATTTATTATTATATTTATCGTGTCGTTAAATAACCAAAAATACTAAAATCTGTACAGTCCACTTTTATGATCGACCAACACTTATCTCACATCAAGCGGTAATGCTCTCGTTGCTATGTTTCGGTTCGTAGGGTGAGTGTCGGTGGAATTACACCTCAACTTCATGTTATGGTAATGGGCGCAATGCAAGTCACGTGTGTCACATCATTCCCGTCACAACAGGCAAATGTCTTGTAGCTGTAATTTGGCAGAGGTAACCGCTTCCCACCAGGGAGACTTCTGCTAAAGTTGGCATTTAATCAAATAGTAAAAAATCTTCCTAAACGAAAAACGCATGAAGCTACGATTAACACCAGCTTTTAAAACCAGGACACATATTTGAAGGTCTTGACAAAAAGATAAACTTGGTATAGAGACAAAAAAAGGCATGTTACCTTCAAAAACTCTCCGACCCTATCCATTCTGATGAGGAACTTCTTATAGAGGTCGAGAGCGTCGCGGCAGTTCTTCTTGTTCATGTCGAAGTACTTCTCCAGCAAGTTGATGATGCCGTCGTTGTAACAGGCGAATAATCTGAAATTACAATAACTTTATTTAGATTTCTATAGCACGTTTGACGATGGTCATCCAGATCTTTCTAGAAGGTGGCCGATAACTGTTTTCTAAAGGTGTCTGATCGTATTCCTGGAAGCACAATGAACATGTTGTGTTTTCAAATTTAAACAGATAATCCAGCCAATTGTGAAGAATTCTAGAAAATCTAAAAGCATATTGACGTCAAACTCAAGCAGTGAATTCAGCAGGTCTTGCAGCAGTGGATGTATTATGAGTTTCTAGAAGAATCCAGAAGTTACCTGATCAGATCCCTGAAGAGAAGCATGAAGCACATATTGATGACTCCATTGGTGAGATCATTGGACGTGCAGTCAAACTCCAGCAATGAATCCAGCTGGGCTTGCAGCACTGGAAGTGTTTTGAGGAGTTTCTCCGCATTCATCATCCGTAAGGAGCCTTCTTCTTTGCTGTAACGTAGCAATGGGTGTTTTAAAAATAGTACAAAAGATGAATTGCAATTTTTATTGAAAGTCTTGAAAGTCCAGGTTGTGTCTGCTACTGGACAAATAAGTTCGTATGAACAAATGTCAAACACTGATATCTAAGTCTAAGTAAGGCGACACAAAGACCTTGATCATGACCTGAACAGTTATATCCGAGATCGACAGCTTAGTTAAGCCACCAACCCAATGATGAATGCGCTCAAGGTTTTTCAACAACCTCATGTTTGATAATACTACTCATGGTTACTCGATGCTTATTCCTTACCCTCGTTTAACCTTGCAGAAGTCAAAGGCCACAGTCCTGTACGACAGCGCCTTCTCATTGAGGTACTTGGCGTAGCGGCGGATGAACGGAGACATGTCATATCCTGGACATGTAAGAGAACTCACGTGAACAGATTCAATTAAAGAAAGCTTGATGAAAATACTAACCCACTATAATCACTTGTCATTTTAATGTCAATGTACAAATATGGCAACAAATTTAGGAGTACTTTAGCTAATGTATGATTATAAGGTAAGACTAAGCATCATAGATACCCGCATAAACGTGCCCTTAAGCGATTCCACACGTGCGACTTGCAAACATGTTTCCAGTTAACATGACAGAGTCGCTTTTAATACATTTGTCTACCAGCGTGTACACCTGCCTCGCGCCGGGCACGATCATCTATCGCTCGAAACACGTTAGCAAATCGCCAGAAAGAAAAAGCTCATAGGGGACTTTTTACTAAATATTTAATGAATTCTTGGTGATAGGCGACATTACAATTACAACACAAAAACAAAAACTCTTTACTAAAACCGTGCAGCAAATATCGTGCAGTGCATTTTGTCATACATCACTTGCGTCACACATTGCGTGACCAATTTCAGCTTTAAATATGATCTTCATAGTTTGCAAGCAATGCATACATTCTATGACTTATACATTACGTGTTAGGATTGAATTCGATATGTAGTTTTGTGACTTAGCAAGTAATGTATCGGTTGTATTACAGTGTTGGCATTAAATAGGTGCATTGTGCTAAGGTGAAAATAACTACGTTTTAATATCTGCGTTTTATAACAAGGTTAGATAACTTAAGGGTTAATTACTTACTTTATGCTAACGATAAATTGAATATTATTTTTTATTACATTATAATTTCTTTGTAAGATAAAGTTTTTGCAATTATTTCTGTTAGATTACTCAAAATAACTAATTTGTAGCATACATTATAACCAAAATATTGTATTGTATTGGTCGTCGTATCTGCACCAGATATTATGATATCTCCAGATCTACTAAAAATATGCTTCTAAATTGGTACTTTCAATATTAAATGTATAAAAAGTTAACTAAAAATGTAAAAAGATGAACTATAACTCTTCACATTTTTTATTAAATCCTATAAATATTGCAATTCTAACCCAATTCATCAGTCTCTTGTTTCCTTGTCATACCGTATCCAAGAAAAGAAACTGCAAACAGATACATGCCTACAAAAAAAAACTTAATATAGAAAAATAACAGGGATGAAGCAACAATCACGTGCGACAATAACAAATTGCAACCAAAAGTTCCAAGCGTGTACACGCACATGTGCAGACGAACAAACATAATACACAAGCCGCCATTTTGTTTTTTGAACTCACCAATCCGGGCACCGGCCGCGCCTTTCAGTAAGCGAAAGAAATAAAGAGCATCATTAAAGTTGCAGTTGCATTTATTACAGTAGAATGTAGGTATTTACGTTTACTTTCCGTATATAATGTTATAAATAGGAATTATAAGGAATACCAAAGAAACTGTTTCGGGTCTAATGAGGTGGAAACGTCTGAGGAAACCCGCGCTATATAGGTTCATCATAGAGTATACAAATTCCACGGTATGAGTGTCCATATCTTGTGAGGGAACTCATCATCAATTGCATGTAGCATTTTGTGACATTCATCAGTAATGTGCTAGAATCATGCACATATAGAATCCCATACACGAGTAGGTATGTTTATTTACAAATGAATTCTCAATGCAAACATGCTTCAGATTGGAAGGTTAAGGTTCTAGTATATGCCAGTTTCCTCACGATGTTCTCCTTCGCCATTTGAAAACCTTTGGCATTGCGCACATATATTTTCGAAAAGATTGGTGCACGACCAGGGCATCTAATCTGCGAATCGATTTCGATATATCGAATCGATAGTCGTTGAAATGTACATCCAATTCAGTCAAATTGACAGTTGTTACGTTGTCAAAATCAAATTATCTTATCATCTATTATGGAGGATATCGATTGTCAAAAGTTGTCGTTCGTTCCATCGCTCAAAACGAGTCGAAACGATGTAGGTATGAGTAGGGCTTTGCACGATTATTGATCCGATATATCGTTTGTCGATTTCAAGAGTAGAAGCCCTGGTTCGAACCCGACCCTATGATTGGAAGGCAAGGGTGCTACCAGTACACCAGTGTTCTATGCTCCTCAATGAGGCGATGTTTTATCCTCCTCAATGTTCTATCTCAATGAGGAGCATCTCTTTCTCTAAGGCATGCATATTTATTTCAAATAGATATCATTTTTTTTATCTATTATTTTATTAATAATCTTATTATTAAAGCACATGGCCAGCTATATTACTTTGAGAGTGTACGATAACACAATGAAAAAACATTATTCATAGACCTAATTAGTAAAACATAATTTTTATCATTTTTGACTGATATCGTTAGTTTAAAAAAAATGGTTTATTAATCAAATTAATAGAGGTCGAGATATCAATAACCCGTTATCGGTAAATAATTATTGTAATAGCACATAAACTGTTATTGTTTTGATAGCATAAGTAGTAATTGCTGCAAATGAATTAATTGTCTTCTACAAATGTTGACTATGTTAGAAAACATACTTTGTAATACTGATATGGAACGTGCAGTCTCCTTGTTAACATAAACTTGATTATGTCAGGGAAAGGTTCAATAGCCCCGCCTTTCTGATACTTGTATTATTAACCTGTCTCTGCCTACCAATTTCGATATATTGAAACGATAAGGTCATTGAGATGTCTTCTTCTTCTTCTTATTTGTTTATGTGACATAATAATGTGAATTTAGCCAGTGTCAAGTGTTTATATTTGTCTATAAGGTCAGCACTATTATATTACAGTCATAAAACAGCGCCATTTAAGGGTAGTTTCCGATATTTGGCGACGACGTGTTGGAATAATATCCCCCCATCCATAAGAAATCTCAATACAAAGTACACCTTTAAATCTAAATTCAAGACAAGGCATTCCATAACACATCGTTCGCCGACTATAGGTAATCTGCCGTCTAAGTTCAATTGCACAACTTACACATTATTTAAAACATTCGCCCTTAACTTAAACATGCACGTGGGCTTCTTTTGTTAACCAGACTCTTAAGAGACTGCTGCTATCAGAAGAGACCACACTACACGACACGAATACTAATTAATTCTCCCACTCATACACACACACACACACACACACACACACGCACAAACTTTTTGCACGCCTCTTTTCACTCATACACACACAAACTTTTTGCACGCCTCTTTTCACTCATACACACTCGAACTATAGGTACACTGTATTTTGTTTTGCGCTCGTATTCGGCTCGTCATCTCGAGGGTAATAGCTGAAAATCAGTGTTTGTTTCTTAAGCAATATTATCGCTGAGCTCATATATATATAGATATCATCATAGATATCACCCTTTTGATATTGCAACACAAACGCACCTTTAGTTTTAAGTACCTAGTATCTAACCTAAAGTTTTATGTATTTACCATTATGTACAATGGTACCATTGATTGTACGTGTGTGCTGGTTTATCAAATAATTGTTGTATCTATCTATCTATATTTGTTTATAGTCAATTTGTTTGTTGAAGTATTAGTCGATGGTCAATTGTCAATTCTAGACGTCATCGCGGAATGGTCGTCCAGAATTTTCTTGGGATTCCTCGACGTTCAAATTACATTGCACCATATACACATATAATTCAATTGTTCATACTTATCCAATGTAGTCACAATTTATTCATTAAAATTCCGCTAAGATTACTGAATAAAACATGCAATAAAACGAGTAAAAAATATTAAATTAGCAGAGCTATGTTACTTCATGAAATGACAAACGAAGAATCCCATTGAGATGTCGGTCGGATTTAGTCGAATTGGCAGACGTTTCGTTGTTAAATTGTTATGGAGTATAACGAGTGCGACATCGAGTGTAAACATTTATATCGATCGTTTTATTGCTCAAAACGAATCGAAACTATGTAACTAAGAATAGGGTTTTGCGTGATTATTGACCCGATATATTGTTTATGGATTTCAAGAGTAGGCCAAAGTGCCTACCAAATGGTCTCTCAGCTCAGTCGGTAGTAAGTCTACTTTCTGCGCTGTAGGTTAGATTTTTTCATCATCCCATATTCAGCTACTTATATTGATTTCTATCCATCCTAAGGGTGTCTGGTACAGATCGCTATCTAACGATAAGACCGCCCATTGTACTACCGTGCAGCTAAATATTGTTTCTTGTAACAGTCCAATGCATTTGTGGTGTGCAATGAAGTATTATCTATTCTATTCTAGATTCCTTGCAAAGACAAATTTGTTGTTATGAACCAATGATCTTACAAGAGTAACATATCTCATGTTACTAGCGCGCCCGAGTTGAAGATTCATAAAAGACCCATCTGACCACTCTCGCTCTCATTTCATACCAAACAAGTCGATGAATGTGAAGTTATGACTGTCGAGCCGAAATTGAACAAAAATAAATAAAATGCCGTCGTGTGTGTTTTGGAAGTGCACAAACTATCAAAGAAAAATAAATAAAGGTCAAGGGATCTCATATCACGCGTAAGTACAACTTATTTTGATTTTTACTACATAGTATAAGTTAATTTAAAAATTTTCGTAACGAAAACACGTGCTCAGTAAAGAAAAGGGATAGCAATTTCATTAAATCACGCGTATTATAAGGATGGCGGCATAGATTAAATGATCAGATGCGACGTCGTCGTAGGTATTGATTTTAGCCGGACGAATTATGGTACCAACACAGTATTAGTGTATATGATTATTATATATAACGTCGTATTAAGTGGAATCGACTGAGAATTGATAGTATATTATGTGAATTTAAACTCGGAGCGCGTATGTGAGGCGGGACGTGATTGTAGGGTTGCAGCTGCATAATATAAACTATTATCAATCATAGAATTTTTTAAACTTTCGCGATCAGATAATGATTACTTTAAAACGGGTGTTTATTGCGTTTACCTTTTTTGTCGTTATCCACCTACTTTTCTTCTTTACCAATGTCCGTTCTGTTCGATTAAAAATCATAATCTGTGTATTCACGGCGACAATCGAAGCTCAATTGGGTACAGGTAGCTATCTCTCTTACTCTTGTGTTTTCCGTATCAGTCGATCGTTCATTAGTGAATCAACATTGTGAACATGATTGTAGTTTGTACTTTGTATATTTATCTATATGCAACTGCGACTAGGTATTTCCAAACGCAATTTACTAGGAACGTAACATATCTAGTCTTGTAAAATCATTGTTATGCAGACATTTGTTCTGTGTCTGGGTGTATATATATATCACAAATAAGTATGTAGGTACAACTATGTAGGTATGAATCATCTGGTTCCCATAGTACAAACATTCCTTAGTTTGGTGCTAGGTGGTGCTGTGTGGTTTTTTATTATAGATAGACCTACGTTTGACCACGAACTAGCCTGATGTTAAGCGACGATGTGGCCAGTTTTCCATCAACAAATATAACTAACTAGGTACTAACCTCGTAGTATTATTATAAAAAAGGAATTTCCACGTTAAACTTTACCTTATCAGTCAATCATTACATAGTATAAAACAAAGAGTCTCCCGCTGACTGTCTGTCCCGATGTATGCTTAGATCTTTAAAACTATGCTACGGATTTTGATGCGGTTTTTTTAATAGATATAGTAGTTCAAGAGGAAGGTTTGTATGTATAAAACATGCATAATAAAGTAGAGAAACACTGATAATTTTAGAGGTTTCTCTTGTGGTGTCGTAAATAAACAATTTTTTTGTGCTTACATTGCAAACGCTGGCTGAACCCTACGAGATAGATCAAAATAATGTACTACAGTATTGTACACCTTAAAAAGGTCTACACAAAAATCCGCAATGGTATATGTCTATCTCTTAGTCTATGTTATTCTCTTAGATAACGTTGTATATAAAGACATTCTGTAGTATATTTAGTATCGGCAATGCACCCGTGCGAAGCCGGGGCGGGTCGCTAGTTAACTATATACCATAAATGTCCCCATTATCCGCGTATTTGCGCATATCAACTTTATATTGAACTATATGGAATTGCGGTTATTGAAACACAAACCTACTCGTACTCTATAATTACGTTTTAAAAACTAAAAAGAAACCGACTTCATTGAATGAAATTTGAGCCTATAATACATTTTTAGTGGAAAGTAGATATATTTTGTATATGTATAATATGGGTAGGCCAAAAACGCAACGCTCCAATGAGACAGCGAGGTATGAAAGTACACGAAAACATCATCGATGTATACAATTTTTAGATTTTCGTTTATTTTTCAGCTCGACCTATTTTGATAAAATTTATATGGGACCACCTGTGAAGACCTGTGACCTGTGACCCTTTCAAACAAAAAAATAATTTTCCAAAAAGGTTCCGACGAATTGAGAACCTCCTCCTTTTTGATAAAGTCGGTTAAAAATAGCAAATGCATTTATACTTCGATTCTACATTTTAACCAATCGCAACGTGACAAAATAAAACAACTAGAGCAAAATATGGAAGCAACGAGAACATTCGAGTCGACGAACCTCGAGGTCAACGGTCAATAACTCGGTAACACCATGCATCAACGCACTATGAGTGGAGTAGGTATGTAATATACCTACGTGTTAGATAGACTTTTAATATTGCGAAAACAGTCTATTATTTCTAGGGTTTGCACAATATGGAAAACAAAATCTTCTGCTGTCTTTCAGGGGTAGGCAAAGACGATGGATTACTTAAGATCTTAACATCGTCTATGATGCATGAGTATTTCATATTTTTCATAAGCTGCTGCATGTTAAAATATCATTATGCGTAATACTTTTTACACGGGTTTTAAGTTAACGGTTCTCATTCAACGCGAGCGGCAACGAGCGGCCCGCGGATCCGACTCTCCCTGTCCCTGATGAAGATTCTCTAGATGAATCGAAAGTGTCGATGCTAATAATACTAGATTAAAATCAGTGTTAATTAAAATGTATAGTACTATTCACAAGAGTTTTTTTTAAATACCTATTAGCCATTAACAAGCTAGGTTGAAGCATAAACTTTGTAACACTTTTTACGAAAATTCCGCGGACGGAGGAGTATGAAATTTTGCACACTTAGGTATAGTTTATATAGAGGAGGAGTGCAGGATCCTACTTTTTTTTAAAGAATTTTTTTATATTAATTTATTATGGTCGAATTTCGATCAGTGGGCGACCACTAATGAAATATGTGTATTTGCCAGCGACAAACGAGGTGACTTGACACTCATTGACATGACTAGAAAGAATCATGTCAAACAAGACTAAGAACAAAAACGTCAATTACCTACTAGTTGTCTTAGGTCAGGTATAGCAATTACAATGAGCATTGGACACACCGTTAGCTGAGTCATCCTGCAAGTCAATGAATCTACAAGTATACAAATCCTCACAAGTGCATTATGTACTGACTGGTTAAATAGGACAAAAACTCTGACTGAATCCTTCAGTCAATTTTATAATGTAAAACATTTAAACCTTTGATCACAATTAGGTACAGCGCGAATGAAACAACGGACGCAAGCCAATACGCAAAACTACGAGACGAATGCCCCTGTTTCCCGGTTCATAAGCATAGGGATAAGTGAGCCAAGATTACTTGGCAGCGGAACAATAGCAGCATAACCGCGGTAATGTTGATATTATTTAAGTAACTATGGCAGCAAAACTAGCTAGTTCGTTGTAACACTCGTTCCTTCTCAGGCATATCATTTAGCATTATGAAATGACAGTTCCATATGCGATTGACCTTAGACCTAGCCTATTTTTTCTATTATTGAAGAGTACGTGTTATTATATTTAAATAAAACACGTACGTCCTCTTTATGCATAAATAATACACGCGTCGTATTTCTTATTAACGAAGTAGCAATTTATTTATAGGTATTCTACGATGCACGATTGAAACACTCTGAAAACATTCACGTCAGAGTGTTCTAGTAAAAAAATAATACGTTAGAGATCATTGTATAATAAATATAAACAAAACACTTTATATAACTTATAAAACTATCATGGTTTTGCACGAGATTAACTGATCGTGATCATGGCGCATGCAACTGTGCCGAAATATCGAGAAGCAGAAAAACTCATATATCATGGTAAATATCCCGTTTTGAGTGAAAATTAGAAACACTTTATAATGATAATACATTTCAACGACTGTAAAATTAGCATATATGAATCAAACTTCACGTTTGTAAAATAATAACATGTAACTGCCTTGTTATCATGGTCATTTATATGGGGAAAATGTTCATTATGTGTAATTACACTACATAACTACACATGCAGTACTTGTAAGTCAATGTTAATATTGTAATATTATTCATAAACACAGACTTTGTGGGAGATAAAGTAGAAAGCATTGCATTACTAGAACTAAAGATACAAAAACATTAATAATTCAAACCCTCCAACTCAATCTACAAGAATTTCCGAGGCTCTTTTTTACCTTTGCCTCTTCGAACTTCATGTATGAAGTTTCTTGAATACAAAATAAAACATGAATATTGTATTTGTAGGTAATATTGAGAAAAAATGTAATATAATTTTAGCCGTAAATAATGAACATAGAATGTTGTGGTGTATTTAATCAGCTGGTAATGATGGACAATGTACACATCTAGCCCGAAACTAAGCCCAGCTTGTATTACGGTGACCTAATAGAATACTTATATATTTGAAATACATACTTACGATATTTTATAATACCCAGACACAGAATAAACACGAATCGAAACCTCTAACCTACAACACCGAAGACAGAGTTACTATCTGTACAATGGTAGTGCACTCACATTTTCATTATTTTTATCAACTACTAGCTGCGGGGCTTCGGGGTACCTACAAATAAAGTAGCCTATATCCTTCTCCAAGGTCCCATCTATCTCTATACCAATATTCATCAATCGTTCCTCGGATTAGGTGTGAAAACGTAACAGACAGAGTTACTTTCCTATTTATAATATTAGTAAGGATATCGATATGGACATTGTTTAGTTAAAATATTCCGTTATGCCAGCTTATTTAATAATAATGTTGAATAATACAATAATTATGTCCTATATCAAGCTTGTAGGACATTGATAAGAGCCGATGCGACGGCGACGAGTCCGCACCGAGAATTCCATATCCGCAAAACAAGTTCGGAAGTTGATATGCACTACTGCGTTTGCGTGTTTCATTTACTTGCAGCAACAATTAATTTAGAATTTATTCGCTACGCAGCACATATTTTTTGTTTATTTGTTTATATTATACTAGCTGACCCGTGCTCACTTCGTTGGGCGGTTACAACTTCACAAAAAATATTAAAGTACTAATATCGCTATTAAAAAAAGATAGCTATTCAAATTATTGTAATAATTACAAAGATTAACAAAGTTACGGATTAATATTGATAGATGGCGCTGGCGACCCACAGCTTCGCCCGCCCCGGTCCCGTTCCCGTTGTTTTTCCGGGATAAAAAATTGCCTATATCCTAATCCAAGTTACTAACTTTATTCATTTTAAGTTTCATCCAAATCGATATAGCGGTTTTTGAGTTATAAATGGTGTAACTAACACTTTCTTTTACATATAAAGATTATTGTAATTGTAAAGCTCCAAATGTTTAGCCAGTTTTATAACACAAATAAATTTGGCCAAGCGCATGTAACCACAGTGAAGGCTTCCGAAGGTTAGGTCAGTAAGGTTAAGAATGACTAGTAGTCAGTTCTCAAACCAATTCAACATCATCTAATTAGCCTAGCAAAAATAAATTATATAGGATTTTTTGAAAAAGTCAGAAGATACTTTATTCAATATAATCATAAGGATCACTTTGAAATGTCTTACATACTAAGTGAATTTAGGTGCAAATTCTTCCTAATCCAAGTCCGAGAAGAATGGTTTACAAATCAGGCACAAAATCTAGTTCAGCCTCACTATCCGTGATAATACAAAATCCTTATAATATAATCTTATTATCCAACTATTATGTAAAGCATTTCTCCAAAAAGCAGTTTAGCCGGTAGCGGGAGACTGAACACTTTCTTCCTATAATGACACCTGTCTTGTTGACAATTTTGCCAGTGTCATTTGTTTAGTTAGTCTTAGTCGATCGTCATTTGTCTTGTCTAAACGTCATCGCGGAATGACCGTCTAGAACTTTCTCGGGATTCCTCGTCGTTCAAATCACATTGCACCATAATACACTCATAATTCAATTGTCCATTCTTGTCCTATGTATACTGCTACCAACTTATCTGTTCAAGTGGCCAAGGAACGAACTAAAAAACTCTCATAGAAAATCTAATCTAAATGACATTGCCAATAGAATGAGGCGCCACCCTTACCGGAACAAATAAGTTCGTTGCACTATAGTCACAATTTATTCATTCAAATTCCGCTAAGATTACTGAATAAAACATGCAATATAACAAGAAAAGAATATAAATTCAGAAGTGCTATGTTACTTCATGATATGACATAATTACGTTTTAAAAACTAAAAGGAAACCGACCTCATTGAATGAAATTTGAGCCAATAATACATTTTTAGTGGAAAGTAGATGTATTTTGTATATATATATAATATGGGTAGGCCAAATAAACGTACCGCTCCAATGAGACAGCGAGGTATCGAAGTACATGAAAACATCATCGATGTATACAATTTTTAGATTTTCGTTGAATTTTCTGCTCAATCGATTTTGATAAAATTTATATGGGACTACCTGTGAAGTAATACATGTACCCTTTCAAACCAAAAAAAGAATTTTCCAAATCGGTTAAGCCGTTTTAGAGTAATCGGTAAAAAAAAAATAAAAAAAAAAGATTCCGACGAATTGAGAACCTCCTCCATTTTGATAAAGTCGGTTAAAAAGAAGAATCCCGACTGAAAACTTTCTTCCTATAATGACATCTGTCTTCTTGTCAATTTTGCCAGTGTCAAGTTTAGTTAAAGTCTTAGTCGATCGTCACTTGTCTTGTCTAAACGTCATCGCTATCAAAAATGGGCACTTCAACGCTTAATATTAATTAAACGAATGCCTGCATCGAACCTGTTTAAAAAATACACTGGATACTTATGATCTAACGAGATTACACTTAAATTATTATTTATTGCTATCGTTGGGTTTTGGAATTTCTATATTACCTCGCGATATGTAACCTGATTAAAAGATTTATAATTATAGTAGAACTTAGAAGAAATATAAGTTAAAAATAATATAAAGATACATACCTTGAACCCCGCTTTTATCCAGAAAATTACTTAGTTGAAACGTGGAATTGCTCGATGCTAGGTATTGTGTGAACCTCTGGAATTAGAAAAATACATGTATTTAGCGGTTGGTACGTTAGAAAAGGGTCGGAATGAAAATGTATTAAGGTATTTGAAGGTTTTACTTAACAGAACTATAAATTCTTCACAATATTTATAATTAAAGAAATATTTATACGTGAATCGTAAATTGGCATGGTCAAAATTTCCTTTCACATTTTCAGTTCAATTCCATTTTCAATTTCAGGACACATCGGTTAACCATCAAACTAACCCTAATAACTACTGATATAATAGTATCACTACATTGTATAAAACAAAGTCGCTTCCGGCTGTCTGTCTGTCTCTATGTATGCTTAGATCTTTCAAACTACGTAACAGATTTTGATGCGGTTTTTTTTAATAGATAGAGTGATTCAAGATGAAGGTTTATATGTATAATACATGCATTATATAGTAGAGAAACACTGATAATTTTAGAGGTTTCTAATCACATTAGACATTGTTGTACATCTGTAGTATATTTAGTATCAGCATTGCACCCGTGCGAAGCCGGGGAGGGTCGCTAGCTATTTATAATTAACAATTTATAATATTAGTATCGATATATGATTAGTATAGTTTTGATGGATTCAGCCTGCGAAGAATAACAACGATTTCCCACGAGTATTGTCAAAAAATTTAGTAAAACGCACGGTAAAGGTTTCTGAAATATCTGACCGATAAGAATGATTATTGGTCAGGACCCAAACCAATTAACTCCATCTGTATAACAATATTAAATACACATTATTAAATTAAATATTGATCTTTCATGCATTCATTAACTTTTCATTTTCATTAACCAAATTTACACGTAAGTAATTTACCTCTAATAAGCATTTTCATTACGTTCATTACAGACAGACAGGCAAACAGATAGATATATAGATAGATAGATAGACAGTCAGATAGACGGTAAGACAGACTAAACTAAGGGACTTCGAAACCATAAAAATTAAATTTCGTTTAAAATAAATACAGAATTCATGTAGTTAAGTTCATGTACCTTTTAATTGATTCGAGACGTTTCGATTGTGTTGCACAACTGTGAACGTGGATTTACTAAAAGTAAACGGAGTTACAGTCAATAGCAAGAGCGTTTTTCAAAACTACCCTCACTCGGTTCACATTACAACACACCACACAAACCGTATCCACGTACTGATATGAATTAACTAAAAGGTACGAGATAAATACCCATTAACAAGAAATAAATTGACTCTTACGAAAGAAATGTTACGGGTGTAGCTCTTGATATGAATATAAATCTTTTAAATAAATTCCATATAACTACTCGCACCTAGTTAAAAACCAAGGACATTTACGTTAACAGCACAGAACATGTATTCAATGTAGGTATTTTCCATTCCTCCAGTATATCTATTGACACAAGTGTAAGATTTAATTTTTATCGTGATACCAATGTGTCCTGTTAAACTTATACACAATATATAAGTATTCTATCCATAATCAGTATGGCGATTATGGAACTTTTGACAGAAGCAATCGACATAATTTCAATCATAAGTTTGATTTTAATTGTAATTAGAACCAGTTTTGACCCATCCATCTTGATTACTATTACGTACGTTCTATATCTACCTCAGACCAAGTAAATATATAGACGGAGACTGCCATGAATAACTAAAGTGAAGTCTCAAAACCATGCTCCTCTGTGTAAATACACACACCCACGCACACACATCTACCCAAACCGTGCTCATTGCTCTTAGTATATGCATACATACTTATACTATTAAGTATTATGTCATGTCGTGGTCAATAAAACATATTACAAAAAAAATACATCATTTATTTAATATATATATTAAAAAGCAAGAAGCACGATTTTGGTGTATGTGTGTGCGTAGGTGCGTAGGTGCGGGTAAACACAGGAGCACGGTTCTGAGAATTTATTTTGGTTGATTGCAGCGCTCCGTCTTCATATTTATTTTATCTGAGGATTTTATTCATATGACAGCATGTATGACAATCAACATCTTCCGTAATACCAATTTCATCAATAGTAACTGAAAGTGATTGGTATCAAAGTTTTGATAGTATCAGAAGTCCATAATCGCCCCGCAGGTTCCCATAGTAAAAGCCTTGGTTATTTTGGGTCTAGGTGGAGCTGTGAATTGTCCAGTAATATTTACTTATTCGTAGATGACCCGGTGAACTTCGCACCGACTAGAATTGATTAGAAACCATCCGTGTGATGAAATTGATTTGATGGTAAAACATTGAAGCGAACAAATTATCAGTCGAGCCATTTTTTGCAGAGTTTTTGCGAATCTTAAAAGGGGCCTCTGAGAGACTTTAGAAAAATAGGTATTTGAATAAAATATTCTTGTCTTGCTGCATGCCGCCGCCGCGCCCCGCGCAAGAAAGGTACAACTGCAGCTCAGACCGTTTTTGGTACATAGTTATTGACCAAAACAGCATTTCGTAGTCGACTATTAACTCCCCCAAACCATGCCCAATTGTTTTGATTTTATTTATATAATTAAACAAAACCTTCAGCTATGCACCTATGTTCAAATTTTGCATATTTTTTTAGGATGAGTGTCAGAAAATGTTTAAAAAATTACGCAATATTTCTAGTTTTTGAAAATTTCTACTTCCTATGATAATTCGAATATAAAAAAAACCAAGACATAAGGGCATAGTCATGGTAGTTAAAGATTTTGTGGTACAAAAATATCATCTACATCTACGTCTGATTCGATGTTCAGAATCACTAGCGCGAAATATCACAGTAAACTAGTTTTGGACTAGTTGACGTACAATGAATTATTATTCATATTCATAATCATCAGACTGCACTGGCGCATAAAAACAGTTATGTATTATGGCTATTAAAATATTTAATCTAATACCAAAAGCGATGAGAGAGTTGCCAAAAGTTCAATTAAAAATAAAAAACTGTATACATGGCTCAGCGAGAAATGTTTTTTACGATGTTGATGAAATATTTTAATAATAATTGATATTCTGGATAAATCTGCTTACTTATATAATATTGATGTTGACATTTTAATTTTAATTTTATGTATACTTAATTGTAATTAATAATCTCATTTATCTCATGGTTGCCATGATGATGTTTGCATGTCGGTCAACGACGAAGTGTGTGAGACAATTATTATGTAAGAACCTTATATTTACCATACTTCGAGCAAATAAATTAATATCATTTCATTTCATTTCAATCAAGGCATCGTGATTACTTGCAGTGCGGACAGCATCCATACATGCATTTTATACTCTTTTTACATAGATTATTTCTTTTTCTTGTGTTGTTTTATGTATGTATGTAAAGCTACAAATTATCCATATCTATCTATCATACTAGAATTCTGAATTCGAAAATGTATGTCTGTTTGTTTCTATACTTATTTGTTATCTTTTCACGGCTAAACGTCTGCATTGTTGGCAAAGAAATAGTATCTTGTGGACTTGACTTCTTTTTATGTACCTAAGTAGCTAAGTACTACCAGACTAATATATAGTAAACTGTAATTGTTTGTACTTTCAAGTATTCAAGTCTGAGGCTCACAGGCTTGATAAACCACCTGACATCTCCAGTTACTTTGATCTTTTTGGAGATGTCTACAGGAAAGACTAAACATTATATTAGACACACGCCCACATTTTGCTCAGTTAGTATTGCAAACGTGACAGCCTGCAAGCCCTACTCTGTCCGAACTGGATGACTGGGTCGCCACCTCGTTAGCGGCTGTGATCGGGTCATCGGGATCACCAAGAACGTGGCTGGGTCTACGGAGGGAACACAAGTAGGTGTAAGTGATGTCGGGGACTTGTACACACCTTCCAAACATGATAGAAGTGCATACTACGAATATTATGTTCTTATATATTTTGCATCCTATACATTTTGCATTTACTGTCAAAGTGTATAGGTAAAGATTAGTTGGAACACATCGCGGTAGCAACACGCGTAAAATTACTTCGCGATAACAATGTTTGACATTGCATGTTGTGCTTATTTTTATGATTACAACGTACAAGAATATATTTACAAACGTGATAAAAATTTTGAGCATTTCTCAAAAACTGAACGCGAACGAAGCATGTGTAAAATAATCAAAATCAACATTACAAAATGTTATTTGTTTCAATAATTTGTGTAGGTTATCCTACTAATATTATAATTATAAAAGTTTGTCTGGATGATCAACGCAATAAATGTTGAACGAATGTGAATTGTACTATATAATAATAATAATCCCAGACATTACACACAGCATCATCTGGTCCCAAAATAAGCAGAGCTTGTGTTATGGGTACCACATGACTGATATACTACTTTTTTTTGTAAATACATACATACAGAAATACCCAGACCCGAGACAGATACTTGCAGATCATACAAACATATGTCCTTTGAAACATTTGGGAATTGAACCCGCAAACTTCTACGTCTCAACCTTGAACAATGTATATATGTACAACGCGGACAAAGCCTTGGGCAGGTGTTGTAAAACCAAATACCTCAGGAGGCTTTCAAACAGCAATAACGGTAACCCCCACAAACCTGTACTACTCGTACTCTGTGACGAAGTAAGCCAAAGGCGGCTGAAAAATGCTACAGGACAAATGTTTGTATGATCTACAAGTATTTGTGTCGGATCTGGGTGTTTCTATGTATAATATTTATGATTTATAAGTATTTAAGTAGGTAGTATATATCAGTCATGTGGTATCAAACAAGCTCTGCTTACTTTAGGCCAGATGATGCTGTATTAAATGTCCGGCATTACTTTATTTTTATTAAATGCTCTTTTCTAACAAAGCTTTTCAAACAGCCCGTTTACTAACCACACTATTTTGTAGGAATATTATGGAATGGACCGGTTGTGAGAAAATAACGATATGAAAATACTCGGCTTCGAACACGTGGTACCTACATAAAATGTAGCCTATATTATATTCCAGGCCACAGGTCATTCGTCCATCTGCCCAGCATTTACGGATTGATTGAGCCACAATCATCTAAACAGATTTTTTCATTTAGAATATAAGTAACATATACAAAGACATAAAATTGAATCTAGATTTCCAAATCAACCAAGCAAGAACTTCGTACCCTGTGTTCAGTTTACACAGCATAATATAGTAACGTCATCTAAATAGAAACTCCTTTTAACCAATAGCCATATTCCTACTTTTGGCAAGTCGCGGGGTTCCCCAATGGCGTCACAGTTTTTATCTATAAGTAGGTAGGTAAGACTTGTGGGTGTGGGTGTGGAAGCAACGTGCTTCGTAACGTAACGATTGTAGTACGGAGTACGGAGCCCAATTAGGTGATTGACCGACGGTCAAGAACGCAATTTGACCCTTGCGTCCTCTATTGATAGCAGACACATTATAACGCGGAGTTTGATGTCATGGTTTTCAATTGATTGAATCTAAATAAAACATGATAACACATAATGAACAGCCTTAACTATAGCACCGAAAGAGCTGAGTGAATTATTTTAATTCAAAGGTATGATCACATATCAGCATAAATGACAGACAACGACATATTACATAACTAGCTGGTGACCGCGACTTCGTCTGCGCAGGATAAGTACTTCCTGTAATTCAAACAGTTTTTGCAGCGCATGCTAAAATAGCTAACTAGCTGACCCAGCAAACGTTGTTTTTCCATATAAATATCATAAAAAATATAATATAAAATAATATATATATTTTTAAAAGTATCCTATGTTACTTCTAATACCTCCAATAATATGTGTACAAAGTTTCATGATGATCGGTTAAGTAGTTTTCGCGTGAAAGCGTAACAAACAAACTTACATTCACATTTATAATATTATTAGGATTAGGATTAGGATGTGTTATTCTGTTGTATAAGCTATATTATTGTAAAGTTTCATTGAAATCCATACAGTAGTTTTTGCGTAAAGAGTAACAAACATACATACAAACATTCGCGTTTATAATATTAGTAAGGATTATTCAATAAATTGATAGTCCGTTAATTTAGTCAGGACAGCTTGAAACAAGCCCGGCTCGGTGCCAGCCGTTATGCACCTGCGACCGAAACAACACCGCATGTGCTGATTCGTACCTAAGTGCACGAAAGGAGCCTCTGAGGCGCACTTTAATTACCCACTAGTGAGCCGATAATAAGAAATCAATAAATCTCTAGAGGAGCAAGAATGGAATTCTTGTAAACCCCTTGTATACTTCTTAGTGTTAAGATATAGACAAAATTTATGAGGACGAGAATGATCTGCTGTACGTAATGTATCGAAAGTCTGATGAATATTTTACGCAGATACCGTCATTTTCTCACACAAAAACCATACATTTCGGGTGAGAATGATGATTAGGATGATGACGTCATCTCTAGCGTGCGTGAAGCTCCAGCTCCGAGATCTTAATACAATCCTATTGTGTATTATTCCAAGTACATCTTCAGACCGGGTTCATTGTTGAGTTTAGCTCGAAAAATAGCAACGTAATTCAAACAATTTGTAAGAGGTGTTGTATAATACTCTTTATATGGGTGTGAAATGAACTACACATTCTCATTTATTCCAGATAGTTGTTCGAGTTTGGGAGCTTAGGAATGTGACTCGACTTCAATTACGCTTCAATCGATATTGATCCTGTGTCGTAGGTACGAATGAGCTCCCAAGAGACCCGAATAGTCCCAAATAACCACCAATGCGTACTAAATACTGCTGTGTAATAATGTTTGAACTTGCCTCTGACTTATTTTAAGGTCTAAAAGCTCTGAAGAGCAGATAACGTTTGCTTAGAGCGAGAAATACCACGGATTAAGCAAGATTTTAAGACTAGTATAAAGTTAACAGAACTTAGATTTCAGAACAGATTTTTCAATAAAGAGACATACTTTTCGATGAAAGCTATCCAGGAATTATTCAGTTGTGATAAATGACAACTGTAATTTCGAGAAAAACTCTTATATAAGTCGGGAATTTACTAAGCAAAGCTAGATTTACAGGGTATTTTCAAGATCTCGTCAATGTTCAGTACGTAAGGTCAGTCAGCTAGTAGATAAAATATGGATATAATATATACAAGTTTATCTATTTTCAATTTCAATACAAAGTAGGTAGACGCCCACCGACTGTCGGGTTGGCAAAGGTCACTCTGATACCTTTCATTGTAGAGAATCCCTTTATAGAATAGACATTTATTTTATGTTTTAGATTCTGGCAAATACATAATTGTAAAATCTCATAAACGTGACAGTAAAGTAGGCAACCATTCGGTATGTGCTACAGGAACAGATCTGCAGTGCTGATTTTTAAAAACACTTGGCATGGCAGAGCAACACAGCAGACTACTGCGACACGCGTTATTTACATCATAAAAAGTAATTGATATTAGGTGCTACTAAGCAATTACGAGTATATTTCTGTTCTTAAAATGGAATATAAAATCCCAAATGATACTATTTACATTAAACGTAAGGATAACTTTTCGCACTCAGGCTGGCCAATTAACCACCCACGCAGTGAGAAGTTGATTGCCTTTGATGAATTGAGTTCGGGGAATATTTTTGGAACATAAATAGGGATTTATGACTTGCACTTACTGAGCTCAATTTTACGATCTTGAATAACAAGACAACTGGTGCTTTTGACTGAGAATTGACGATAAGTAAAATAATAATACATGCAAAGTACCTGCAACCCTACCGTTGTCCGTTAGTAGATTTTTATCACCCCTTCCATACATCGTACCCTATAGGGTACAATTACTACCAGTTATATTGCATTTGAAATAGAACTGGTAGTATTTGTTAAGTTCTCGGATATTTTTAGTAACACAAAGGGGTGGGAGTAGAAAGGGGATTCGTTTCAATATTGCTCGCACCCCGTCATGTCGATCCGCTACTGGCTTTTCATGAAAATCTATTTCAGCAGTTTCTTTATCGTTATTGATGAAATTCAGGGACTAGGTACTACAGTTGAATGTGTGCCTTATTCGTCCCTTACCCAATTCGTGGATAATTTGAATAAAAAAGGAGTACCTATAATATGTTTCTCGTACCAATCTGTTATATATACCCAAAAAATTAGGCCCGTAGTATTTCATGTAAATTCTGTTCGATATTTCTGCTTCCATCATCAGACTATGGAGTCGAAATCAAATTGAACTTGATCCAATGTCGTCAAACCACCCTGAACTTTTTGGACTCCTGAGAAATCATGAGAGTGTCTGAGAGTGACAGACAGAGTGAGACTTATGTGTCGCCGAGTTGAGTTATTCTTATCACTAGTTCTTCCGAACCAGTGTGATAAAAAGACTAAAAGGCGCCTCAGAGGCTGCTTTTGGTGACGAACTTCTAGATAGTTCCGTCACCATCCGAAGGTATCATGTAGCTCATGGCCTAACCACCTTTTGAGAACCGATGATGTGATTTACATCTTAAATTATACACTCACCTCATTCCCATACGCTAGTAGATGGTGAACTGTTATTAGGGATTTATAAACCACCACCCAGTTGGTGTTCTGCGTTCGTTCGACGAGCAAGTTAGCGAGCTGTGGTATCGACACGTTCGGCTCGTTTGTGCAGTGGACTAGATCTGTGGACAAACGAAAACATGTTTTATCTTAAGTTCTTAGGAGTTGAAATTAAATCTCACGACAGTAATCCCCAAGGTTTGAAGACATCTCCTCAGAGACACACTAACCGTTTTCAGCTCATCCCGATATCATCCACTGTAGGGTAGGAATATTACTATCATTCCATGGAATTATTGAAAACTTGTAACAATACAATTGTTGGCTACTACAGCGGCTAAACAAGTCTCAGATGTCTATTTGGCCGCCATCACAAAACAAAATATGCATCATCTAATACAATATTAGCAGAACTTGTGTTTTAGGAATCACATACTTATATACTTTATTTTTTGTAAACACATTAATATTATACATAGAACAACCCGAGACAAATTTAAGATAAAACAAATATTTATACCGCGACGGGAATCGAATGCGAAACTTTCTGCACAACAGGCAGGCTTTCGCCAACTGAAAAGCCTCCATTCCATTACCAACTTAAACGTTCTTGCGTGTGCATGTACTAGGAACGCAGAAGCGCCAAGAGATAATCTTAAGCTTGTATTTACTAAATCAATTCTGTTTAATGCTTTATTTGCTTGAATTGTAACTGTTTCTATTCTACCCGCATCGTCTGTTCTGAACATGTCTTGTCCAGATATTTTTTGCAGAATTTAGACATCCTCTGTGGTGCAGAATAGGACGACCTCTGTGGTGGAGTGGGCTAAGATCCGGCTGAGACGCAGAAGGTTGCGGGTTCGATTCCCGCTGTGGGACAAATGTTTGTATGATTTTAAAGTATTTGTCTCTGGTCTGGGTGTTTCTATGTATAATATGTATGTATATAAAAAAAAAAAGTATTTAAGTAGTATATCAGTCATGTGGTAACCATAACAAAAGCTCTGCTTACTTTGGGGCCAGATGATGCTGTGTGAAATGCCCGGCATTATTTATTTATCTAGCCTATGTCGCTCGTTCGATCGTTTCCCGTAAAAAGAAAAACACATGAAAACAAAGGGTTTTGTAATATAAATAAATACCTACGGGAGGTTGCGAAGTCCAAGTTATCCAAACAAATACGGAATTACGGACGTCTAGTAGGTAATCCTACTCAAGATTCGTTCGACACTTGGGCACGTCCGTGGGTCATTTAAAAGTTAGAAGTTCCTTGACTTTCCTTCGCTGCTCCGGCATTGTTTCGTATTTGGTAAGTAATTTAATATCCCTTGCGAATTTACAAACTTCGTTAAAAGTTGTTATAATTAAAACAATATTTACAATTCACGGGTAATGCTATGGCACATGGTTAATGTCACCGGCATCGGCATGTCTAAGAACCTAAAATGTTTATTTATTAAAGATATATTTATTTGTTTATTTATAAACATGTACATCTATCCTTACGGGCACACCCAATCCAATAGAGTACTTTATATTTTTGTCCAGCCTAGTCTTAATATTAATATTTTTTTTTTTATTAACACTAGCTGACCCAGCGAACGTTGTTTTGCCTTATTGAACATAAAAAAAAACTTTGGGGTGAGCCACCCTTAACACTTAGGGGTATAAAAATTAGTTATAAACCTATTCTCAGACCTACTGAATCAACATATAAAATTTCATCAAAATCGGTCAAGCCGTTTCGGAGGAGTATAAACACGAAAACTGTGACAAGATTTGTATATATACATATAGGGATTTAAGAAAAACAAAAATCAAGATAATTTACTAAATACTACATAAAATTCAGTCCACTAAAAAAATCCAAGTTAAAAACATATTTTTTTCATAAATGATGCAGATATAATGTCAAAGTAATTTGAAAAGTAATATGTTATGTGAAAGGAGTTTCTGAAGCGCACTTTAACTCTTTCATCACACTGGTTAGAAATAAGTAGTGCCACGATAAGAAGAAGAATGTCAGTAAGATAATGCAAGTCACAGTAACATCAACACCAAACCACTTCCGCGCACTACCACAGAGTGCAGAAAATAAAAACTGAATTTGTCGCGGGACACGCGTTTGGAACGAAGTCCCTATCGCATGCAGGGTTGGCATAATTAATCACTAACGTGCCAGGATATCTTGTCTCCACCCATCCTTCTTTAATTTTGATTATGGATGCAATAAATAATTATATTCATATATATATATATATATATACACACACATTTTTTTTTTTGCTTGAGGCATCCCTATGAGTAACAGCTGTTTTGAATTGTTCCATTCTTTTATTTAGATTTTATTTGTTTTTATATGTAATTACAAAGCCATTTTCAAATTCATCGCATAAATACAATAAAACAAACGTGTACAAATAATAATATTAGTGAAATTGATGTAAATTGGCCGCAAATACTTGCTTAATTTCGGTTAGGAAGTTCAAATTTTTTTATTGTTTTATCGGGTTTGGAAGTGTTTGTTGCTCTTGTGTGTTAGTTTTATGTGCCGGCATACAATTTATCATTATTCAATTACTGCTAAAGCACGTATGTACAAATATTTTCAAACTCTAACCTCAACCAGTGTTTACTTTTCCTTGGAGAACTTGTGCTAAAAATACACTCAAAATGATGACTAGAAGGGCCTTACAACTCCAGGAGGAGAATAATCTCCACCGAGCACTAAACGAATTAAAGGCAGTCAAGGAATTGTGCACACAGTTGACATTTGAAAGAGAGGATAATGAGAAAATAATTCATGACACACTAGATAACAATAAAAAACTAAAATGTGAGTTGTCAGCATTGCATTCTCAATATACTGATGTTTTAGAAGAACGAGATAGGCTACAAATAATAATAGAAGGGTTTGACCAGTGCGGCTCAGAGTATGAACTGGCCCTGAACAGAACATCCGCTTTAGAGAGAGAACTATGTGATGCCCACCATCAAATCACATTACTGGAAGAGGCCGCTCAGAGCTCTGATGCACTGCAAACCCAAAGCTTATTTGATGAGCTAGTATCAGCTAGTAGGGAAAATGGCCCTGATGCATGTTGTACGGCACCAACAGTAACTATAAACTTGACAAATGATGACTCGGAGGGAGTTACAGCATGCATCAGAAATACTGTAAGCAAAAATAAACAGAAAAAATATGTAAAAGTAAACAAACTCATAACAAAAACTAACAGAAAATTAAAAAATCTAAAATGTATACCAAATATAATAGCCAGTAAGAGAAAAGTTATTGAAATGTCAAACCACTTAAAAATGTACACTTTGCAGCTAGAATATAATAAGACTAAGTATGAATCTGACATGCAGCAGCTTCAGTGTGAACTTGCCAGCGTTGAGGAGTGCTTGTGATCCATAACTAACCGTTATGAGAAGTCTCAGGAGGCGATACGGGAGTACTCAATGACTGTGGATGAACTACTCAAAGTCTCAAACAATGATCAAGTCCGTTTTGATTCATCTGTGACTAACCCCACCTGTGTAAGTCAGTGATCTGAGAATCCTAGGCCAGTGTGTGCTTCTATATCGTCATCCCAAGCGTGTTCGAACTCACACAAAAATGAAAATTTGGAAAAAACCATAATGTTCTGTGATGAAATTGGAAAAAATATGGGCCAATTATTATTAAACACTAGCATGGGACATACTGTACTAAATAATTGCTTACCAAACTGTGACCTGCATGACATAATGCAATTAATAACGTAGTATAATTTTAAGCACAACTCTAATTTAGTAATTTGGCTTGGAAATAGGGGTAATGTAAGCAAAGCTGAATTAATAAAATATTTTAAAACACTTTGTTCATTGCAAGTAAACAAAATTGTAATGTTTACATTCCCCTACAGCGACAGCTTGCCACAAGCAGAAAATGACCATAGATATAAATTAAATCAGGTTTTGCATACAATGTCATGCAATAATAATAATGTAATCCATATGATTGACACTAACAACATTGTTAGTAAAAAATATTATTTGACAAAAGGTAGATACTACCTTCCTAATTATTTCAAACGACAGGTAGCTGTTTCGCTATCATATTATTTTAGTATTACAGCCAAAAATTTGGCTACACACAATGCTTCTATTGAGCATAATCATGACATTCCAAATCAGACTCTGGATTTTTTTCCTAGTAATTTAAATTAGATAAAAAGACAATAGAGGATGTCTCTAGCACTGATATAAAAATAATCAATCAAACAAAAACACTAAAAACTGTAAAATAAATACTGTAAATAAGTTTAAGTTTACTAACTTGGTGCATCAAAATATTCAAGGAATTTGTAACAAAGAATTAGAACTAGACTTGTACATGAACTCAAACAATATTGACATAATCTGCTTAACAGAACATTGGCTGAAAAGTCATGAGCTCATGTTCAACTTCAAGAATCACCAAGTTGGTAGTTCTTTCTGCAGAGTACATTCTATAAGAGGCGGGTCATTAATATTAATAAATAAACAAATAAAATTCAAAGAACGTAAAGACATTGTCGCCCACTCTGTAAAAAGACACATTGAGATAGCCTGCATAGAGTTGGAGCAGTTCCTTGTTATAAGCACTTATAGCCCACCAACCGCCTCATTTGATATTTTTGAGAAAATTATGGAGGACATTTTGCATAAGTCTATTACAAAATCAAATAAAGAAATTGTTGTATGCGGTGATTTTAATATAAATTTGCTTGAGAAATATTCATTGAGTACCAGAATAACTAGTTTATTTAATTCATTTGGTCTTGAACCTATATTTATGGAGCCAACTAGAATAACTGCCACTTCGGCCAATTGCATAGATAATATCTTTACCAATGTAAACATAATAAGCAAAAATATAATTAGTAATATTCACTCTGACCATCTCAGTCAACTAGTTCAAATAGAAACTAAAATGAACAATAAAGATGTACGAAAAAAAATTACTTATATACCAGTTACCACTGATCGTTTAGAGAAAGTAAGATTGAACCTGGAACCAACTTGCCTTTTTTGTTGTATAATGATGATAATCCAAATGATTTATACAATACATTTTTCACAGAATTTTCACAGAATAGTTTTGGATGTGAAGTTCCATTTTCACATCCAAAACTATTGTGGTCTCTGGCAGTTCAACATTTTGTGAGTGGGCAACAGCAGGTATTCATAAGAGTAGGCGTACCTTGTATGAATTGTACAGTGAAAAACGGTATAACTTTAGTGAAGAGTTTAAAGAAAAAGTAAAAAATTACTCAAGAATCTTTAAGAATGTTTGTCGCTTTGCTAAATCTCAGTATTTAAGCTCAAAAATTAGAAACAGTCAAGATAAAACAAAAGCAGCTTGGAAAATAATTAATAGTGAGACCGGAAAATCCAAAACTCATACTAGTGTAATAAATTTAAATATTAACAATAATATAATTAAGCAAGATATAGATGTAGCAAAGGCATTTGAAACTTTTTTTACTGATATTCCAGTCTCCACTACAAAGTCTTTAAACTCTTCTCATGTAATAGCAGTATCATTGTTAAAAGATAGTTTACCTGAATGTGTCACACAATTTTACTTTGAACATGTGGACAAAAACGATATTTTCAAGGCATTCAAAATGATTAATGTAAAAAATACCACTGATCTCTGGGGCATTTCTGTCAGTGTTATAAAACCACTAATTGACATTATTGCACCAGATCTAGCTTTCATATTTAATCAATGTATTGTGGAGTGGAGTATTCCCTGATTTGATGAAACATAGCAAGATCATACCTCTATTCAAATCAGATAGTCATTCCGATCCTAGTAACTTTAGGCCTATATCAGTAGGTACTTCCTACATTTAATAAAATATTTGAAAAACTTATACTAAACCAATTAAGTACAACGGCATTTTAATACCAACAATTTGCTAGACAGTAAACAATTTAGATTTACAAAGGGACGCTCAACGACTGATGCCGGTGTTGAGTTAATATCACATATTTTTGATATCTGGGAGGAATCACGCGATGCCTTAGGTATTTTTTGTGATCTGTCGAAAGCTTTTGATTGCGTTCACCATGAAACTCTAATCAGCAAACTACACCACTATGGTGTTAAGGGAGTTTCACTTAAGCTTCTCACATCCTACTTAACTGTCCGAACACAACGAGTAGATGTAAATGGAAAGCGTTCTCAGGGGTCAATGGTAAAAATGGGTGTACCACAAGGATCAATACTCGGGCCATTCTTGTTTTTAATTTATATAAATGATCTACCTAAACTTGTAAAGGATGATCACGAGATTGTACTGTTTGCTGATGACACAAATTAAAGCGACGGCTTACTAATCTTGACGATGTAAACAACGCAATCTCTAAAGTTGTAACATGGTTTAATGTAAACAACTTATTACTTAACGAGAAAAAAACGAAATGCATTCGTTTTATACTGCCCAACGTTAAACAGGTGAAAGCTAATGTAAAAATTAATAACGAAAAGATAGATCTCGTCGACACCACAATGTTCTTAGGCATTACTTTAGATAATAAGCTGCAATGGGGCCCGCACATATATAAATTGTCGAAGAGACTCAGCTCTGCGGCATACGCTGTTAAAAAGATCCGTCATTTTACCGACGTAGATATTCGTTTACTTCAGCTACTTTCATAGCATTATGTCGTATGGCATTCTGTTGTGGGGGAGTGCTGCTGATATTAACACCATATTTGTGTTGCAGAAGAGGGCTGTTCGTGCAAATTATAACATGGGCCCCAGAGAATCACTTAAAAATAAGTTTAAAGAAATTAATATTATGACAGTGCCTTGTCAGTTAACGAAAATTTAATGTATGTGCACAAAAATGTTCATTTATTCAAAAAAATTGCGATAATCATAGTATTAACACTAGAAATAAAGATAAACTCGCTGTTCCCACTGTTAGGCTCGCTAAAGTTAATAAGTCTTTTATAGGGCAATGTGTACGCTTCCATAACAAGGTCCCAAGCGACGTGTTAGATTTGTCGATTGGCAAATTTAAAAACGTAATTAAACATAAACTGTTTATTAAAGCATATTATAAAATGTCTGATTATTTAGAAGACAAAAAAGCTTGTGATGAATCTGCTCCAACTCGACTCGGCATCCGTAACAAAATTGTCAAGGATCATACAAAAAAGTGTTAAGACCAGACAAGTTTCTTGCCGGATTCTTCTTGAACTGGCGTTAGGAGGAACCGGCACCTAGATTCACTAGCATGTAAGAAGACGATTCAAAGTGATCCTTGTGATTGTAATGAATAGTTATTTTGAATTTTGAATTTTGAACATAGATACATATTTACATATACGGTTAGGTCCCCTCGCCAACCCGCGATAAGGTTCCAAAAACTCGACTGTTATTTTTATCACACACAATCGATTACGTACCTATTACGGTTGAGGTCAACAAAACTATTAATGAACTAGGTAAAATAATTATAACGCGTATTATCCTGTAGCTGCTATTATTGTTATTTTAATTGACTCATGTATTATATTATTATTGTTATCTATGTTATTTTGTTTTGTATAAACAATAATTTATATTGTTATTTTTTATCTATCTATTATTATCTGTATTGTCTTTTTTAGGGTTCCGAAGTCCGCAAGGAACCTTTGACGACCTCTGTGGCGCAGCGGGCCAAGGTCCGGCTAAGACCTGAGACACAAAAGGTTGCGGGTTTGATTCCTGTCGCGTGACAAATTTTTGTATGATCTGCAAGTATTAGTCTCTGGTCTGGGTGTTTCTATGAATAATATGCATGTATTTACAAAAAAAGTATATAAGTACTAGCTGTCCCGGCAAACGTTGTTTTGCCATGTATGTTATTTTTAGGAAACATTTTTATAGGTAAATATGATGTTTAAAAAATAAGGGTTGATCGTAGAGGGGTGAAAATTTAGGGTTGCATGTATTTTTGTATGATGTATCATAAAAAAATAAAAACAAAAAATTTTGTCTGAAAAATAAAAAAAAAAAATTAAGGGGTGGACCACCCTTAACATTTAGGGGGATGAAAAATAGATGTTGTTCGATTCTCCCCCCTGACTAATATCCTCGCTAAGGATCACGAAAATCGGTCGAGCCGTTTCGGAGGAGTTCGATTACGCACCCCGTGACAGAAGAATTTTATATATTAGATTAGATAAAAAAAAGGTTAGAGCCAGATGTTGGAAAATGTCAGGCATTATTATTACAGTTTCGCTATGTCCGTTTGTCCGTCCGCCATTAATCGGAGATCTTGCTCGTAGACTATACATTTAATCGTGATGAATATTTGAACCGTAATATAATGACCCTTACAATGTTATGAAATAAAAACTTTGAAAAAAATGTTTTTAGGGATACCTCTAAAGGGGTTTTTTTATTACCCCATCGTGTAGCATGTCGTCAGATAGGCCTTTTGAAGATACTAAGCGGTTTCTTGAACAGTTTTCCGATACATATATTAGTATTTATCAAACTAAGCTTTAAAGAGGGCATCTTTGTGTCCTCATGATCAGTGTCCCCCTTCCCTACCAGATAAAAGGTTTTTTAAAATAGTTGGGTATAATATGTTTAATTACATTGGTAATTATCACGGCTAGTAAGGCTTTACTAAATTTCGAGTAATAAGCCCGATTTGTAACCGAATAAAATGTATAAAAGATCATAAAGTCCCATATCATTATTGACCGAGCGAGCGTGAAGCTTGAGCGAGTGTCTCCGTTTCAGCTTAGGGGAAAATGCTTTCGTCTGTCCGGATGTTCTCTACGGGTCGCATTTCTCAATCGATTCTCGTGAAATTTTGTAAGCTGGTTCTATAACTATAACTATTTTTGTCAATTCAGTTTTTGTAATTTTTCAAAAAGTAAGAGATATGGGGGTTGAAAACGTAAAAAATATTATATTTATATTTCAGTAATTTCGAAAAATGTTCGCGAGATCTACAGCTCAAAGAGTCGCTAGTTTATGTTTTTCTATCTATATATATTAGGATAGAGGTGTTTAATTGGCTTAAGACATGACCAATAGTAATTCTTATCCATACTGACTTCAGAACTATTCTCGTGTGGTAACGTGTTGGCCAATTTATTGAACCGCACGGTCGGTGTAAGTTCTCGGACCGTCAGAGTCTGAAATGTCGCAGTGTTACCAGTGCTACCAATACTTGATAAATACCTTCATTGTTTATGCCGGTTTTCTATATTACGCAAACACCCGTTATTAGTAACCATATTTTTTTGAGAAATCCAACTAATATTATAAATGCGAAAGTAACTCTGTCTATTTGTTACGTTTTCACGTCTAATCCAAAACATTAAATAGATTGATAAATATTTAGTACCATTCCGCCAATCTATTCTTAATGAGCTACCTCAAAAAGAAAAACAAAAGTCTCAGCCTGACGTTAGTCGAAGCAACAAGTGTGCAGAGCAGAGTTTTCCCGTTTTTCGTCGGGATGCGGAGTAGTCAAGTGTTCCTGAGGATGCCTCGTGGAGAGGCGAAACACGTGTCGAATTTCTTTTTGAGGTAACTCATTGGGAATAGATTGGCGGAACAGTAGATACTAAATATTTATCCATCTACTAGCTGACCCGGCAAACTTCGTACCGCCTCAATATATATATATATATATTTTTTCCTATTTACTCCCTTTTAAACCTTCCCTGGACTTAAACAAATAATTCAAAACCAAAATTAGCCAAATCAGACTAGCTGTTCACGAGTTTTAGCGAGACTAACGAACAGCAAGTCGCATATATTCAAACTCGCAACTCGCAAGGGAATCAAAACCTACAGGGTACTTCCCGTGAACTCAGAATCTTGAAATTTGGTACGAAGCAACGTCTTATAGTACAGATAATGGAAAAATTGCGAAAACTGTAATTTTTTTGTTACATCATCTAACTATGACTCGATTGTCGTGATGGGTGAAATTTTACTTATATACCTATAGGTTTGTACGGAAGCCCGGAGCGCGATTCCGACTCGTACTTGGCCGGTTTTTTTTTATTATATAGATTTAATGTTTTGTAATGAATTTACGCAAAGTCTGAATCAATTATTTACCAACGTCTATACCACTGAACCGATTTTGATAAATATTGGTATAGTTATAGATGGGACCTTGGAGAAGGATATAGGATACTTTTTATGTAGGTACCACGCGTGCGAAGCCGCGGGCAGCCGCTAGTAAACTACATGTTTGGTTTTCATTGAGAAATCAGATGGGTGAATTTATTTTAGACTACCCTCGCCCCGTCTTAGCACGGGTGTAATTTAGAGTTACAATTTATATATGTATATAAATACACCTTCATTATAAATAAAATAATGCCGGACATTTCACACAACATCATCTGGCCCCAAAGTAAGCTAAGCTTGTGTTATGGGTACCACATTACCGTTTTTTTTTTTTTGTAAATTCATACATATATTATACATAGAAACACCCAGACCCGAGACAAATACTTGCAGATCATACAAACATTTGCACCGCGGCGGGAATCGAACCCGCAACCATCTGCGTCTCAGCCGGACCTTAGCCCATTACGCTACAGAGGTCGTCTAAACATCAATAGTTCATCAATACTATTGAATACTATTGAAACATCAATATTATCCATAGTTTTCGCAGCCAATGCCAAATAATGCCTTTCATACGCAAATTTTTATATACATTATTACGGCTTTTGTAAACTGCAACATAGGCGACATAGGCGCTGATCTATTAGGAAAATTCATTTTAAATCGTTTACGTGGTTTTTTAGTTTATCTATTAGTTACATACAAACAATACTAATATAATATATATTTTCTATATAATATTATTATCTAAGTTCGTCAAGTCAACGAACATGTCTAAGTCAAAAGATACTTTATTCAATACAATCACAAGGATCACTTTAAAACGTCTTACATACTAGTCGAATTTAGGAGCCAATTCCTCCTAACCCAAGCCCGAGAAGAACCGGCAAGAAACTTGTCCTGGTCCTAGCGCTTTTTTGCATGATCCATCTTATAATTACCTTAACTACGAAAAACTATACAAGAGAGTTAAAACATTTCAAATGTGTCGGTTAACTGTCTGAAGGCAAAGCGACATGAGGTCATGCATTCTTATCAATAACATAGTAATTTCTATTATAATACGCTTTCTCCAAAAGACTACCCTTTATGTATGCTTTAATATTTCTTAATAAGTATTTTAGTTGCATGAGAGACGATTCCCCCCATCTCTTACCCGTTGCGTATGGCCTCTAATTTGCAAACATTATCAGGTCAAGAACAAAAGCACAATGATTCTCGTCGGTTATTCACTTTGACCTCTGCGGCATTGCACTGTGTAATTGTGTTGTTCTATTGTAGACATAGTGCTTTGTCAAAATACAGTTATTGTTTTGTAGAATACTGGTTAATCATTTTCTCCCTACCCTTACATACACTTACTTTAAGTCACGTGGGGTAGGTACCACTGGTTCTTCTCTACTCTGGCCTATCATTCGTTATCTCCATCTCTTTTCATACAGTCCATCCATCGATTCTTATTTCAATACATTCAAATGAATACTGGTTATATGCCAAGATAACAGAAGAGCTAGCAATAGAGAAGGAAAACTTGAAACAAGCCCGGCTTGGTGCCAGCCGTTATGCACCTGCAAACGAACAGACACCGCATGTACTGATTCGTCTTTCCTGCGGCTCCTGTCGAAAAGGTTAGTGCGAGTACTTGGGAAGGCCTGCGCTATTAAACTGAATCCCAGGCAGAGTGACGTCAGTGGAGAGGAAACTTCACCCACCTCAGCTTGCTGGAGTGGATCCATGAACGAAAGTTTTCAATTACAATTAACTGCTCTGTAACTTTACTGACGCCACCTAAACCATCTTCAACAGATGAACGAAGGCCAATGATGATGATGGAAGATAACTGAGGTCTACCATGTCTAAAGATAACATCCGTAAGCATGTGGTGAGATACACCCAAGAGCTTCTGAGGTGTCATTCAAGGACAGCGGGTTCTGACCGAAATGTAGTTTAATGGATCCATGATACAAGACACCGGGCGAAGGTCATCTATGATCTATGAAGTATTAAGTTTTACATTTTGTATATACTCGTATCGTAGTCTTTAATGTATTTATTAATGGGCCAATATTTTTGTTACCTATAGTACAATAATTTGTTGCCTGATAATACATTATTTATTAATATTTATTTTAAAAACTGCTGTTCTAGCAAAAAAACTTATCATTCCAATAATATTCTACTTCACAAAATAGACGAAGAAGCATAGATATTGAGAATTACCGTCTTATTAGTTTGATATCCCACATTTATAATGCCTTCATAAATGTCATCGAAAATGGAATATCAGAGCTTCTAGACACTAAACCCGCAGTACAGGCAGGATTCCACCGTGGTCTCTCTACAACGGGCCATATCCACTCAATAGACCAGCTTATAGAAAAATACATATAATAAATAAATAATGCCGGTCATTTCACACTGCATCATCTGGCCCCAAAGTAAGCAGAGCTTTTGTTATGGGAGTCATTTGGATGACTGATATACTACTTATTTTCAATTTTTCTGTAAATACATACATATTATAAATATTACAAACAATAGATACAAGAATACAAACACCCAAACCTAAGTTTCGTTGACTATTTCCAAAGCCTTTAGCAGTTTTAACCATTGTGCCATTTTTAAAGCAATCAAAAAATCTATGCAACTTATATCCAACGTTTAAAAAAATATACTTCTACAGCACAGCATCCATCAAATTAGATTCAATAGGACCATAGTTTTGTATTGAACGAGGAGTAAAGCAGGGCGACCCACTTTCCCCAAAACACCATACAGTCACCATAGACGGGATTTTTAAGAAATTACCAGTTTTAGGAAGAAGTTTATTGTTGTCGGTGAACGGAGGTTAAGCAATCTTCGGTTTGCCGACAACATATTCCTTTTTTCTTCTAATGCCGCTGAACTTCAAACAATGCTAACGACCTAAACACCGCAAGCTCCGAGGTTGGACTTGAATATGACAAAGACAAAACTAATGACGAACACCACTCAACACCGATTAGAAGTAGGGGTTAGAGGCAATTGCATACGTCAATGAGTACTTATACCTAGGTCACACAAAATCTTTCCAAGCCCAGGTTTTTATTTTTTTTTCTGATAAAAAAATGTACGATGCTTACTAGACAACTACCTGACATGTACAGAAAGACACTACAGAATATTTATTATTATGAGTATGTTTGCATGTACATGGTTGGTGTGTACGAGTGTGTGTGTATATTTGCATAGAAGAGCACGGTTTTGAGGCTACACTTTGGTTGTTCGCGGCACTCCGTATTATATTTGTTTGGTCTGAGATAGAAACCAAACGTACGTAATACTTGACCATCTTGTCAAAATTCCAGTTGCAATCAAACTAATAATTAAAATAATTACGTTTTAAAAACTAAAAAGAAACCGACTTCATTGAATGAAATTTGAGCCTATAATACATTTTTAGTGGAAAGTAGATGTATTTTGTATATATAATCGGTTGGGAAAGTTTCTTCGCATTTTTTAAGAAATTTAAAACATTTTTAATATTGTTTATTTACATTTAAATAAAGATGTAGGTACCATTTTGTTCGATAACTTTTTGCCATCTCGTAGGTAGGGACATGATCCCATTGCTATAGAAATTTTGGGACTTCTGATCAAAATACCGCGACAAGTGGTTTTGGCAGTCCTCTCGTGATGTTAACCTGACACTGCCTAAAGAATTCTGAAGAGACCGAAGCAGGTGGAAATCTGAAGGTCAGGACTATACGGCGGATGCATTAACACGTCCCAGCCAAACTCTCTTAATTTTTGCTGAGTGGCTAAAGATGTGTGAGGTCTAGCGTTATCATGATGAAAAACCACACCCCTTCTGTTGATTAATTCCGGCCGCTTTCTCTCAACTTCTTGCTTTAATCTCATCAGTTGTTCGCAGTAGAGTTCAGAATCGATGGTCCTGCCTGGTGGTAACAGCTCATAATGAATAATGCCCTTCCAATCCCACCACACACACAGCATCACCTTGTTGCGAGTTAACCCGGGTTTCGCCACAGTCTGTGAAGCCTGACCGGCCTTTGACCACGACCTTTGTCGCACGTTCTTGTCGTACGTGATCCGCTTTTCATCACCAGCTGATAACAGCTTCTTCAAAAATAGTTCGGTTTCATTACGTCGTAATAAAGAATCACAAATGAGTACACGGGTCATAAGGTTTCTTTCAGTGAGCTCGTACCCAAATATCGAGCTTTTTGTGTAGCCAGTTTTTATCAAATGCGCCAAAACTGTTTTGTGGTCAATTCCCAGTTCTTCAGCTACGTCGTAACTACTGATATGCCGATCTTGCTCCACTTTTTCAAAAATGGCATCCATTTTATCCGTAATAGGGCGACCAGAGCGACGTGCATCTTTGACATCGAAATTTCCGGATTGAAAACGCTTAAACCAAATTTGTGCTACTCTCACAGACACTGCACTAGGTCCATAAACTACGTAAATTTTTTTCGAGGCTTGCGTTGCATTTTTACCTTTTTTGTAGTAAAATTTTAAAATGTATCGAATTTCTTCATTAGATTAACTCATCTTGACAGTACGAAAAACATATAAAAATCACACAATTTCCTAATATGAATTTGGAATTATAAAGTTCTTTAAAATTTTAACTTTTAATGATACCAAAACCAGCCAGATACAATTGTATAGCCAAAGAGATTTTATTACAAGTTCATACATACTATAATGCGAAAGGACTTTTTCCCCAACCTAATATAATATGGGTAGGTCAAATAAACGCACCGCTCCAATGAGACAGCGAGGTATCCAAGTACATGAAAACATCATCGATGTATACAATTTTTAGATTTTCGTTGATTTTTCAGCAGCAAAAAGGAATTTTTCAAATCGGTTCAGCCATTTTCGAGTAATCGGGTAATAAATTAACATACATAAAAAATTAAAGATTCCGACCAATTGAGAACCTCCTCCTTTTTGATAAAGTCGGTTAATTATGCCGATTGCTAATCGAAACTGATAAGACATTGATAGTATCAAAAATTCCATAATCGCTCAATGCGCAGCTCGGTTGAAGTTTACAAATGCCAGTAGCATGTAGCGGTCACCCATCAGATGTTGACCGAGTTAAGCGTTGCTTTGACCTGTGTGTGGGATCAGTAGTTTTTTCCTTAATAAGTCTGTTTCAATTTAAATTTAATTCAGCTAGCATACACGCTTTAAATAACTTATTTAATTATCCATGATAACGTTAATTAATATTTCATGGGACAAATAAAAGTAGGTAATAATTTTGTAACAGATATATTTTTTACCTAATAAAATATTTTTTTACTAGAATTTTTTTAATATTTTAAATGCGAAAGTAACTATGTCTGTCTGTCACGTTTTCACGCCTAAACCGCAGAACCGATTTTGATGTATTATGGTATTGAGATAGATGGGACCTTGGAGAAGGACATAGGCTACTTTTTATGTAGGTACCACGCGCAGCACCGCGCCGCGGGCAGCACCTAGTCTATAATAAAAATAAATACTTCTGCCGCCGATACTTACATTCACATACATTTTACACAACATCATCTAGCCCCAAAGTAAGCACAGCTTGTGTTACGGGTACCACATGACTGATATACTTTTTGTTAATACTGGTGGACAATTCACACATCACCATCTAGCCCCAAACTAAGCAAAGCATGTACTTACATAGCTTGTACTAGAACCAGGTGACTGATGCAATATATTTTGAAACCCAGACACCGAACAAGTATTTATGTTCTTCACACAAGTGTTTATCTTGATAGGGAATAGAACAAAAAACCTACAGCGCAAAAGACAGAGCTAAGAGGTCAGTCAATAAAACATTCGAAAACAACAATGTTTTAGTACAAACTAATGGACAGGTTGTAAAAAGTAGTGGAACTCTTCAATCATGTTCTAAAGATGTTGTTCAGCGATTACAAATATACTTATAGGTATTATACCTACGAGTTGGATTACAAAAACTGACGTGACATGTCCGACTTAACATTAGATACCTTTTTTCAAATTGCTTTAAGTCAAGACCGAAAAAGTTAGATGTACAGTCGGCTGCACTAGAATCTTTCATGCGGGTCTTGTTGGCAAGGTCGAGAGGTTAGTGTGGGTACCTGGGAAGGCCTGCGCTATCAAACAGAATCCCAGGCAGAGTGACGTCAATGGAGAGGCAACTTCTGCTCTGTAACTTTACTGAACTAAATCATCTTCAACAAATGAACGAAGGCGAAGAACGAACGAATATTGTAATAAAGGCGGCGCGGCGTGTAGGCATATCTATGGTACAACAACGAAAATATACAACACTAGTTGGCCGCGTTTGGTTACCTTCACAACAAGTAGCCATGTACAAAGATACAATATATCTCCGTACTAAATTTCATCAAAATTCGGTCACCCGTTAAGCTGTGAAAAGATAACTGACAGACCGACGAACAGAGACACTTTCGAACTTATAATATCAGTGTGTATTATGGATATACTTATACTTACACATATATTTTGAGTATAATATGTCTTGTAAACACCAAATGACACCTTATTAGGGTTCTCTGTATGTCTGCCTACAAAATAAAAACAAAAAAAATGGGCTTTATGCTTTCTCTACATGTAATGTGGGGTTGATTTAAAAAAAAAATTTACTACCCCATCACGTGGCATATCGTGGTCTATTATAAATATTACGAGTTTTAAAGTTTTTTAAACTTACGTGATCAGAACACAAGTCATCCCGTGACCACGACAGAGTGTAAACCTGTCGAAACGTCGGGAAAAATAGGTAAATATACGCGATAAATACCCGTATATATTACGAGTTTTCTTAAACAGTTTCTCGATATAGATATTCGTTTGTCAAATATTATTAATAATATTAATATATTAATAATATTATAAATATTTTTCCCAAAATTTGCCAAAATTCGCGGCACGATAGGAGCATAAGGGCATATTGGTCCTCGTGCTCTTATCAGTCGGAGAACCGAGTAGGAGCAAGAGGAAACGGTCGTTTTTTCTGCGTTTGGGTGTTATAAAGTATTCTATCAGTCATCTGGTCACCATAATACAAGCTATGTTTCGTTTTTTGATAGATGTCAGCGTCTCCTTCCTCCCGAAATGTTTTACAAAATAGTTGGATATACATATGTAATTACATGGATAATTATCACGGATAGTAGGGCTTTGCTAGATTTCGAGTAACAGCCTGATTTATAAACTATAAAAAAACTGTGTCATAGATCACACAAGATTTTTTATGATTTATAAATCAGGTAATTGTGAAATGTATACATTCCAGTGCAGGCGACTGTACATGTCATGCCACCAGTAATTTAAACAAATAAACTTGCTCAACTTGTTTGGGCCAACTGGGGCTAAATCATCACCAAATCGAGAACAAATAAAGTCGAAATTATCTCTGCACCTTGACTAAGAGGTGCGAATTTTTCGCGGATTTTTACGATCGCGATCGTGTGTTTAGTAACCATAATTATGCAAACATTTATTGAAACTATCGTATAAGCTTAAAGAGCAACCTATCGACCTTTTACTTTTAGATTTATTATGCTTTTGTAAGTTAGCTGATTGTGACGAAATTAGTATTAGATGACTGTGCATGGACACATTCAATAAAAGACGATTGAGTAAGACGAGAGAACGAAAAGCGTGGGTAGGTACTTAGATGACAGCATGGAAAGCCAGTGTATGCCCGCAAATAGGCAAATTACTACTTCTGATACTATTCTTGTAAACAAGAAGTATGCCACTGCCAGTCTCACGCAGAAAGAGGACTGTCAACTCTTTTCCTGGCAAACCAGTTGTTTCTACGTTTGACCATCATTTCACCTATCGGTAAGAGACGATGTGGCCGACACTGGAGCATGACGGTATAGAAGACATATACACATACCTAAATTGTAATGTTATCAGGAATGACAGAGGACGGCAATTTATTCCATACCGTAACTGTTCGTATTATAAATGAAGACAAGTAAAATTACGTTTTAAAAACTAAAAAGACAACCGACTTCATGTATGTACACAAGGTAACGTTGAGGAGTTCGCTTGACTGTCCTTTGTCTTCATCACCAGACCCCTAATGACAGTCACAACCCATCTAGGTGTACAGTTCTCATCAATATAAATGAATCAAGCCCAAACACCAGGTAATTGCTGTAAATCGTTGAAGAGTTCCCTCGACTGTCTATCGGCTCCATCATCAGATCGACTCCAGACCTTCATTAAATAGAAGTGCTTTAAAATACTTTAATAAAAATAAATAAACGCACTAGTCGCCACTACGATTTTCGAAAGTTCCCCTAGATTTCTCTGTGATGCCATTATCAGATCCTGGTTTCCTTATCATAGTACCACCCTTGGGATAACTCCTTTCCAACAAAAAAAGAATCATCAAAATCGGTTCATAAACGACGAAGTTATCCGCGAACACATAACAAAAAATATATACAAATCGAATTGAGTAACCTCCTTATTATTTAAAAAAAAATGAAGAGCGCTTACTGCCAACGGGTTAAGCTTACAAGGTACAGACGGTAATGACGTATGAATGTCCTTTGATGAAAAGGAGCTCATAAAAGACAGCCGCACTACTATAGCCAGGTGCTATCCCTTAAAGTACTCCTCAAATGCGGGATAGACGTTCAATCTAGAACGCGTACTTCAAAACTTCACTTGTAACAAAACATGGCTCTTAGTGCACGTCATCTGCGGGACGCCATCCATTGAAACTTGAAACAGCCCGAGTACCTATTAAAACCGAGAGTGGATAGCTTGGAACGGAACGTCTCCACATAACAAGAATATATTCGTTATCAATTTACCGAACGTCAAAACGTCGAAGTCGAGATGAAAGGCAGGTAATATCCATTGAAATATACATCTTACCTTGGTAAGGAAGTACACACTCTACCTCAATAGTACTCGTAATACTGTTACGTTGTATGTAAGTGATTCCTCAGGAAATCTAGGCAAGTAATTGTAATTGCCCTGAGAGAGCTTTCAAAGTTCCGACCTAGATACGCGACATAGTATATCGATATTTCAGCAGCGCTACTCTCCGTGGCCTTGACATAATGACCCACTCTCTCTCTGTTACGGTTATTTTACTAAGGTCCATTCATCGTTCAATTGCAATTGAGTTTGCGATCGTGCGTGCGTAAAGGAATAATAGAATACCAACTAGCAATAAACAACCTGCGATTACCTGTTCTGTCGCAGGTCGTCATGTAAACAAGGGGGGCATTTAAGCTTTCTATAGTAATATACGTAGTATTGTAACTTACACTCAGAAATGAAAACGTTAAATTCACGCTTCTTTATATAGAATAGAATAAGTTAAGTTTTTATTTGCAACAACACATTACAATAGTCGAATAGTGCGCTATTTCGCAGTGTGAAATAGCATAAAGCTGAGACTGTGCTTTTTTGACAAAACGCAGACTAGGTTTGGAAAAGGGTGGGTACACGTAGGTTTAGTATTGGTTAGTTTATTAGTTTGGTGGACTGTTATCTGTATACCTGCTATGTTATTGTTACTTGTATATGTGTGTGTGTGTCAAAATAAATTTATATCATTTCATTTCAATAGACAAAAATACTTACAATAAACCTAAACATACTAACATAATTAACGGTTGCCGCAAAATGGACCCTAACTCAGCATATGCGGATTGCATGGCAGTGTCAACAATCCGCGCTAATATTCTGTTTAAAAGTGTACTGAGTTTTGACAAACGGAATCTATCGCTAAGTTTCATTTCAGAATCATATCCAGTAATGACTGATGACTGACGCTTTGTTGCGTTCACAGAATAAATAAATAAATAAATAATAAATAAATAATCCAGACATTTCACACAACATCATCTGGCCTCAAAGTAAGCAGAGCTTGTGTTATGGGTACCATTATGACTGATATACTTAATACTTATATACTTTTTTTTTAAATACATACATATTATACATAGAAACACCCAGACCCGAGACAAATACTTGCAGATCATGCAAACATTTGTCCTCGACGGGAATCGAACCCGCAACCTTCTACGTCTCAGCCGGACCATAGCCCACTGCGCCGCAGAGGTCGTCGAAGCAAAAACAGCATGAAATAAAAAATCTATAGGATGTATAAGATACGGGTTGTCAAATCTTCTACGCGGGCGAAGCCTGTGATTCATAGCCCGCGTAGTATCATCCCATGATAAGACCTACAGGCTTATACTATAGGCGGTAGATAAGTATTTGTTAAATGTCGACTACGTTGTGTAGTAAGTGTAGGTTATAAAATATCATGCTTGCTTATTCCATTAAAAAAAACAGTGACGGCCAGCGAAATGCTATCCAATACCGCGGCACATGTAAAGGTCGGCATATTTGATCAGCCATGCTTACGTTATCATATCCATTTGACCTAGCCCAAGTTATCCCTGCAATCGCACTGGTGAGGCAGTTGCGATGCGATAGTGTTCGCAATGTAAACGATAGACGATCCAGTTTCGCAACGAATTGCATGATATGCTGCATTTGTTCGGTTACGTTAGGAATATGATTTTTATAATTATAATATTTGAGTCTATTTAGGTCGCTATATCTTTATATAGCGACCGTATTATCGAATTGTATTTACGGACGATAATTTTACGTGATAACGTCTTAAGAAAACATTGATGAACCGAACATGCCTCACTATCGCTTGTTCCGCGCTCTCGCTTGCACGCTCGACTCAGGCGGAACGTGACAATTTTTCGTGAGCGTTATTCGATTTACAAGACGTTATCACGTCAAAAAAAATAAAAATAAACTACTTTTCACATAGCGTTATTATTAAAATATTTTTATTTGATAGGCGATGTTACCCAGTTTCCATTTTTTACATTTGTATGAATGACAGACTGCAAGCAGCCTTCTCGTGTGGTACGAAGAAAAAAATCCAACTATATTATAAATCCGAAAGTTTGTCTGTTTGTTACGATTTCACGCCTAAACCGCTGAACCGATTTTGATGAATTTTGGTATAGAGATAGATTGGACCTTGGAGTACAACATAGGCTACTTTTTATGTAGGTACCACGCGTTCGTAGCCGCGGGCAGCAGCTAGTAGACTATATATTATTCCAGATAACTGGATATATCTACAACAAGTTTCATCAAAACCTGCCCAACCGTTTTGGCGTGACCGACCAATCAAACAACCTTACTTCCATAAAAACAGCTTTATAATATTCGTAGGATACATCCAGGACCGATGCAATATAACGGGTGTTCCCTACATAGGGACTGTAGGTAGGTAACATGTCGTTTAAGGTGCCCTTATGTCAGCTTCCTGGAAAGCACTTGTCTTTATTGATGGCTGCAGGACAATGTAGCCCCCTTCTCTCCAAATACTTGTGTGATGGATGTTCTATATAGTACAAGCTGCTGCCCGCGTTGTACAAATGAGATAGGTACATAAGATAATTACTTACGTTTTAAAAACTAAAAAGAAAACTGATTTTATTGAATTAAATTTGAGATTATAAAACATTTATTCTCCTGGTTTATTTATATCTATAATTCCTTATAAAATAAATTACTAAATTATAAGCCAATACATTTTTTTTCCAATTGTTTTCTCCCTTAGGGCTGTTATTTTTTCTTCAAATTTAAGTGAGACCTCCTTTTTTTAAAGTCGGTTAAAAAGTAGCCTAAGCCCAACCTCAAGATACAAAAGACGGGCGTTCATGCAGATAGTCTCCTCGTTTCATTGTATACTGTAATAACTACATTATGTTCTGAATAATAATGTATCTTATCTAAAAATCTAATTTTTAAACAAATTTCATCTAGATCCGTTCAGTCGTGAAAAGTTAATGGACAGACAGATACACTGGACCTTACCTACAGGTAAGGTCCAGTGGGTACTAGATCGTTGAAACCCTGACAGTATGCTTGAAATAGCGTGATCTACACCTGATCGGTACAACGGGTAAACCTGCGAGCCAACATGTTTCCTCTGACCGTTAAAGGCCTACGCTCCCTCTCAATACCGATATAATACTTAAGGTTCTTAAGGATTCCATTGTACAAGCTTCGCTTAGTTTAGGCGCAGAATGGTTTGGAGCTAGCTAGATAGTTCTGTGAAATTGTTCACAAATAATGATATTTTTTTATTTATCTATACCATTGGATATAGGTAGTTTATCTACAAAGTAGGAATGTCAGTAGTTTAATTTGTATTCAGTACACGCGACTTGTTTATGAGAAGGCCTTTTTATGATCTCTGGAACGAAATTAGATTTCATAAACGCGTAGGTTGTTCATAACTTAAATATTTAGATTTCGTTAAAGTTACAGCCAATACCTACTAAGGTTTGACCATCAAAAAGAATTTGAAAATCTGTAAGTACTGTACACAAAAACTATATGTGAACCAATCAAAACTAAAGTGACTTACGTAAAAAAAACACTTATAAATCCTACTAATATCATAAATCTCTTAATCGGGTTAAATATCTCGATAAATATATAGAAATTTCAAAACGATAGCGCGTTGTCATATTTCCTGTGGGGCCATCTAGTAATCTATACAATAAAAATCAATTGCTGTTCGTTAGTCTCGAGAACGGCTGGTCTGATTTGGCTAATTTTGGTTTTGAATTATTTGTAGAAGTCCAGGGAAGGTTTAAAAGGTCAGCTGGTAAATAATAAATATTGGTGGATGTTGCACTCAACACCATCTAGCACCAAAAGAGGTTGTATTATGGTAACCAGTTGACCGATAGAATACTTATATTATTTTAAATAGATAATTATGATAATTTAGAACACCTAGAAACAGATACGAAAATCCAATTATCAAGTTATCAAATCACTATAAGATATTTTATAAAACCATCAATAAATTCTTGAAATCCATTTATTCCATTGCATAACGTGGCAACTTTTTTTAACATGTTTCTACGTAATGTAGATGATGTTACAGTGGTCAGTTGCCTAACTTACACCCTATTCAGACATTATCAGTGAAATATCACAGGAAACTGTTCCGTCAAATTTATCAAGTTTCAACGCAATCACACCAATTAAACATATATCTATGAGAGTAGTTATCTAAACAACACAGATATCAATATCATTGTTGGTCTGCTGCATGTTACTAAGCTGATAGTGGCTACAATGTATAATTTGTTGTTGTATAACGCCCCTTAACAAATCAATGCCTGTCACTGGTTTATATAAATAAATATTGATGGACAGTGCACACTACACCATCGAGCTCCAAACTAAGCATAGCATTTATTATGTTGACCAGATGACTGTTAGAATACTTACCTATCTCTCGTAGATAGGTAAGTATATTTAGGAATATACGTGAAGCAAAAGCATTGTACCCCTTTTTACGAAAATTGCGCGGACGGAGTATGAAATTCCGCATACTTATAGTTTATATAGGGAAGGAGTGCGGAAAAAAAAATGCATAAAAATACATTAATTATGGTCTAATTACTTACGACCAGTGGGCGACGACTAGGACTTTTAAATACATACCTATGATACTTTATAACAGCCAGAAACAGAACAAATATCTACCTGTGTTCATCACACAACTGGGAGGGAATCACCCCCTCAACCTACAGCGCAGAAGGCAGAGCTACTACAAACTAAACTGACAGATTTAGTAAGTTGTAGAGTTAATCATCAAATATATAAGAGATCACGACTAAGCCCAACATTCACTTTCATCGGAAAGTGAATAGAATGTTGTTTATTGACGCTAACTACAGCTATTGATGAATGATAATTGTTAGTTAATATTTGAGTGTCAAGTGTTGATACGAATATATAACATTTAGAATAACCCCATTACATTTTCATAGCAAGCAAGCCGTTTTTTTTATGACGCCGCCGACCCCTAAAAGTCGGCTCGCCGCTGCCGACTATATTAGTATTGGTGCTCATATCTAATACATATACCTACCTATACAAGAATTACACATTTAAAGTTCACTATCTAATAAGATACAATACTTTTCTTTCCACTACATAGTAATATTATCATTAATCACTACAAAACCGATCACAAAGGACGTATTTTTATCTTTCTTTCTTCTTTCTTATTTTTTGCTTAGAACCAAAACAGTGCAGTAATGTTATATGAAATCTCATTATTGCACGGTTTTTTACTTTTTATTTAGATATAAATTTACCACAGAGGTTTAATATCTCCCATTACGTTTAATATAAAATGTTTGCATTCGATCATGGCGTGCATCTTGTATCATTGTAAAACTTTGATTCTTTATATTTTTAGTTTGATTTCTTCATATTTTATCACAGTAGGTAGATTGGTAGTTGAAAGAAAAGTAAATTACGCACCTTGCTAAAGAGAGTAATTAATGCACTCGTGTTAATTCAGTGCCCTCGCTTGCGTTCAGGCACCAACATAACACTTGTGCATTAATAACTCACTTTGCGCTCGGTGCAACAATCTACTATTATAACACCACAGAACCATGACAATTATTATTGTTTTTCCTAAGAGGAAATCAAACTCAAAGATTACAGCAAAGAAGGGAGACCTACTACCCAGTTGTTTTACTATTACTTGCAGTTGACATTTGGTGACCTCTTTTTCTGGCCAGGCTTGGGCTCACAATATAAATTTACCTAGGTCCTATCCTCAAACCTAATATTTTAAAAGTGAAGGTTAGATAAGCAAACTAAACATAGCTTGTATTATGGTGACCAGTGGGGCGATTATGGAACTTGGATACTATCAAAACATCGATACTAATAGCTTTCGGTTACTATTGATGAATTGGTATTATGGAAAGCTGCAATTTCTATTGGCCTCTATCGCTAGTTACAATGTGAAGTTGGTGTCAAACTATAACTCACCAATTTACAAAGTATGACTGTGGTAGGAACAGTGTTTAGCGTACTAAGCATTTAAATACGTTGTATATGATTGATTGATATAATGCCTATTGATAATCGAAATTGATAGACATTGATGCCGATTGCTTATCGAAACTGATAGACATTGATTGTATCAAGAATTCCATAATCGGCCTACAGATGACTAATAGAATACTTATATTTTTTATACGTCTATGATACATTATAACACCTAGGCACAGGACAAACACCTTGTGTTTGTGTTTAAGTTTGTGTGGATGTTTGGTGTTGAAATTGATTTGAACCTGGGTTATCGGTTACTGTTATCTACTTTTCATGAGACCAAAGATGCGGTTCACAGCTAGTGTAGGATAGAATACACGCAAATACAAATTCTGGTTTCATACCATATCACAGAAAGACACTGAGCAGACATCATTTGAAAAGCTTTTTATTTGAACAGATGATTCTTTTGAGTAAAACTACCTTCATTATTAAGTATGAAGTAAAGACAGGTACTTTGGGCTCTGTTTGAAATAATAACATAGAAAGTGTATTTAGGTACCTTTACCTAGGGATGAAAGTTTGTATGATCTGCAAGTATTTGTCTCGGGTCTGGGTGTTTTTATATATAATATGCATGTATTTAGATACTTTGGGGCCAGATGCTGTGTGAAATGTCCGGAATTATTATAATTATTCTTTTATATTACCTATGTACCAGAGTTGTTACTAATCCAGAAATTTTACACATCAGCTGATTCATGTGGTGCTGAACATATTTTCTAAAGTAGATAAGGAAAATTGTATTAGTCCACATGAATATTTGTAAAAGTTAGTAGCTTATTTTAGTTTTCATTGTTACTTTTTCACAGTTACATATGAAAGTTCTTGATACAATTCGGTATGTAGATTATTTGTATTTTCAAGACCGACACAGGCTTTTTTTATGTAGATTAAATGCACACTTAGCCGCTGGCAACAGCTAGTATCTTGTTAATTTTATTAATTTAAATTATGATGTTGATACTCATATTCACAGCCACCTAAACCCTTGTAGTTGTTTATTAGAAATCAATGTAAATGACCAGTTGATATAGTTCAGTCCAACCACATTATTAATACCAATGTCATTGTCAAAGAAGTTGTTCCAGGCTAAGATCATAAGTTTTATAATTATCAAAGATTTGAAAATCTATGCATGAGCTTATGTGTTTGAGATTGACTTTTAACCTAAAACTTTGATGAAGCCTTGGGTTCCTGCTGTTTAGTTGCTTACTTCTATCTACCAGTAGCCAGAGCAGTCTACTGTTGAAGATACATGTACTGTTTCTGTGATAACCAACATGATTTTGCGAACAGACCAGTAGATTTGTGATTGAAATCAATAATTCCAACAACCAGTTTACAAGTCTTACATAAATCTTATGTGGGTAATCCGTTTTTTTGCCACCTGCGTGAGGAGGGTACGAGTGATGTTGCAAAAACTTGGTTTACCATCATGACATAATAATGGAATGTATGTCAAGTGTTTGGGACAAGTGAGATTCTAAAGAAGTATGAAACGTAGACAGTCTTGGCATAGATGTATATCTAAGTGAATAACTAAGTATTACGGTAGCGGCACCATAGCAAAGAAATGAAGTCCGGAATTCAAATCGTAGGTAGGTACGTTATCGACCATCGGCTGTCAATTTGTCATTGTGGAGACTTCGCCACGCATCGCTTGAGGGAAGTCGTATATAGGGAAGGGACTCTACTGTAGAAGAATACTACGTGTTAGAATACTCACAATCTAAATGTTTCTTCTTAGGAGCTATCATTTCTTCGGTAGTCGCTTTGCATACGGATTTTGCTAAACCCTGCCCGGCTATGCTGTGGCGAGCGGCTAGAAGCCTATCGTTAATAGTCTGACCCGCCATCTTCACGTTCAGTCCTGACATAAACTATTTACACAGCGAAACAACACTGATTTTCGCTTTTTTTCAAACGAAATTCACAAAATTACGACGATGACGGATAAAATATGTCACCGCCCCCCCGACTGGCACTATACTAAATTCAAGATGGCGGAATAGCCAGTGCTGCCAGATGCACATAAATATTTCTACCACGAATGCAATACCATGGCTTCAATGCTGTTTAGGCTTACATTACACGAAAAAAGCACTATAATTTTGTCCTCGAGTTGACAGAATGTCATGTTCGTTCGTTTAGTTCGTTCTTTGTCATGTTGCCCCTATAGTTTGTGTGGCAGACAGACAGCCAGCCATCTGCAGCCATCATAGAGGAGAATAAAATCAATATCCATGTTGTCTTTAGAAAAAAGTATACTTTCCTGGGTTTTTAAGAAATCTTGAAAATATAACTATTTTATTGCATTCAAAAGTAATATAAAATACAATACTGTATTTCATCGGTTCATGGTACTGAATTCTGGAAACGAGGGATAGAGAAAATTGGCCTTTTATTTTAACTTTGGATTTTTGTTTCTCGTCAAAACAAATTTTCTGAAACAAAATGGCCAAGAAGAAGTCGAAATCAAAAAAATCTAAACAATCAACAACGCCAGCCATACCACTAGTAAACGACCAAGTCGAAGATGCCATAGCTGCTGCCCTAAGTAAAGCGCCTCCTGTACTTATGAGGGTTTGTAGATTGTGTGAGATGAAGGATGGGCCTTTCCTGAACATTTTCGATGCTGATAAGGTTACAGCGAAAAAGATTGAGGAGCTGATGCCTTTTGGGGTGAGTTGTTTGCTATCTATGTCAATGACAGCTGAATTTTGTTGATAATGTTTTACCTCATACATAAGTAAAACTCATGATTAAAACTCCACCGCTTTAGTTAGTTTTAAGTTAACTTTAACATTGCTTTAGTTAACTATGGCCAGAACAGCCCTGACAGAGTTCATAGTAATATATGAAGCCCCTTGTTAATTTCAGTCTTTATGGACTATAGAACGGTGCTCTTATTTAATTATGTTATGAGCAATCAACATCACAAGTTTCCAAAGAATGTTAACTGTCTAAAAACATTTACAACATGTTTACGCCAACATCAGACAACTGGCATGATCTACTGGTTCATATATGAGATGGTTAGAGAATGAACTAGCTGATGATGTACTTCATAAAGTTAACAATTATTGATCTGACGTAATTGATGCATTATTCAATGTTTAAAAGTAAAAGTAATAGATAAAAAAAGCAATAACTAAGAGAATTTTCACTAAAATGGTATATTTACCATGATATAAGAGTTATTATGCTTCCTGATATTTTGGCACAGTTGTATGCGCCATGATCACGAGATAAAACTGTTTATCTCATGATCATGGCGCATGCAACTGAAATCGGGATGTAGAAAAATTCATGTCATGGTAAATATCCTGTTTTGAAAGAAAATTATGTTCAAAACCACGTTAGTTTTAAAAGTTTAGTTTAGTTTTAGTAATAATATATCAATAATAAAAAGCCTTTTTAGAATGCAGCATGGTATGGTTGATTCCAGATTGCTGAAAATGATGACTTGCCGCACAAAATCTGCTTCCGGTGCTCAGCAAAAGTAGAGGAACTGCATGAGTTCATCCAGAAATGCATCAAGACACAAGAGAACCTGCGATCTGCAATGGGTAAGCAAGGTCCTCTTACAATGAAATCAAGAACGCGAGTTCGTTGGGAACAACAACTGCATAAAACTAAATTGTCCAATGATGACATCTGTGATGTGTTGATCAAACGAGCCATGGAGGGAATACCCTTAAATGCTCCTCTAGATGATATTGCAGAAGAAACACCACCAGTAATTACTAGAAAATCCAAAGTGGAACCATCAGTAGTTGCTAATGTAACCAGCTCTTCAGACTCTAGCTCAGATGATGATGAAGATGCTGATATCAGTCTTAACAAGGTAAAACTTTCCAAAGCCAAAACTGATGAGGAACCTCCTGTTACACGTGTTTCAAGGTCTACAAAATCTGCTGACTTAAATGAAGGGTTGGAAACAAACATCAGCACTACTAAGGTTGTCTCTAAAAAATCTCATAATAATTCTGCCACTGTCAAAGTGAAGCCGCCAGAAACACAAAAGCAAAAAACTGTTGAAGTTGTAGAAAACAAAAAAGAGTCTTTGTTAGAAAAACCTAAAGAAATAACACCTCCCCCTCCACCAGAACCCAAACAAGTAACAACACCTTTCAATATAATGGACCATGTCTCCACAATTAAAGTTAATGGAGTAGGAACTCTTTTCCAATGCAAACTTTGTATTCGGAATTTCCTTAAAAAGGAAATTGTAATGAATCATGGGTGTGCTAAAAACAGCGCGCCACCAAAAGAAACTACCTCAGCCAATGCTTGTCTTCCAGAACCGCCTAAGCCTCCCACTGTAAAGTACATAAAAATGAACAATGATATAAAAAGACCCCTATCGGCATTAGTTGACAAAACTATTGAAAAAACTTTTGCACCAATTGATCCATCACCTAAACCAGCTGAGCCTGAAGTGAAGCTAAAACCTAAACCAAAAGTGGGTCCAGCTAGCAGAGTCAAACCTAGACCTGACACTCCTAAAGAAACACCTAAAGAACCAACACCTTCAAAGTCTACTCCTGAAGTTCCAAGTCTCCCTGCATCGGGCCCCTCTTCTATCAGCTTCCCCATAGTGCCGAGCCTCAACAGTCGTTATAAGTTAGTACCAGGACCTAACAACTCTTTCCAGTTAGTTGAAGAAACTGTTGTACCAGAAGAAAAGCCAGTTGAAGAGAAACCTATTGAAGATATATCGACAGTAATAGACAGAAAAACCAATAAAAGAAGAACCAATGAACCTAATGCTAAATCCTTAAGCTCGAAAAAACATAAAGGAGCAATTACTGAAAAATCATCTAGTCCTGAAGTAATAGACATAGAAAACAATGAATCTCAAAAGCCTGAACCGTACCCTGTTGGGTTGTTTCAGCCTGTTCCCCACCATTCAAGCATCTATCCTCCATCAAATCCACCTGTACCATTTACCACTCCAGCAATGAAGAAGCAGTCATACACAATAGTGCAAACAGGGAATCCAAGCAAATTACTGATTTCCACAAAACCACAACCAGTTACAGAAGAGCAGCTGAAGAAGAAATCCAAAAAGAAAACAGAGGTAAAAGAAAAAGAGCCTTACAAAGTAACCGTAGAAGACACTGCACCCCAAAAAGACCCTGGCTTCTTCACGTTTGTAAGCCTAGATCCTCTACTTCAACCATCTTATGTGCTTTCCACTGATAACATAATCCAAGAGTCACAGATTACAACGTCCACACCCGGTTCGAAACCAGCAACTGAGAAAGATAATGATAAATATCCGTGTAACATGTGCGGAGAGTCCTTTTCAAGAGAGAAGAAATTACTTACGCATATACAGTCTCACTACAATCAGATGGATGAAGAAGACGAGAAAAGGACTGGGAAACCAGGTCCAAAGAGACGTACCAGGAAATCTTAATAGTTGAGATAGCATTTAGTACGACTAATTACTATTAAGTTTTAGCCAAGTTTGTATGGTTATGTTTATAAGTTTAGTTTCTATGTACGCTACAGTACGTTATAATAAGATTAGATAACGTAATAATGGTTATTGAATTCAAATATTATTGACATAATAGTTCCATGTATAATTCTGATACTTTTTATTTTATTAATAAACGTCAAGCCTTCGGTTGCAAGCATATTACCTATACAGCTCGTTGTGTTAGTAACTATTTCCTGGTGCGCCGTAGGTTATAGGTTGTATTTCCTCACAGGATAAACATTGTGTGTTGAACATAAATGTTTGTTTTGTGTCCTGTTATTAGAATGAATCTTATAAAAGTATTCTATCCGACATCAGGTTCCTATAGTACAAGCTATGCTTAAGGCGCGTTTTCACTAGGCGACATGTCGCAGAGACTTATCGCCCGACATTCACGTAGTTGTCTCTGCAAAAGTTGCGGGACAATGTCCCGCGACATATGACTTGTACACACTAGCCAGTGGTGATCAGTATGTCGCCCGAGCAGGTAGTGTTGTTCAGTGCAGCTTACATCATTATTCCGGAGACAATAGCAAAACGTAAAAAAAACTTCCGCTTCCTGTAGATTTTGAGCTCGCAATCTTTTTCTCTCCCTGAGAAACTGAGACCTTGTTGTGTATTTTCCCCTCCACGTCTTTTCTAGGTATATTTAATGTTGTCGCGATAGATACCCATGCATCATTTTATTTTAATTTTGTTTTTATAATAACGATGTGAAGTGTCCCAAAATAATTGCATATTTTGGTACAACTCTATGAGGGTCAATGTATTCTCGTTGGACCGCACTACTGCCATTATCAGAACACAAAGCGACACACGTTATCACTAGTCAAAGCCTGTCTGGCGACTGTCGCGCGTGTCGACGCTCGGAGAGCGTCGACTAGCGACAAGTCGCGCGACCCGTAAATGTCCCGCGCAACGTCGGGCAACATCGCGCGGGACAAATGTCCCCTAGTGAAAACGCGGCTTTAGTTTGGGGCTAGGTGCTGCTGTGTGAATTTTCTACCAATATTTATTTATAGCCTTTTGAGACGTGGACTTCAAAACGCAAACAGTTGTGTGAATGCTGTCATGCAAAAGGTTGCATGACAGCATTCACACAACTGTTGTTCGGTGTAGGATCTGATTCTCGTTATAAAAATGTTGCTCTCGAGTAGCGAATCTGCCGTATCACGGACCAAGGCGTGGACAACTTAGTTACGAGCTGTCACAACACTACTTGTACGTCAACTGCAGTGTTATTGAGGCCCCCTCATTTTAAGTAAATAGCAATTTGTATATTGTCTTTATGACGTATGACGTGAACAGATTGGATAACATGTCACGTCATAATTTTATCGTCTTTTTGCAGCTTACGTGGTAAGGAAACGTCAAAATTATACCACTGCTGTCTTGTTATTTCTGTACTGTCTGTCTCTGTCTGTACTTACTGTCTGTACTGTCTTGTTTGCTGTAGTGGATTCTTTCAAAGGAACAGGAAGTTTTGGTGCATTTGTTAATTCCGTATTGATTTTGTAGTTTATGTTCAAATTGTTATATTATAAGTTGTTTCTAATGTTTGTTTGAGTTTGTTTGCAACTCTGATCTTAGTGTAAAGCGCTGACATTACTAGCGACACGCTCTGACTTCTGAACTGATGAACATAGGTAGTGTGGGTGTTATAAAGTATCTTTAATATATATTTCAAAATATATAAGTATTCTATCAGTCATCTGGTCACCTTAATACAAGCTATACTTACTTTGGGGCTGGGTGGTGTCATTGTCTCCCAATATTTCTTTATTTATTCTCACTGGTTCTTATTTACATAATGTGATTGATGCAGTCATGAACACCACCCGGGCGATTAGTAATTCTGATACTAAACGTTGATACCAAATGTTGATTTGTTTAAGTTTACACTGTTTTTTTTTGACACCTTAGCACACCAAAGTTTCTTGAATTTTCCATGTTTTCACGGCGATATTTTTGAAGCAGTTGTACCTTAAGCTGTTTATGCGTACAGGGTAAATTCATGATTGATAGTCATTTATAATTATAAAATTTCTGCATTTGATGTATCAACATCTTATTGACAGTTGAAGACCTCTGTGCTGGAGTGGGTGAAGGCCTGAAACGCTAGATGGTTGCGGAATTCCAATGACCAATGTTTGTATGATCTGCAAATATTTGTCTCGAGTTTGGTTATTTTCTATGTATTTACAATGAAAAAGTATATAAATAGTATAATCAGCCATGTGGTTCCCATAACACAATTAATAAATCATATGACGACGACCATATGACGATCATACCTCTGTGACGCAGTGGGGCTAGGCCCGGCTGAGACGCAAAAGCTTGCGGGTTCGATTCCCGCCGCGGGACACATGTTTGTATGATCTGCAAGTACTTGTCTCGGGTCTGGGTGTTTCTATGTATAATATGTATGTATTTACAAAAAAATACAAAAAAGTATATAAGTAGTATATCAGTCATGTGGTACCCATAACACAAACTCTGCTTACTTTGAGGCCCGGAAATGAAGAAATGTCCGGAATTATATTATATATATGATTTATTCAGTTCTAACTTACCCACATATATAATTACGTGACCGTTAAAACCCAGTTTGAGCGTTATATGGCATTCCATTTTTTTTATTGAATATAATAGAAAAAATATTTAAATATACATGCATCTAAAAATTTATTGCTTTCAGAAAAAAACAGATTTGATAACGTAAGTTCGGTTTCTATCTCAGTCCAAATAATATATAGACGTGAATAACCAAAGTGATGCCTCAAAACCATGCTCCTCTGTGTAACTACACGCACTCACGCACACACATTACCCAAACCGGGCTCATTGCTTTTAGTATAAGCATACACACTTGTACTATAAGTATTCTGTCATGTTTATCGTCTATAAAACAAGTTATAAAAAAAAAATTACATTCCGTGGCAAAAAAAGTGTCACATAATTACATTTTACTTAAAATAACACCATTTATTTAATGTAAAAGTTTTTAGGTTATTTTGTAAAACGACATCGAACATACTTGACCTAAAGCGCGAGGATTTTGAACGATCTTTATTGAAGACAACGTGACGTGTACTAAAAGCAAGGAACACGATTTCGTTGTATGTCGTATGTGTATGTGTTGTATGCTTGTATGCGTTGCATGTGTGCGTGGGTGCTGGTAGTTACACACAGGAGCACGGTTTTGTGACATCATGTTGGTTGATTGCGGTGCTCCGTCTTAATATTTATTTGAATTGAGGATTCTATTCATTTGACAGCATGTTATGACAATCAACATCAACCTTCCGTAATACTAATACATCAATGGTAACTGTAAGCGATTAGTATCAGAATTCCATAATCGCCCCTCAGGATATTAGCAATTCTGCTTGCTGGACCTTTTTTAAAAGAATGTTTTTTGCTAAATCGACAGTTGTCTCTCAAACTAAAGAATTTATAGACATCATTTATCTTTTCAAAATAAATACATGATTAGATAAAATATTATTTTTAGAATTAAATGATAATGATTTTTTATATATTTTCGTTAAAATATTGACAAACATTATTACGCTTTCACTTATAAAAGATGATCTACAATAAGTAAGTGACTCAAAGCCAATAAATGGCGTTTGATGTTAGATAAAATAGACGATGCAAAGGGGCACTCGCTCTTTTTTAAAATGCTCTGATATTATGGAAACCATGACTGCTGCTGGGTTTCTATAATATTCAATCAACCGTTAGTAGAATCCGTAAGTTAGGATTTAGTTTTTGTTGCCGTTCTGATTTTCATAGAAAAATACTAATGAATGATTTAACAGGAAACAGTCTTGGCGTTAGCCACATAATTTACTCAATACTACATACATTCCTGGTTTTATTCTGGAGTCAGCATTTTATCGTTAAAATGTGGAGTCCTCAAATATGATGACTCATCATCATCATCATCATCAAAATTTACAAGCAATAAATTAGGCTCTGTTTATTTTTTAATAAATAGTTTTTGAGTTTGTTTCATATAACTATCTAATGTTAAAAGTTTTTAATTTTATGAATGTTTCTGAGCCCAGTCTCAAATATAAACAAACATAGCGTAATAAGGTAGGTATTGATAAATTTTATTAATTAGATATCTATTAGGTACCTAAGTTGTAAATATTATCATTATGATATACATATATGTAAGTGTTTGTTTAAAAATAATAATATTCTAGAAATAAAACATCATTTCGAGATAATTCATTTATTGGTTTGTTATTTAAGAAGATAAGCCTTATAATATTTTTAAAACACATTTCTAACAGAGATCGAAGTTCATAGACATTTTATAGATCTGACGCAAGTTAAATTAAACAAATTTTCTTACTCTATCAACTATCTATCTAAATTTTATAAGTATATTAAATAGTTCAAGAAGATTTAAGTACCTATAGCCCTCAACTGTTCTGCTAAGTACTTGTTATCCTGACATTATTCTTCAAAGAATGTCCTATTATTTGTATGATGCTGCTTTAGATGTGTAGCCTTTGATATATGCCTAGTTTCTTCAGTTGAGTTTCTGTTAGTTACTAGAAAAAGAATGTATACTGCAAACGGAGCAATATGTTTTCATAATTAGTACATGGAATAAAGTTTCACCATTACTTCTAGCTCGGCACTTAACAGGACGTTGTGGACTCTGATAAAGAATATAACCTACAGGTACACATAGATTCCAAGGTTTGGCATGAAGACTAAAAGTTGGTTGTGGTTATAACTTCTGACAAATACAGGCTGCTCTTCATACATGTAAACAGTACCAATTCGAAATAACTTAAAATAAAAATACAGTTGTCTTCAGATGTTAGTAGAGCCAGCCTTACTGATTTTTATAATGTTAATCTTGAACTTATTTTCATCTCTGTACCCAGATTAAGTAATTACTAGCATTACAAGTTAATTCGTTGTTTCCCTAGCCCGCATTTGACAAAAGTTTTATATACATAACGTTTAGTGAAGGACCATGAAATGGACTTAATTTTCGTGAAGATGGAGAGAGTAAAACTAGGATAGAATCTCCCTATAGTACATTGAAACTACCTTACACTATTAAACATTTAATAATATAACATTAATCACATAATTTTGATATGTATCGGTAAGTGCAGCACCGTTAAACTATGCTTTGATTCAAAATTGACGTTTAAAGTCCTACTAAAAGGGTTTATAAAATGTTAAACTACAATACCGATTATAATAAAATAATTGTACTCTATAAACTACTGATTAAATCTATGATATGTTTAAATTTCATCTAAATCTATGTTATGATATGTATCCGTGGTCCTACTCTGGATTTTTCCAAAAGCCAGATATAAAGCGCATGCATTCTTTAAACGATTTACATTTTAAATACTAAGGACATTTCAAATCGTCCGATTGTAGCTTTATATCTCGCTTAGAATGGACGCATATCGTTTCATTTGTGGAGTCGCCTCTCGTATTCTCGGTGATAGAGTTATGAAGGGTGGGTAAGGGCTATTCACTCGTTCATCAGTCATTCTTCACAGTTGGTGTTACTATCAGGGTTCCACGAAGCACAGCGCGAGACATTCACTCCCAAACATTCCAAAACCCATCACATATACTCTGTCCATTGTTTCAGCGTCAACGCTTCGTCCGAGACGCGAGAATCGACCCTGAAGTAATCTAAAAATGATTTAAAATAATGATTGGGTTATAAAAATACACTTACATATTCAAGTAGAAAATAATAACCGTCTAGCCGAAGCTTGAAAGCTCAGAAATGAGTGATAAGATCGGATCGCTATGTGGCCGGACGCAATTATGATCTTTCAGCCATTTCTATATCTGTTTTATCACATTAACATTCTCTCAGGATTGGGGAAGCTGGGGGAAATTATTTTTTCCCATATTTACTGGAATCGTAGGGAAGGTAGGAGTAGAAGGAGGAGCTTAGAGGTGCAAATTGGACGATGTAGTAGTCAGAGGCAGACTCCGGTGCTATTCAGTCGAGAAAACCGGTGTTAACCAGCTTCTCGAGGAAAAACTTGACATCTCCTAGCTCAGAGTCCTTGATGCCGAGAGATTTGAGCATGCCAAGGTCGCCATTTTCGACTGCCATGAAGACGGAGCGGAGGTGTTCCAGGTCAGAACGCATCAGGTGGAGAGCAGCGCCGAAGTCTTCGATGGTTTGGGATTCTGGAAAATGAATTAACAAAGTTACAAAGCGTGATTCTATTAAATAAAATATTGGTTTTACACCACGATGGGTGGCAATTTAACAACGTTACGACAATTTAGAACAACGCCATCTATCGATTTACCTGATAAAGCAATAGCAACTTTCTCAACGCCGCCTAGCGGCTCGAGTGCGTCACGCGCCTTGCTGCCAAAGAGTTTTTCGAGATAGTTCGGGCCATGGGACGCTAGAAGAGATTGCAGGAAGGACGCCGTTTCTTCCACAGGTGGTCTTTTTGCTGCGAACAAAAATATAAAACCTGTAAATTATTGTTATAAACAATTAGCGAGCCTTACATTAGTCGCATATAATATGTAACATCTGACATCTCAGTAAATTGTTAGGTACCATCTGACGGACAACTCTATCACCGCGCAAACTAATTGGTCAAATCAAATACCGCGCGCGCTTCCTCCGCTTCCTGTTACATACTTCCGTCCATTTTCACAAAATAACTTCCACAGATTGCAGGAAAACGAAAGGAAAAATTATACATCAATATCTATGTCCTAATAGACTTCACACTGAAAACAATGCAATAACGGAGTAAGTAGGTAGGAGTAGTAGGACCTACCCATAAGAAAATATCGGCCCAAGGAATTGTTATATTGCTAAATCTTTTTGTGTCACTGGACACTGGGAATAAAAGCCGATGTTATCAAACTCCATTATGCAATTGATTTTACTGGTGAGTTTCAGTGGCCGCCCTCCGAAAGAAAAGAATCGTATCTCGAGTAGGTACGATTCTTTTCGTCAAGTAGGTAAACTGCCTAGCCACGCGATTTCTGTAAGCTTTCTGAAATTGAAACGTAGTGGTTTTAATTGTCTTATTTTTATTTTACGTAGGTCGGTTGTATTCTCTCAACCCATTTCTGTTAAAAATACAACACCTCAAAGGTATTTTTTAAATCAGAATTCATAAAATAATAGTCTCGTAAAAAGTAAATTAAATTTCACTAGGAACCTACCCTACGTAGGTACAATGTTTTGAACACTTATCTAAACATTTAAATAAAACTCGTATTTTATTTAAAAAGAGCACTTAAAAAATTGTTAAGTAAACCTTTTCTTTCAAAATTCAAAAATCTAATTTCAAACGAATAAAGTTACGAATGTATTTCAAATGCTTCTAGAAAATTCTCAAGTGAACAATCTGCGCCATTTCAAAAGTTCTCAATATAACCGTATGAATATAATTAGAGGTTTATCAAAGAAGCAATCCTACCGCGGGATCTAGCGTTGTTTTGAAATGGTGCCTTTTGAAATGGCATCGGGAGTGGCAATCTGCGGGTAGGTCGTAAAGGGAATATGAAACGTGTGTTGCTTTAAAATGGTCTGAATACGTGGATTTGAAACGGAATGGCTAACGTGTCGTAACATTTGTAACGGCTTTAATTACTGTTATCTGAACTAACCACTCAAGTAGATAGTCATTAAGTACCCTTCTCCCTATCTGGGATGTAAAATCGTTACAAAGTGTCTGTTATAATCTACAAGTACCACCTACCTACAACCAAAGGCCTTCTAATGCCTTTGTATTGGTAAAATAAGATTCATAGACCAAACTGGGAGTAGTAGGTTACATAAACTATGTAGGTATGATGATGATCATCATCAGACGACCTCTGTGGCGCAGTGGGCCAAGGTCTGGCTCAGCAACGCAACGCAGAAGGTTGCGGGTTCGATTCCCGCCGCGAGACAAAATTTTGTATGATTTGCAAGTTTGTCTCGGGTCTGGGTTTGTAGGTATGTATAATATGTATGTATGTACAAAACCAAAGTATATAAGTAGTCCTATTTATATTAGTGTTATATATCAAAGTAATCCTCTAAACTATTGCTATTTAAATATTCACAAATATTCTTGGCCCATCGACTGATGGCAAAAAAATCTACATTAAACAAAATGCCGTTGCACGGCGGGTTTCATGATTATGAAGTGAATTTATTCTCATGAAGGAATTAATTGTAATGGAGAAATTATGTAAGTAATCATATTTAAAGATACTCCCACGATCTATATACAATGAAACAACAGAGTATTTTACATTTGTTTGGTTTTACAACCAAAATGTCCCGTTATGTTTTACGTATTCTAACGAAATTAGGGGTGTTTTGAAGAGGTTTATTTTAACAAACACTGTATTCTAGTTATTGTGATATTCATGTCAAAAAAAGCCCTTAGAGTCTAGTTTTATTATAAGTAGGTTATATTGCTACAAACCACGAGGTTTTGTGTAAAAACTCTTTAGAATCAAAAGTTTATTGAAATATAACCTACCTTGTCAAGTTTAAATGTATATTTTCCGTATTTTCAGTATTCAGATTCATAGTTGAAATTATTTTTTCACGTAGTTTTAATCTGTATGGTTTTAACTATTCATAAGTATTTTTTATTTAAGTCTAGCTATATTAGTTATCTAGTTATCACGCTCGAAGTTGAATTGATGGCGTCGCAGAATTCCGATCGCGCGAGCGGACGTTCTAGAGGGAAACAGCTGCCGCGCTCGGATGTTCAAGTGGATATCAGTCATGTAGTACCCATAACACAAACTCTGCTTACTTGTGAAATGCTGCTGTGTAAAATGACATTTCACACAGCATCATCTGGCCCCAAAGTAAGCAGAGCTTGTGTTATGGGCACCAGATGACTGATATACTACTTACCTAGATACTTTTTTTTGAAATACATACCTACATATTATACATAGAAACACCCAGACCCGAGACAAATACTTGCAGATCATACAAACATTTGTCTCGCGGCGGGAATCGAACCCGCGACCTTCTGCGTCTCAGCCGGACCTTAGTCCACTGCGCCACAGAGGTCTTCAAATTATTATTATTATTATTATTATTATCATCATCATCATGTGCAGCCTGTCTCATCCCACTTTTTGTACAACTGGGTCTTGCGCCAATCTAACCCATGTACCTACCTACGACCTGCGACTTTAACTATTTCGTCGACATCTTGCCGGCGGGCGACACGCTCCTATTCTCTGAACTACTCGGATAGAACCCTCCTATCATCACCACTCCTGACCACGGGTCCTGCTCAACTCCATTTAAGTCTCAATATTCGCTTGCTATCCTCTTTAACTTTAGTCTGCTTGCGAATTAATGTAGGTATTGAGTATTTAATTGAGAATATTTATGCCGAGCATGCGGAGCATGGCACGCTTCATGCCGAGCATGCGGAGCATGGCACGCTTCATGCCTCTCTGCGCGACTCTGATTCTAGGTAATGGTAGGTAGGTACCTACCTATTTTTATTACTATATCTAGAGCGCAATTCGTAATATACTAAGTACCTACTGCATAAGGCGTATCAGTGTTATTTAGGTAGTACCTATTAAGAAAAGGCATCAAACGAACGAAGACTTGTTCAGTTATAGGTGTAAGTATATGAAAAACATTAGCAGTCAGACCGCGACAGACATTAATGTTCTTTAATATTAATACCCCCTCGTACTTAGCTAGTGCTTTCGTGGAAATATTAAAGTTTTATAACCAAGCTACCGTCAAAGGAATCATGGACCGTGGCTAGTCGACTCACAAGTATAAAGTTTGTTATATGAGTATATTCCGTGTATTGAATTAATTTCAAAGGTTCTGGCATAATTTTTCGGAGAGAGACATATATCAAGGGTCTATCCTATAATAACACATTAAGTAACTAAAGTGTTGTTTAAATCTTTTGCCATCTCTATTCATTAATATTAAAATACTGTAACGCCACGCTACCTACCTAATTATAAGAATCTGGCAGGCATGTCAGCTTAGTTGGTAGTAGCTCTGCTTGCTCCGCTGTAGGTTGACAGTTCGATTCCCTCCCAAGATAAACATTTGTTAGATGAACATTGGTAGGTATTCGTTCCGTATCTGGGTGTTATATACCATAAGTACTTATGTTTAAAAATATATAAGTAGGTACCTACTTATTCTATCAGTCATCTGGTCACCATAATAAAAGGTTTGCTTAGTTTGGGGCTAGATGTGTGCATTGTCCAGGAAAATGTATTATTATTGTTATATAGGAAAGAGGTAAGTACATAGTTAGGTACTTCGATCGATAGATGGTTGGTATATCGATATATCTACTTATACTTAACTTAATTTAATGTATATAACTGTACTACGGAGCGAGACCCTCTAACACAGGTGTATAATATACTTAAAAGAGGATCCCCACACCCATGAAATGTATCATATATTAAGTTTTAAGAAACCAATATTTTGTATTTTGTATCTCTATGGTTAACTACCGTCTCGATCTTATTATCGTGCCACTAGTTATTTCGAACCAGTACCTAATGGAATTTTTTTTTTATTAAAAGAATGAAAGTATTCTGGAGGTTTACCGACACTCGGAAAGTTTTGAGACCACAATACCACAAAACCACATAGGTACTTCACCAGCCTCTATATAAAGCGTTTGAACCAATTTTCTAAACACTTTTTCCAGTCCGCCGCGGACACCTTTTCTACGGCCTTCTCGAACGCTGTTAACGCATCTTCTGGCGATGAAAACTATATCTGTTTTAGTAGATTTTTTATTTTAGGGAATAAAAATAAGTCACACTGTGCCATATCAGGACTGTAAGGAGGGTGACCCAAGACTGACCGATGTAGTGTCCTGGAAGTCCCTTGTTTTCAGCGCTGTGTGCGCGAGCGCGTTGTCGTGGTGCGGCAGTAGACCGCGGAGCCCGGGGTTCGGTCGCTTGTTGTTGTTACTTATTTTTAAACTACTTTATCAAAAAGGAGGTTCTCAATTCGTCGTTTTTTTTTTGTATGTTCACCGATTACTCGAAAGCGGCTGAACCGATTTAAAAATTCTTTTTGTTTGAAAGGGTATACTTCACAGGTGGTCCCATATACATTTTATTAAAATCGGTCGAGCTGAAAAATCAACGAAAATCTAAAAATTGTATACATCGATGATGTTTTCATGTACTTCGTTACCTCGCTGTCTCATTGGAGCGGTGCGTTTATTTGGCCTACCTATATTATATATATAAAATACATCTATTTTCCACTAAAAATGTATTATAGGCTCAAATTTCATTCAATGAAGTCGGTTTCTTTTTAGTTATTAAAACGTAATTATAGTGAACACTTCTGGCAGGCATTTTGTAGTATAGGTACCATTTGAAGTTGATGCTGCTTTGATTTTATAACAGAATCGACAACAGATACCTACCCTGTCAAAGTGAAGAAACTAGCGATGACAATTTTCCCTACGCTTCTCGATCGCTTGATTTTAGTAGGTATTTGTTAATCGCTAACTGACGACTGACGCTTTGTTTCTGGATCGTATTGATAAATCTAGGATTCGTCACCTGTCGCCTGTAAACACGCCGAGACGAGCTTGCTTGAAATTTATTAATCACTAGCGACCCGCCCCGGCTTCGCACGGGTGCAATGCTGATACTAATTATACTACAGAATGGTTATCCCTAAGAGATAGCCATATACCTACCATCGCGGACTTTTTTGTAGACCTTTTGAGGTTGTACAATACTGTAGTACATTATTTTGATCTATCTCGTAGGGTTGAGCCAGCGTTTGCAATGTAAGCGCAAAAAAATGTGTTTATTTACGACACCACATAAGAAACCTCAAAAATTTTCAGTGTTTCTCTACTATATTATGCATGTTTTATACATATAAACCTTCCTCTTGAATTACTCTATCTATTAAAAACAACAGAATCAAAATCCGTTGCATAATTTCAAAGATCTAAGCATACAACGCGACAGACAGACAGCGGGAGGCGACTTTGTTTTATACTATGTAATGATGTCCATTCCACACGGGCCTGCTTCTGAGCTTCATTGAGGTTGTGCGAAAGTATTGAAACTATTCTTCTCTCGCGATGGTGCTTGTGTAGAATCTTGTGAACACTTTCGTATCCTATCTGCAATACCTATATGCTGAATCTCTTCGTACGTAATTCGCCTGTTTTCTTGAATTACATTTTCCACTGCTAGCACGTTTTCCTCGGTCCTCGAAGTACGGCCACTTCTTTCTTCATCCCCCAAAGTTAGAAGACCGCGCTTAAGTGCATTATGTCAATGGTAGATGGTTGCTTTAGAAGGGCCTTTATCGATAAATGCCGTTTGAAAACGATCAAACGACTCATCCGGGTTTAGGCAGGCATTGTAAATCGTAAAAAATCATCGCCCGAAAATGTTCCCGACGCAGATCCATTTTTCAATTAAATACGACAATTCATTTTAGCTTAAAAAAAACCTGAAGGGAAATAAAAATACGAACGATGGTATTTTTACTTGTAATTAATCTCATTTTTGTAAATAATAATAATCAGCCAAGGTCTAAAACACACACTTTTTTCACATTTTACTTTCTGAATGACCTGTAGGTATATCCTGAAATTAATACCTATTATCATTTATTATTATCTACCTAACAAAAAGATTGGCATAAACTCATTACCTGCCTCTACCTAACAACCTTCTTTTTTAAATGTCTATAAATAAGCTATTTTTCTATTTTAGTCATTGCGTTCATAGACATAATCATAAATCGTTTATTTATTTGAATGAGGTTCAACATTAACTAGTCTTTGAAAAAATCATCTGAACCACATCTTTCAATCATAGACAATTTTAACACAAAAATAATAAGAGTACATAAAAAGCATATTTGGTGACACTTTGTCGAGGTAAAAAAAAAATTACAATATAAACTAGGTATGCTCTTGCACATTCATTGTTTTTCGCGCTGATAGACAAACGCACGTGTCAATACATTGTCTAAAACTAGATGATGCAATAATACCTAAGCTGTGGTACCCTGATAAGCTGGAACAAGGGTGGGAGGGCTTGACATGCGTAAACTTGCTATTTTGCAGGACAAAGTGAGTCCTACCTACTGATATATTCGGTTGAGCATTTCGGTAAACCGATTATTCGTATTCGTTGAAATCACGATTCGTCCCATCAGTACTAGGTACCTACTGTAGTTGACACCTTCACACCTTCATGCAGCAGCTGGTAATCGCCTGCGGTTTTATGAACAATTTCCCCTAACCTGTCGCCGCACGACAGATGTCGAAACCTACTCTGCTTTTGAACTTGCGATTTTAGTCACCTGTGGCCAAGCCTAATTTAAATTAAGTCGTTTTTCTCCGTGCTCTTTCGGTGAAAATCGTCAGGCTATAGACACCTGTGTAGGTATATAGCCCGTTTAATATAGGAACTGCTCTAATCATAGGTATAGTAATAAAATACTACTCGAGCGTGTACCTAATCGCAACCCTCCAGTTACTTACTTCGTGTAAAAACACCTAAATGAGCTTGACTTGGGTGGGTGTTGATTGAGTATAGGTACTTACCGGCGGTACAGAGCTTGGAGTCCTCATCATACCCGTCGATACAGTCCGGTGCACCGTCACAGAGGTACTGGATCGAGATGCAGTTACCGTCCACTGGACACTTGAACGGCTCGTACGGATGACAGTATTCTGAAAATGAGTAAATTAATATTTAAAATTTTGAAAATATGATAACAGCGCCATCTAGTCTAAAAATATATGAATTACGAATATCCACACCGTTCAGGGTGGATAGATGGACACGCGTTTCCGAGTAATCCACCTTAGGTTGGCTATTTTAGGGTGGATAAACGGAATAAGCTAAACTGTTTCCAAAAGATATTTATCGTAAATGTATTTTTTGCCTCGCACTCGCACATTATTGCAATATAGTGCGAGTGAGAGGGCATGACTAAGACCGCTATCTATGATTCGCACCTACTACTTATAGTGACCTGATGCCTACAATACAGAACCTACAAATAGTCTGAATGACCTACAAAATCGACTAACAATACCTTTTATTTATGTTTTTAACAACGTCAGTTAAAAACGCATTTTGACGTCACCAACCTGTCAAAACGCGCTAATTCGTTCTAAAACTTGCAACGTTTTCAATAGGTAGGTACAACGATTCAATTTAGCCCGGACCTACTTCCGATTTGAATTCTTCAAGTTTCCGCTAGGGGCGCTGCATGTAAAATGTATGGAGGCAAACGAAACTTTTGTATTTTCTGTATAAACTAAGTATCCAAACTTAAAGTGTGAATTTAGGTGAGTCGCTGAAAATCAGATTTAGAGCGAGGCGAGCACCTCTCTGGGGTAACTGTCAAAGTCAAAAGATACTTTATTCAATACTATCACAAGGATCACTTTTAAACGTCTTACACAGTACCTACCTAGGTGAATTTAGGTGCCAATTCATCCTAACCCAAGCCCGAGAAGAACTGGCTAGAAACTCTTCCTGGTCCTAGCGCTATTTTGCATGATTCAAAAAACTTGTAAATCTGATCGCGCCCGGCCAGTGTTCGAATGTTAACCTATGTAGGTTATTATTAACGTAGGTATATTTTAATATTCTTACATCCTACTTAAAATCGTAACTACATAGGTAGGTAAAGTTCACGTCTTATGATACTGTATAATAGATAATTGAGGCGTGACTTTACGGAAATCCATTACAAAACATTAAACAGATGAACACATATTTAGTACTATTACGCCAATCAATTCCGAACGAGTTAGACACGATACAGACGCATGCATCTCCCTCCCGCCCGCTATTGAAAAGCCATGAAAAGCGTTGGTAGTAAATTAACACACACTTTCCGCACACGCAACCTCAAAAAATAATTCTTTTTGAGGTTGCATGTGTGGATATAATTTGTCCATCTGTTTAGTGTTTTATACTTTACTAGCTAACCCGGCCACGCGTTGCTGTAGCTCTGTAGTTCTAATACGTTGAACCAATATACGCTAACCTCTATAATTATCAGTGTTTCTCCACTATATTATGCATGTATTATACATATAAACCTTACTTTTGAATAACTCTATTTATTAAAAAACACCGCATCAAAATCCGTTGCGCAGTTTTAAAGATTTAAGCATACAAGCTAAGACGACCTCTGTGGCGCAGTGGGCTTAGGACCGGCTGAGACGCAAAAGGTTGCAGGTTCCATTCCCGCCGCGGGACAAATGTTTGTATGATCTGCAAATATTTGTCTCGGGTCTGGGTTTTTCTATGTATAATATGTATTTATTTACAAAAAAATAATATATAAGTAGTATATCAGTCATAACACATAACACAAGCTCTGCTTACTTTGGTGCCAGATGATGCTGAGTGAAATGTCCGGTATTATTACTATTATTTATACATAGGGACAGATAGACAGCGGGAAGCGACTTTGTTTTATACTATGTATTGAAGTTATACGTATAAACTTTCCTCTATAATAACTATAACTATTAAAAAACACCGCATCAGAATCCGTTGCGTACATTTAAAGATCTAAGCATACATAGTGACAGACAAACAGAGGGAAGCGACTTTGTTTTATACTATGTAATGATAACATCAATAATCAAGACACAGAATAAACATCAACTTTCTAGTTCATATTGTTTATGAAATTACCCAAGTTATGATTGTCCAGAGTAGGGTCGAACTCAAAACCTACTGCACAGAAAACAGAGCTACTACCAACTGAGCTGAAGCCAGTCATTAAAGAAACCTTACGAGGGTTGATAGTGTAGGTACCCATTCCTACCGAGCTGGTTTAAAGTATTAAAACTTAGGATCACAAACTCGCCAAGTAATATCACCTCAACATACCTAATCACCATTCAGAATAACACGGAACCCTTGGACGAAAAGCCTCGACAGGGTCTGTACAAACGGACACACCTAATTGGTTTATTATGTGAATTGGAACGTAAAAGAAATTCGATTTTAGGGTCCCGTGCTAACATCAGTAATTCTTAGTTGTAGCAAAGTTACCCGATTTTGTAGATTCGCTAGACCAGCAAAATGTTTACTATCACAACCGCATTGCTTCTTCTGCTTCGTTAATGACATTTATTATTGTCATAATAATGACAACTTTGCCAGTACCAAGTGTTTATATCGTAGACAGAGAAACTAATAGACGACTAGATAGCATCCGTCGCATTCATACAAGAAAGAGAACAACTTATGTGCAGACACTGTAAAGAAACGAGATAGAATGGTTTGATTTTTTGTTTCATGTCGCGTGCCTGTTTTTTCAAGATCCGCACCAGATTGTGCAAAGCAACGTTTGACAGTTTGCCATTGTTTGGATGGTTTGTGCTCGCTTTGTGTGAAATAACCGGAAAAAAACAGTTAATAATAAATTGTGAACACGCTACAGTTGTGAACAGGAATTTGTAAAGATAATGGTTCGATGTATCGTTTTAGGATGTAAAAGTGATAGTGAACGGAAACACCCGGATTTGTCTTTTTACTAGTAGTAGTACTAGTACAAGTATTTTTGAGTAGTTATTAGCTTTCAAACTGTTTTTTTTAATAATATACACAATAGATAACAGCATTTCGATCTGAACTTTGTACGCTACAGCATATTCATAAATCATAACAAATAATTTATTTATTTTGGTGTTGCCTGCATTCGACCTTAACATTCCCCAGACTAGGTACATAAATTTTACATAAAATATGTTTAACATTTCGTATGAATTTTAATAATTCAATTTAACGTAAATATCGTACAATGTTGATAGATGAATATATGGAGGCAAGGTAAAGGCAAAAGCTGCTTAAAATCGGTCTTTGGAAACCATTCATACATTTTGATGTCAATTGATTGTGAAATAATGTCCTGTCAGCGACAATAACCATACCGCCCTGTATAAATAAATAGATTTAAATGATTCTTACATTGTAAAATAAAACACCTCGCTATTAATTTGTTACAGTTTTCCATCAAACGATAATGTACGTTTGCAGTAGATTGAAGCCACAGGCCGAAAAATCTGGACACCCAAAAACTCTTCGAGGATTTGTAGTACCCATTTTGAGAAAGAAGAGTAAATTAAGAACCCAAGAAGAATAAATTAACTATTCTGTATCCTAATGCTGTTCCACTGGTGGTTAGTAAATATATGATTTATGCGTTTTTATTCTGTAGGTAGGTAAATACTGATCAATACTTTTCGACTAGAAAAAGTAAATAAGTCCTTTATCGGGAACACGGTGCGCTTCTATAATAAGCTTCCTGAAAATGCAACTAAACTACCAATTAAGAAATTTAAAGCTTACATAAAAGAGTATTTTGAAGAAAGCTTATTATAATATAATTGACTATATTATTGATAAGAACGCATGGCCTCATGTCGCTCTGCCCTCAGACAGTTAACCGACACACTTGAAATGTATTAACTCATGTATTAGTATATCGTAGCTAATTTAGTTATATGATGGATCATGCAAAAATGCGCTAGGACCAGGACGAGTTTCTCTTCTCGGGCTTGGATTATAAATTGGAACCTAAATTCACCTAGTAGGTAAGACTTAGTTTCAAAGTGATCCTTGTGATTGTATTGAATAAAGTATCTTTTGACTTAGTGTTATATTTATGGTTTTTTTATTTCTGTAATGTTATGTTTAGCTTTAATAATAAGTAAACAATTAAGTACACAAATGTTGTTATATGTTTTCTATATCACACATCTGTTAAATAGTTTGAGTTTTGTTATAGAAAAGAAAGCTCTAGAGATTTCTACTACAACATAACGTCTCGAATAAATCTAGGATTACTTAGGACTAGGGTAAAAGTTTTAATGTGGCAACACCACCCACCTATCGTTCTATCTCACACGCGGCACGATCACCATGTGTCTATTGTTTTCTCTGTCTACGGTTTATATTGTAAAGTATGCCACAAAGTTTTATCTTGTCGTTCGTCATTTGTTATTTTATATATAACTAGCTGACTCGGTCACGCGTTGCTATAGCTCAGTAGTTCTAATTATACATTATTAAAAAAGATCTATTAAAAAAACCGCATCAAAATCCATTGCGTAGTATTGAAGATCTAAACATAGAGACAGACAGACAGCGAGAAGCGACTTTGTTTTATACTATGTAATGACTAGCTGTTTGCTTGCGACTTCGTCCGCCCTTTTTTTGAAAGGAATTCTAGCTTAAATCCTTCCCCAGGGTGCTTTTTATCGCCTTGCCTAATTTTATTGATAAGTTTCAAACCAATCACACCCATTAAAAAGTTTCCATAAAAACATTCACACCACATTTTACTGCTTTATGAGGGTAATTATGAAAAATCCTGAAACACGTGTCCATTTATTTTGCATTTTAAGCATCCAAACCAAGTTTCTAAGAAATAACACCACCCGTTAAAAAGTTCCCATACAAACTTTGACACCCCATTTTACCCCTTTGTTAGGCTTATTTTGAAAATTCCTGAAACACGTGTTCATTTTTTTGGCATTTTATTTATTCATATCAAGTTTCAAGCAAATCGCACTACGCGTTAAAAAGTTTCATACCTTCGATTGCACCCCTTTTCACCCTCTTAGGGGTTGAATTTAAAAAAATCCCGCCTTAGTGGGTAGATTTGCTGTAAAAGGAAGCTACTTTCCAAATGTCAGCTTTCTAGCTTCAGCGGTTTCGGCTCGGCGATAATGAATCAGTCAGTCAGTCAGTCAGGTAGTATTATGTTATCTGTGGTCAGGTTAAGCTCTTTTATAGGTATAGATTTATTCTAATTTGGACTTTGGTGCAAGCAAAATAAGGTCGTTCATATTTTAGGAAGTGTTAGCTTGTCTGGCGAAATAACAGAATCAAAGCTTTTGCTAACGTGCTTTTGGGTTTAAACTTCTATGGCCTTACTTATATAAGCGCCACTCAACTTGAACACTGTCTAAACACTGCTTATGATTCGCCCTCTCACTATTTGTTACCATATTACAGAAAGGGATGGCACTATTTTAGACAGTGATTAACTTTAGTCAGAATTTGAGAGACGGACCATGAAGTCGCGAGCAACAGCTAGTTAGACTATAAATAAATAATCAATATTGGTTGCCAATCTATAGCCGCCAAACTAAGCCAGATGACTGATATAATACTTTTTTTAAACCTATTTAGTCCACAGCTGGGCAAAGGTCTCCCGCAAATCCTTCAACAAGCTTTATCTATCGAGATCGCTTCCCATCATCTCTCAAAGGTGTCAAGATCATCCCTCCAACGCATTTTCGGTCGACGACGACGAATATAAACATCAATATATTTTTAAAAATATATAAGTTTTCTATCAGACATCTGGTCCCGATAATACTAGCTATGCTTAGTTTGGGGCTACATGGTGTTGTGTGCATTTTCCACCAATATTTATTTATTTAATCAAGATATAGATAGTTATTTATTATACCTACTTTATAACACACAGAACAACCATCAATGTTCATTACACAAATATTTATGTGGATAGTTCTAACAAGATGTGTATGAATGTTGTAATGAATGAGAGTGAACGGAACAAAAGAGGTAAGTCTCGTAAGAGGTCTCTCCTTTGCTTAACTACAAAACATGATCCAGAGCATGCCTGACCGGATGCAGGCATGCATTAGAGCTAGAGGAGGAAGCACCCGGTAATAATATGTGTAAACAGTTTTAATTAAACGCATGTTTTTTTTTGCAGTTGCAGTGTGTGCTAAATTTCTTAATTAACGATCAATATCAAAATAAAAAATTTGAGGAATGCTGTCATGGTTTAAAGTCATTAAAAAGTACATAAAACATAAAACAAGACTACTTTTTATTAAATATTATCATAAAATGACATGTTATCGCAAAATTTGTGAGTGGCCAAGTTTCCGTGCCGGTAAGCGTAAAAAGCTAGTTTTATATAAGAAGGTACTTGTATGTATGGGCAAATTTGCATATAAACTTGCATAGAAAGTATATGCATTTCTCATGAAATGTCTCTGTGAAACTTTAAAGACTAAACTGCGGAATCCTTGAATTTAAAACCGTCTCCAATCGTCTCCAAATTAAGAAACACGCCAAAAATGTTCCTTTGTCCAAAATTAAGTTTATGGATGTTTTTAGGATTCCTTGGAATAATAAAAAATAATGGGCACTTGGTAAGACACAGACTTAAAATAAGATCTTTCCCTACCTACATCAAATTAGCGTTGTTAATTTATTTCTTAATAAGTTACCTACTTATCTCACATAATCAGGTATGTACTTACACTTACGATTAATTTAATCTGCAACTAGGTGCGATTAATATATAAAATGATTAATAAATAATGCTGGACAATGCACACAACACCATCTAGCTCCTAACTAAGCATAGCTTGTGTTATAGTGACCAGATGCCTATTTTTACTAAGTTCTTACTATTTTTTTCATATGAACGCTTATGATACTTTTATAACACCTAGACACAGAACAAACGCCTATGCTCATCCCACAAATGTTTATCCTGGAATAGAATCGAACCTCCAACCTACAGCGCAGAAGGAAAAGCTACTTCCAACAGAGCTGACAGGCCAATCAAAAAAAAAACGATGACAACGCTACCTACACGCACGACTCGCGCCTCGAGATACGTCACCCGCAGGGCGAACCGTGAACTCGAGCGGCAACGAGCGGACTGCGGATCAAACTCACTCTGATGAAGCTTCCCTCGATGAATCGAAACAGTGTCTGTGCCTCCATCGACAAAATAATACGTGAGTAAAGCCCATGTTTGTCAAAATGTATAAAAAAACGAATACCTACAATAATTGTGCGTCGAGTACGGAACCTTACCGTGCGAATTTATATTCGATCTAAGCCGTTTTTTTTGTTTCTCCCTTGAACCATTTTAGTTCAGCTAATTTGTTTAAATTTAGCAACGGGCTGTAACCTTTTGCATAATTAGAATTAGGCTACTCATTTATTTTTGCCCGATCGTTAGCAAGCGAAGGTTTATTGAATTTACCAATTGTTATAAAACGGCTTTGCGGATAAAAATGGTCAAAAAACCTTCAGTAATTGTGAGTAAACACAATTTCTAGGTACCACGCCTATTTAAACAGTTTTAATTTTTCCGAAACCTGGTTAACTACGCCGTGCATGATAATCTTATTCGGTTTAGCTCTACATTAGGTATGCCATCTCGTTGTGGTGAAACAATTTTGCAACTGATAGAGCTTTCACAGCCTAAAAAAACCTAAGTACGATCCTTATGCGGGACGCGCTTTTCTAGAACTCTGTAGGCCTTTGGTTAAAAAAAATTAAAATAGTGCACTCTTCGTGTCTAATCCCTACTAATATTATAAATGCGAAAGTAACTGTCTGTCTGTACCGTTTTCACGCCTAAACCGCTAAACCGATTTTGATGAATTTTGGTATAAAGATAGATGGGACTTTGGAGAAGGACATAGGCTACTTTTTATGTAGGTACCAAGCGCGCGAAGCCGCGGGCAGCACATAGTGTCTTATAAATGAAACAAGCAGCAGAGTTTAAACTAATTAGAACTTTTGCACTAGGCAACTACGGGATAATATATCCAACCATACACTGCACTTTCCAAAATATAAACTGAATTGAAACTAAATAATAACTAAATAGTAATTCCAAAATAAGGTAATATTATTTAATCTGTGACCCAGGGTTTGTTATAGTTCGATGACATTGACATCAGTAACATATTGACTTCAGTAAGTGAATTAGCAGTATAATAACTATGATGCTTGGATTCTTCGTTTGTCATTTCATGAAGTAACATAGCTCTGCTAATTTAATATTTCCTACTCGTTTTATTGCATGTTTTATTCAGTAAACGTAGCGGAATTTTAATGAATATGTTGTGACTACATGGGACAAATATGAACAATTGAATTAACTGTGTATTATGGTGCAATGTCATTTGAACGACGAGGAATCCTATGAAAATTTTAGACGGCTATTCCGCGTGACAATTGACCATCGACTAAGACTTTAACAAACAAATTGACTATAAACAAACTTAAACACTTGCAAAATTACCATTATTATGTCACATGCCATAAACAAAGATGAAGAAGAACTGAGATGCTTGACTGACGTATGGATTCTTCGTTTGTCATTTCCAGAAGTAACATAGCACTTCTAAGTTAATTATTTTTCTCGTGTTATTGTTATTGCACGTTTTATTTAGTTATCTTAGCGGAATTTCAATATATAGACTAGCTTAATAGCAGGTATGGACAATTGAATTATAAGTGTATTATGTTGCAATGTGATTTAAACGACGAGGAATCTCGAGAAAGTTCTAGACGGCCATTCCGCGATGACGTTTAGAATATACAAAATGATGATTGACTTAGACGATTATCTAAGACGATTGACTAAGATTATTATCAAACAATCACTTGACAGTTGACACTGGCAAAATCAACATACAGATGTCAACAAGACAGATGCCATCATAGGAAGAAAAGAAGAGAAGAAGACTGAGGGATGACTGACTTTTTTATGAATATAGACGAACATTATTTTGCCTCACTTGTAAAACAAACAGTGCGCTCTTATATAATTTTTTACTCGAAGTGTTTTTATTTCAATAGAGCTAGAGCTATTGACTCGGGTGTGAATAATTGGATAATTGGATGAATAATCACTACATAGTAAAAAACAAAGTCGCTTTCCACTGTCTGTTTGTCCCTATGTATGCTTAGATCTTTAAAACTACGCAACTAATTTTGATGCGGTTTTTTAATAGATAGAGTGATTCAAGAGGAAGGTTTATAATGTATAATACATGCATAATATAGTAGATAAACACTGATAATTTTAGAGGTTTCCAATGTGGCGTCGTATATTTACTCATATTCCTGCGCTTACATTGCAAACGCTGGCTGAACCCTACGAGATAGATCAAAATAATGTACTACAGTATTGTATCAAAAGGTCTACAAAAATGTCCGCGATGGTATATGTATAACTCTTAGGGATAACCATTCTGTAGTATAATTAGCAAACAGCTATTTATACTACAGAATGGTTATCCCAGCATTCCACCCGTGCGAAGCCGGGGCGGGTTGCTAGTTATTTTATAAGACACAATTTTATTTGAAATAACAATTGACGAACGACAAGATACGACTTTCTGACAACATACTATAAACAATGTATAAAATTATGTCTTTCATATAAAATAATTACCTATACAGATTTTTTTTGCTTGAATCACATAAAAACACAAAGATTTTATTCCAAATATTCACAACCGAGTCAATAACTCAGTTTAAATTAAAGCACCAAAACTACTAATAAAACTGGAAATCAACCGATTTGAAAAAATATTTTTTTATGTTAAAGGATATATTATTATTATGTGTTCATTTAAAATTGATTCACTAGTTTGGGATTTGAAAACAAAATAGGTGGAAAAAATATGTCATGTCATGTAATGTCATTTAATGTCATTCAAGTAAACGAAATTTCTTGTTTTACCTTCTTGAACTTTCCAGTGTTAAAGAATAAAAATAAATGATATAGTGCTAAAAAGCGTAAATAAAAACTTTTTTAACCGGGTTTGAAAACAGAAGGTAAACTTAATTCTCAATTCGTTTGAAAAAAAAAAATTGGGTTCAAATTTCATTTAATAATGTCGGGTTTGTATTATTATGTATAATATTTTTATTATTCGATTGTCACCTAAGTTTGAGCTAAGACTGAACCAGCCCTGCGTAAACCATTGTTTGCTCAGATATAGTCAAAAAAGTCAAAGTCAAAAGATTGTTTATTCAATACAATCACAAGGATCACTTTGAAACGTCTTACATACTAGGTGAATTTTGGTGCCAATTCATCCTAACCCAAGCCCGAGAAGAATTGGCAAGAAACTCGTCTTGGTTCTAGCGCTTTTTTAGATGATCCATCTTATAACTACCTTAACTACGCAATACTTATTCAAGAGAGTTTATACATTTCAAGTGTGTCGGTTAACTGTCTGACGGCAGAGCGACATGAGGCCATGCATTCTTATCAATAATATAGTCATCGATATTATAATAAGCTTTCTTCAAAAGACTACCTTTTATGTATGCTTTATAGTGCTGGTGCTACTCCATTATGTACTCAAGTACGTGATTCCTTAAAATATTTCTTTAGTTTTTTATTTATGAAAAGGTCTATTACCTTTTCATATTTACTAGTGGTCGCCCACTGGTCCAAATTCGACCATAATTAGTTCATAATTAATGTATTTTTTACGCATAATTAAAAAAAAATATTTGCATTCTGCATTTCTTCTCTACGTAAACTATAAGTGTGTGAAATTTCATACTCCTCCGTCCGCGCAATTTTCGTAAAAAGGGGTACAAAGTTTTTGCTTCACGTGTTTATAAATAGATATATAGGTTTCAAAAACGTATCTGTTTTTATCCCTATCGTTTGCTAAAAAACTGTATATAGGGCAAAATTTAGCTGTTTCTAAGCTATCTGAAAACAGAGAGATTATCGACTATATCATCGCGGATATGGCAATGTTTTGTGATAATAAGATAGATGGATACGTAACGATTTAAAAATGCTGACACCCAATGCCTCTGCAGTGGACTATCCAATCTGCCAGCCAGTGCCAATAGTATTTTCTTAAAACTAACCAGCATTTTTTTTTCGTAGGTATTACAGCGTCGCACTGCAGAATCTGATCTGCTGGTGTACAACGATTGACATAATTATTTATATATGGTGTTTGTTATTTTACCTAAGTCATGAGCAAACCTCCGAAACAAATTAATAAAGAAATAATAAATAAGTATTGGTCGATAATGTACACAACACCATCTAGCCTGTATTAAAGCGATCAGATGACAGATAAAAGTCATATATTTTTAAATTGTATGTATTTATCATATCATATATCATATGTATTTATGTATGATACATTATACCACCCAGATAAAGAACCAACACCTATGTTTATCGCACAAATGTTTGTCCTGGGTCAAAATCGAACCCTCAAGCTACAGCGCAGAAGGCAAACTACCAACAGTCGATATAAGAATTATATTCTTAAATAAGTGAGAATATAAATTTATAAACCAAAAATGTATTAATAACGAAACAAGTTACGAAACGAGAAGTAGGTACGAGCCCTATTCAAAGTTATAAGACTAGTAAATCCCACTCAAACCACAGACTAATTTAGTCGACAGCCAAAATTCTCGCAAGCAAAATTAAATCTTGCAAACTTACTTAAAGCTCGAAAATTAACACTTCACAACACATAAACAAAGTAGAATAAAGGAGCATCTTTGCACTTTATTTTTAACAAATGGTGTTTGAAATAACGTGGATTATATATTGTATAAATCTCTGAGTAGATGTAGATTGCAGTAACCGAAGTAAGTGTAGGTATCAAGTATGCAAGGCAATGTATCGTAGTACGCTATGACGTAATTGCGACGTATCAAATTGAGCCAGCTCAAATCAACTCGAGGGTCTACTCGACAAATCGATTTCAATAAAGTTTTTTAAACTTACGCGATCAGAACACATTATTATAAATACTTACGGGTATTTATCGCGTTTAATAACCTATTTTTCCCGACGTTTCGACAGGTTTACACTCTGTCGTGGTCACGGGATGACTTAATACATTTCAATACATCAGAACGATAGTGTCGTTGAAATGTTCGCTAAATTCAGTCGAATTAACTGCCGTCCGTTCGTTGCCGAATTATTATATCGTCTGTTGTGGAGGATAACAGTTTTTTCGTTGTCAAATTAAAATGATCATTATCATCTATTGTGGATTACGACATCGGTCGAAAAGTTACGTCTTTTGTTGAAGCGTTTAACACAAGTCGAAGCTATGATGTAAGTTACAGGTTTTGCACGATTAATATTCCAGTTATATTGACTGGCCTATCAGCTCAGTTGGTAGTAGCTCTGCCTTCTGCCCTGTAGGTTGAGGATTCGATCCCAGGGTACACATTTTTGTGTGATACACATATGTAGGTGTTGGTTCTGTGCCTGGGTGTTAATTATAATATGTATGTATTTAAGAATATATAGGTATTCTATCAGTGACCAAATGCACCATAATACAAGCTATGTTTAGTTTGGGGCTAGCTGGTGTTGTGTGCATTCTTTATTATTTATTTATTTATTATTTATTTATATCAATATAATTTAGCCAAGAAGTATTTTATTGTATGAATGCGAAGTAAATTCTATGATTCAGTTCATTAAATACATTACATTACATACATTAATACTGTACATTTTATTCATATCACTATTAAATAAAAAATACGGCCTTCTCTTTCTTCCTCAAAAAGCAACCCTCTTATTATTATTTGCTGGAGTAGCTTACTTAACTAGCTAAGAAAAATCCCGCACCTCACGTTCAATCAATCATTTTCATACCTCTCTTGTATTTCTGTGTTCCTGGTTCATCAAACCGCCCTAACGTGTCTAGCGTGAACAAAAAGGGCTCCCGAAAGCTAATAATTTATCATCAAAAAATACATCAGTTTCATTCCAGGGAGACAATATAAGAAGGTGAATAGTAAAGGGACAAATGTAGAAGTAGTCACAAAAGAATAGGTCAAAGATCGATGACGTCATATCAAAAAGTGGACGCTTGAAAATGTGCAGAGCGCTAGCCCTTATAATCGTAGGTGCCTTAATACGGTACGATACCTTAGGTATAGTTACACATGCTCATAAAATATCATGCTTATAAGCATGCTTAAAACAAGCGTACTCTTCAAACTGACACATTTGCTTTTGTTTAGCATGCTTTTTTTAAGCATACTTCTAAATAAGCGTCCTCAAAGCAGACAATTGAACACACATGCTATTTAAGCACGGGCTATGGAAGGTTCGGTACTCGACATTCTGGAATAAAATGTATTTTTTTAATTTTAGTTTTGTTTGTTATTAAATCTTGATTATGCATTATTATGCATAATGAAGCTTGACATAAGCATGCATAACGATTTGCTTGAAACTTGATATGAATGAATTAAATGAAAAATAAACGAACACGTGTTTCAGGATTCTTCAAAATAACTCTAACAAAGTGGTAAAATGGGGTGTTAAAGTTTTTTTTTTTTTTAATAATATTACCGAACATTTCACACAGCATCATCTGGCCCCAAAGCAAGCAGAGCTTGTGTTATGGGTACCACACGACTGATATACTACTTATATACCAACTTTTTTTTTTTTTTGTAAATACATACATATTATACATAGAAACACCCCCCAACACCAACAAACACATGCGGACGAAGTCGCGAGCAACAACTAGTTACAATATAACCGAAATGTTGGGAATAAATTGAAATGTAATATGTAATAGATACCCGTTAACTAAAACAAAAAGTGCTCTCATTACGATTTTTATAAAAGTTAGGCTAAACTTATCCGTGTTCGTAAGAAAGATAATATTTTAAATTGTCCTAAAAACGACTACATTCATAATAACAGAAGACTATAAAAAATATAATGTCTATGCGCAGGATCTAGGGCAAATAATGGCCTCTACTCAGCATTGTGCTGGAACCAAACTTAAGTGCCCAACCAGCAACACCAACACCAGCGCCGAAACAGCGCTGGTGTAACGTGTTTGCTGTGTTTGTAACGTAACGTGTTTTTGTGCTGGTATTTTCGTTGTTCAATGGAAACAATTAGCGCGAAAAAAATCCCAGTGTGCGCTAGACTTTACGTCTGTTCGTAACAATTCCTTTCTTCCCTTCGCTCGCAGGCTCCACTCCACATAATTTGTTCAATCCGGTTACTCTTCGTTACAGCGGGATAAACCATTTTTCCAACATTATTTTCTCGTTCGCAATGTGTAACGAAGCAGAAAGCGTAAAATAAAGTTTTTGCTTTGTAATAAGAATATTGTTATTTTACTATAGCACTAGTGGTCTAGTGGTAGTGGCTCCGCTTCTCACTCCTGAGTTCGTGGGTTCGTATCCAGTTGTGTACCAATAAATTTATCTGATCGATTTTTTTTTATTATTTTATGTGCTCTATACTAGTACTCGATCCAGTTCCATGACATATTGTCTTCGCAATCTCTTTGGATAGTTAATAGTGGACACTTATCTAGCAAGTTGGTTAGTGAGTGCATTTTTTTTTAAATTTACAACAAAATAAATAATAAACAATGTTGTAGCATCATCATAATTTCACAGTAGCATCACCTAGCCCCAAAGTAAGCAAAGTTTTTGTAAATACATACATATATAATATAAAATATAAAACACCCAGAGCCGAGAAAAATATTTGCAGAACATTAGTCCACGGGGGGAGTCGAACCCGCAGCCTCCTGTTTCTCAGGCGGGTCTTCGCCCACTTCGGCCACAGAGGTTGTCTTAGCATTAAGGGGTTCCTTGTATTTGGTTGGACTAACTAATTCTAACCTAGGTACTACCTACATATAAGGTAACTTATATGTAGGTACATGCGAAAACTTATGTGGAAGTTTGGCTGTAAGCTCATATAACACAGGGATAATAATACAGAAGCCTTATAGGACCTGCATGTTTGTTTGTGGCTATACTCATCATCATAACTATCAGCTCCTAGAAGTCCACTGCTGAACAAAAGCCTCCATAGATTTCCAGGAAGAACGATTTTGAGCCCTCTCCATCCACCGATTTCCCGCGATCTGTCATCAGTCCATCGGGTCGGGGGTCGTCCTACGCTTCGTTTTCCTGTCCTTGGTCGCCATTCGTGAACTCTTATTCCCCAACGGTTATCAGTTCTATGAGCTATGTATATGGCCAGCCCATTGCCACTTCAACTTGCAAATTTTGAGTGCTATGTCAGTGACTTTGGTTCTTCTCCGGATTTCCTCGTTGCGGATTTTATCACGTAGTGAAACACCCAACATGGCTCTCTCCATAGCACGTTCCGTGACTTTAAGCTTGTGTAAGAGGCCAATAGTTAGCGACAGTCTCAGTTCCATATGTCATCACTGGCAACACTATACTATACTATACTACACTTGACTAAATGGATTTCTATGAAACTTGGTACAGTTGTATCTTTATCTTATGCTGTACATTTGTATATACATAATTTATAATTAATAATAATAATTTCGAACATTTCACACAACATGATCTGGCCTCAAAGTAAGCAGAGCTTATGTTTGGGTACCACATGACTGATATACTACTTATATATCTTTTTTTTGTAAATACATACATATTATACATAGAAACACCCAGACCCGAGACAAATACTTGCAGATCAATCAAACATTTGTCCTGCGGCGGGAATCGAACACGCAATCTTCTGCGTCACAGCCTGACCTTAGTCCACTGCGCCACAGAGGTCGTCGTTTTATATTACATATATATTAATTTCATCAATTTCAATCTCTTATTATTATCATCACCCTTTTTTCAGCTACATTCAGTTCTATCCATCCCAAGGTTGTCTGGAAGAGATTGCTTAACGATAAGACCGCCCATTGTACTACCGATTAGTTAAACACTGTTCCTTTTTCTAGCTAGTTCAATTTATTTACGGTGTGCAGTCTGTGACCCGGTCTTAGTGCTTGGCCAGACTGGAAGCGCGGTGCGGGCAGCGGCGCGGGTGCGGCAACGCGCGCATTTGTGACTGTCCGCAGTGGAGCGCGGCTTCGTTCTGAGTGTTGTCTTGGCCAGTGTTTGTCAAAATATAATATGGATGAAGGAGGCTTATTTTTACTGGAAAATTATTTCATTCTTCTTCTAAAATTGCAATTTAAGGCAACTTTTAAATTTAATGAAAAAGAGAGCAACCTCTAAAGTTTTATGGTGTTATTTCATTTGGGTAGATGTGTGTGCGTGGGTGCGTGTATTTACAAAGAGAAGCATGGTTTTGAGACGTCACATTAGTCATTCATGGCCGTCTCCGTCTATACCTATATTTATTTGGTCTGAGATAAAGATAGAACGTACGTAATACTAATCCATCTTGTCAAAACTGGTTCCAATTACAATTAAACTAATCATTGAAATTATGCCGATTGCTAATCGATACTAATAGACATTGATTGTGTCAAAAGTTCCATAATCGCCATACAGGTCGACCAAGGAAACGATGGACTGACGACATCGTCAAAACCGCTGGGGAACAGTGGCAGAGAAATATTGAGTAAAGTTAGGAATCCCTCTTTGGTAGATACCCAAAGAGGGATTCCTATCTTCAACTAAGAAAAATAAAATACAAAACATAAAATCGAAAAAGGGTATAATAATATTTTTTATAAATACCATGCATGCATTTAAAAGAACATTTATAAAGTATCATAGTATAACTCTATCAGACATATCATAGTACAAGTTTTGTTAAACTCTGTCGTGTCTGTATTATTATATACTTCCTTCGCAACTGTTTTAATTATCTATCTCGTTGTTTCTGTCCTTTGTGGTATGTACGAAATAAATGTGTATTTTATTCTATTCTATTCACCAGTAGTATTGACCAACTGTCAAAAAACTCTTAATTCACCTGCGGATTAAGAGTTTTTGGACAGTTGGTAAATACTTTGACCGATCGAAATCACATGATTTTGTGCGAGCATCTCGTTCTCGATCGCTTTTCGCTTGCTGCTTATCGGTATGAATAACGGGAGAACTTTATGGTGATTATGGAACTTTTGACACAACCAATGTCTATCAGTTTTGATCAGCAATCGGCATTATTTCAATCATTAGTTTGATTAATAATAATAATAATAATACCTGACATTTCACACAGCATCATCTGGCAACAAAGTAAGCAGAGCTTGTGTTATGGGTACCACATGACTGATATACTACATATATACTTTTTTTTTTGTAAATACATACATTATTATACATAGAAACACCCAGACCCGAGACAAATAGTTGCAGATTATACAAACATTTGTCCCGCGGCGGGAATCGAACCCACAACTATTTGCGTCTCAGCTGGACCTAAGCCCACTGCGCCACAGAGGTCGTCAATTTTTTTGTATTTGTAACCTATTGGAAACAATTTTGACAAGATGAATTACTATTACGTACGTTCAGTTTCTATCTCAGACTAAATAAATAGTATGAGGTTTCTATTTATATGACAGCATGTAGAAATGACAATCAACATCAACCTTCCATAATAAAAATTCATTAATAGTAACTGAAAGCGATTAGTATGCAAGTTTTGATAATATCAGAATTATATAATCGCACCGCTCTGTTATATTCAATAGAATATAGAAGAATACTATTCCATTCTATTCTATTCTATTCTATTCTATTCTATTCTATTCTATTCTATTCTATTCTATTCTATTCTATTCTATTCTATTCTATTCTATTCTATTCTATTCTATTCTATTCTATTCTATTCTATTCTATTCTATTCTATTCTATTCTATTCTATTCTATTCTATTCTATTCTATTCTATTCTATTCTATTCTATTCTATTCTATTCAACCGCAGACAAATTGCAAATCGAAATGTTGTAGGATCTAATAAAGTGCCAATGTTAAATTATGGTAGAGCTTGTAACCAATGTCCTGACTCCCATTTCGAAACGGCTGGAAGACGGGCGCGATCTAAAATTGAATGTCGCAGTAACTGATACAGCCGTGTTCTAGGATCATATGCTTGGTAAAGTGAGATATATTTGCGAGAAGTGTCAAATCCACTACTCCACGTTGGTATCATAATTCTGATACTATCAAGACATGTTGTAAAAAGATATGCTGTAAAAAAATTTTTCTAAGTCATTAAATCCAAAAATACGGCTTAAATACAGTGATTTATCCCGCTTATTTCAAACTCGCCAGTAAATCAAAAGGGTTAAGTACTTCCCGTCGATAAAGAATCATGAAATTTGGCAAGAAGCTAGGTCTTATAGCACAGGAAAAACAAAAGTTACCGTTATTTTGTAGTTATCACACATACAGTTTTTTATTGAGATTGCAACCATTAAAAAAAAACCAATGTTTGTTGGTATCATAGTCTATGACGGTATGATTCTACTCATCGCAACAGATGGTAAAAGAACCACTCTGCTGAAAAAAATAAGTAGATATTTACGGTAGGTCTCTCAGACGCGATTTCCGCACGATTTATTTTTAACCGACTTCAAAAAAGGTTCTCAATTCGTTGGAATCGATTTTTTTTCCATATGTATGTTCACCGATTACTCAAAGACGCCTGAACTGATTTGGAAAATTCTTTATTTGTTTCAAAGGGTTCATTTAAGTTTTATCAAAATCGATCGAGCGGTTTTTAAAAATCAGCGAAAATTGTGTAAGTACATCGATGATATTTTCCTTTATTCCGAAACCTCGCTGTCGCCATGGAGCAGTGCGTTTAGTTGGCATTTTATATATTAACAAAAAACATCTTCATTCCACAAAAAAAAATATATTCAATGAAGTTGGTTTTCTTTTTAGTTTTTAAAACGTAATTATACTATTTATCAAGCACTTGCGTACTTGTACACTGGGGAGTGTATATGTGAAAAGGCATAAAAGCTTTTAGAAAGCATAACTTGTTTGTTGATCAATTACTTAAGAAGCGTTCAAAGTTAGCTTTAGTTCGAAGTTTGTTTTCGTACTTGTTATTTTCCTAACGGTTGGACGGTTTCTACTTTAGACATTGTTTCTAATCTTCATTGGTTATATCTTTTAAAACTATCTTTAAAAGATATAACTTTATTCACATAATTTTCACTACAAACGAATATGTTTTGACATAACGTAACATTTCTAATATAATATATCGTTTTGACAACCTCTGTGGTGCAGTGGGCTAAGGTCTGGCTGAGACGCAGAAGGTTGCGGGTTCGATTCCCGCCACGGGACAAATGTTTGTATGATCTGCAAGTATTTGTCTCGGGTCTGGGTGTTTCTTGTATAATATGTATGTATTTACAAAAAAAAAGTATATAAGTAGTATATCAGTCATGTGGTACCCATAACACAAGCTCTGCTTACTTTGGGGCCAAAATGATGTAGAGTGAAATTTCCGAAATCGTGAAAAATCATCGCACGATAATCTTCCCGACGCAGATCCGTTTTTCAATGAAACTTGACAATTCTTCTTTTTCTTCTTCGTTACTGGCATGTGTCATTATGATGACAGTTTTGCCAATGTCAATGTCAATGTGTTTAGATTGTTTATAGTAAGACGTCACAAAGTCGTATGTTGTCGGTCTCGTTTGTTATTTTATAATTTCAATCCAATTATCCACAACCGAGTCAATAACTCTAGTTTTATTTGATGAATAATATCACCAAAATTATAAATAAATCCCGGAATAACTCGGGAAAAATAAAAAATATAAGATCACAATGTTTACTCTGCAAAACTACCAAAAATTAATATACATGACAATAAATTTAGCTCAAAAAAAAAAATGTGGAGGGAAATTCAAAATTCGAACGATGTTATTTTTACTTGTCACTTTTTTTAATAATTATAATCAGCCAGCGCTTCATACATAAAAACTTTTTTCGCATTACTTTCTTAGTGGCCTGGTATATCCCGTTTGTGGTGATGCGAGCCTGAAGAAACCACGTGCCGGAGCTAATAGTCTCCCACGTTATGTCTTTAATCTCAAAAATGGGCTCGTAAAATATGTTCAAAGTGTAAGAGGCATTCAACTGAAATATTAAAAGGTACAAAGGTCAGACCAAAGCGTAGAAGCCTTTAAACATTCATGGTCGATAGATTATTGGGAATAGGTTAGGTCATCGGTAACGACTAGGGTGTAGGTACCGTATTTATGAATTTCGAATACTATGTTCCTTTTAAAAAGTTTTAGTAAATTTACTAAGCGAGTGTCAAACCACACACTCTTCTCTAAACCAAATCTTCTTTAAGAAACCACTGTTTGTTCGACACGCCCATCACCAGTTTATTACAAATACAAATACCTACGTAATCATAATATACTTAGAAGAAAAAACTAGTGTTTTGAAACACAATAAATTACTAGAGCTCCCCGCACTATAATGCGGATTTTTTCTTCATTTTAAACAATTTAAAAAGAAGTAGGAAGTTCTCAATACGACCCTATTTTTTTATACTTGTTACCTCATAACTTCGTCCTTTGTGAACTGTTTTGATAAATTATTTTTTCATGTGACAGGATATACTTTCTGATTTGTCCCATAGACATTTCGGTTCAGTATTTTTAATAAAAAAAGATGAAAAAAGATATGTAATCCAATTAACGAAATTTCGTATTTTTATTTTTTTATTTTTTTATTTATTAAATTCACAAAACAGATTACAATCAACACAGCGTTTTAACTAAAATTAGTTATAATCTATTTATTGCTCTAGATTCGTAATCAAATATGTGAATATGATATAGTTACAGTGTTACATGCATAAAAGTTATAATAACCTAAACTAAGAACCAACTATGGAAATTATACATTATTAGTATCGTGTAAGACTTTATAAGCGCACCGCTTAAACCTACTGATACAGTTATTAAAGACATCTAGATTATGAGAAGTAGCCAACTCGTTATAAAGACGACACATATTTGGGAGGAGACTGTGGAATGAGATATTGTTTCTATATATTTTTAAGCCAAAGGTTGCAGGATTACGGGATCTATAATATGTGTTTATGCTGACTGACGCGAGCAAACTGGGACAATCGATAGTTGAATGTAGAATTTTGTGCAGATAGATAAGGTTAACATAATCTCTTCTTGTTGATAGAGCGTCAACTTTAAAATGATTACGCCTATTGTCATATCCAGACAGTGAACGACCCAATTTGTGCCGAAATGAAATGATTTTAAGGCATTTGTTCTGAATGGCTTCAATTCTCTCAGTATGATTAGCGTAGTGTGGGGACCATGTTGGACTTCCATATTCAAGAACAGACCGAACTAAGTGATTATAAAGGTGGAGGAGACTGTCTGGTTTTTGAAAACCTTTGGTGATCCTGGCAATAAATCCAAGAAGACGAGAGCTCTTTCCAATAATTTTGTCATAGTGACTTTTGAAGGATAGTTCCTCATCAAAGCAGACACCCAAGTCACTAACGATAGATTTACGATCCAATTGGTTACCGGAAATGGAGTAATCAAAGATAATCCTGTTATGTTTCTTTGTATTTGTACACTTTACACAATATTATTTAATATTATAATATTAATATTATTCAATATTCTATTTATTTTTATTCTTATTTAATTCAATATTATTTATACACAATATTATTATATTGTATATTTTTCTGTACATTTCTGTAAATATTTCTGTAAATAAATTATATACTAACACAAACCCAGTTTCTATATACATTCCGCTTGAAACAAACCAAACCATAACAAAATTTTATTAATATAATATTATAGTAATTGGTTCAGGCCATTACAAAATACAAAATATTACAAAATATTGAAAGATTATTAATAGATTATAAATAAAAAAAAAAAAAAAAATTATTATAAATAAAAAATGCCGGACATTTCACGCAACATCATCTGGCCCCGACGTAAGCAGAGCTTGTGTTATGGGTACCACATAACTGATATTAGTCAACCTATTGATTGTTTTATAAGCAAGCAGTTATTTTAAAAGTATTTTATTAACCAGGCAAGAGGCAATTAATGCGCTTAGGGATTACAAAGAGACACGATAACGATGTGTGGAACTAATATACAAGACACGATATCGACTGATGATGGCGTTGACTAGTATTGACCCAGTACGAATGTTGAGATGAATGTGTGGACATGATACGAATGCATAAATCAGGGGAGGAGGAGTCTGATAGTAGCGCCAGTAAGGAACAGTTTAGAAGTAATCTAGGGTGGTAGGTAGTTAGGTATAGTATTTTACAAATTTTGGCGATCACTATTGATATTGTTATAGTATTAACGTGTAATTATCGCGTATAAGCGACATCAATTAATACAACATAACCACAACATTCGAAATAAATTAAATAAAAATTGTTTTATACATTAACTACTAGTATTTTTAACCAACATCAAAAAAGCAGGAGGTTCTCAATTCGTCAGAATCTTTTATTTTTTTATGTATGTTCACCGATTATTCAAAGACACCGGAACCGATTTGGAAAACTATTTTTCTGTTTCTAAGGGTATACTTTCCCAAGTACCATTTAAATTTTATCGAAACGGTCAAGCGGTTTGTAAAAAATCTGAAAATTGTATATTTTTTATAAACGAGTACATGAAGTTGTCTGTCTTTTTAGTTTTTAAAACGTAATTATTAAAACTAGCCCGCTAATACTTAAACAATGATGTTTTATGTTATAATATGACGAGATGAGATATGATTAATGTGGAGCGGTATAGGGATAGAGGGAAACCAATGAAGAGATGAATCTACTGTGTGAAAAGTGACATGGGTAAGCTGATACACGATTTGTCACATTGACACGCACATTTGACATTGTGCTGACGACGACAGATTAGGGAGACAGGAGATGTTGGCTCTATAGTGAGCAAGCTGGTCTTACTGCACTGTGGCCGTATCTCAAAGCGTAGTTTCCTAGGAATTTCTAGTTGGTATTTCAGAGCGCCTGTCGATGTTATTTCTGAAAATATAGAGCTCTTGAGAGCTTCGACGTTGTTAGTTTTCTGTTGCTGTACCTAAGTATATCTATTTACGTAGCAAGTAGCTTTATAGTAACTTTATATACGAGTAAGACAGAATAAAATAGCATGCTTATGTTTTAGTTATGAGTATTGTAATTCGTAGTACTTTAAATCCTTACTAATATTATAAATTTGAAAGTAACTCTGTCTGTCTGTCACGTTTTCACGCCTAAACCGCTGAACCGATTTTGATGAATCTTGGTATAGAGATAGATGGGACCTTAGAGAAGGACATAGGTTACTTTTTATGTAGGTACCACGCGTGCGAAGCCGCGGCCAGCAGCTAGTAATATATAAACAAAACTGTTTTAATTAACACTTGACATCCGACGGTGTTGTGTGTATTGTCCAGTAATAGTTATGTATTATTATTATTTTTATTGATAACAGTCCAGTACTAAAACATCGGCCTACTATACTGACGATGTTAAAAAGCCGTTCAAATACCACCGTCATAGATTAAAAGCCACCTTTGATCACGTTAAAACGACCGGACGGATTTTAATGAATCAGTATCACTGACGTAAGCTCGAACTGTTTCAACAACACAATTGAATATTTACACGTCAGTCCCAATTATTTCCACTCTAGAATGGCCAAAGCAAACAGAACAAAACCACAGTTGCACAATTGATCGTGTTTCCGGTGAAATGTAAACATTTGCAGAAAATTTTGACTGAATATTCGCCTGGGTAACATCGTGGAGCTACAAAATGTTTTCGATGCGAAACTCAATTTTGTTGATATAAAAACTAATGCTAGTCATAATGATATAGCCTATTCTATGGCTTTATCATTATATGTTATGCTGGAATCACAATATTAGGATATATGTTTTCATATGTTGTCACTTTCCACACACTACACACAAACACTAACACGTATGAGTTTCCCTCTGTGATAACCAGACTCTTAAGAGACTGGGGGGAACAAGGAAGCACACACATCACTCACTCAAATACATATATACACTCGCAAACATACACATAGACATACACACACAGCATTGGCATTATACCGTGATAATTTTAATTTGATTGTAACCCGCTCCACTTAAACACTCGGTTAAGAACTATCCGAGGGGGGTAAATTGAAAATCAGCGCTGTACCTAGGTGCAGCTTTCTGCTGAATTTATCCCCTTTGCCCTGTGAACTAGTTTAAGTTTATATAATTAGGTATGTTTAATATTAATTTTTGTTTTTTTTTTAAGTTCATATGTTTTATTTTATTTATTTTTATTTTATTTTATGCATGTTCTGCAAAAAAGAGGACAAACACTTATGTAATGAACATGTGAAGTATTTGTTCTGTTTCTGGGTGTTTATCTATGTGCCCATGGTGCCCAGTATCTATGTACCCATGGCTCTACTGATTTTTCGTTGCCTGCGCTCTACGTCCTTCTAATAATGTCCTATTATTATTAGTACTTGGAAGACCGAGCTTTGATTGGTATAAAACATGGATAAAACGACGTTTTCTAAAAATGAAACCTAGCTAGATCGATTTATCGCCTCCGAAATCTCCTTAATCCTAAACCATACAAAATTTTCTGTTTTCGAGATTAAGATTATATACAAGAACTAGCAGTCCGCGCGCAGCTTCACCCGCGTTGAAGATTTTTTCCGGGACAACCCAATTTTCCCGGAATAAAAAGTAGCCTATGTCACCCGGGGATAGTGTAGCTTTCCAACGGTACAAGATTTTTCTAAATCGGCCCAGAAGTTTTAAAGTTTATTTGTTACATACTAAAATACAAATCTTTCCTCTTTATAATATTAGTGTAGATAGCTCGTTTAAGGGTATTCGATTATTATTATTATATCTATCTGTATTTCGTACTGTTTCTTATTATTGTACTCGTATATTTACCCGTGGCTCACCCTCCTGGTTCCGACGGAAAAACAGCGTTGCGTTGTATAGTTCCGGCTGTATATGTTATGTTGCGTTATAATGCAACATAATACTGAGTCGGACACCTATTTGTAGCAGCTCTCTTGGACGATTGCGAGACACTTAATCTTTAGTTTAGTTTAATTTAAGATATCTTTTCTGTTTTTCTTTATTTTTTTATTTTGAGTGTACCTTCATATTGTTTTTATGTGTATGTTGTCTCAAATAAATGTATTTACTTTCTTTCTTTCTGGTGCTGGTGAATAATCCACCAATCTTTATCTTCGGTGCGTTTGTTTGTAATTAAACTCCTCCTAAACGGCTGGACCAATTTTGATTATTTTTTTGTGTGTATTCAAGCGGATTCGAGAATGGTTTAGATTTACAATTAGATATTTTTTTTATTATATTCATTTTTCTTTTAAAATGCGTGGACGAAGTCGTGAATGTGACTGCTATTATATAATAATTCTTCGTCTTATCGTGTCACTAGTTATTTCAAACCATCGTGGTGAAAAAATGAAGAGCATCTCAGAGGTACCTTAATAATAGTAAAAATATTCCTTACTAATATTATAAATGCAAAAGTAGTTCTGTCTGTCTATTTGTCTGTCTCGCTCTCACGCCAAAACTACTGCTCCGATTTAAATGAAATATGGTACACAGATAGTCTAAAGCCTGAGAAAGGACATAGGCTACTTTTTAATTGGAAAAAAATGTTGTAAAGGGTTGAAAAGGGGGATGAAAGGTTGTATGAAAGTATTGTGATTTTCAGAAGTAGAAGCATACAATTTTAGGCTGTTGATTAGATATAAATAAATATGGTATTCAAAGATAGTAAAAATGTTACCCTTAAGGGTGTAAAATAAACATAGGGGACAACACATGTACGGATTCATAACAAATTTGTGGAGCTAAAGTTAACGCATTTAATTTATGAATATAGTTATTTCCTGCATCAATAATCAAAATTAAAGAGAGAGGTGGGTAAAGAGAATGAGAGCCTGGCACGTCAATGATTAATTATGCTAACCGTTTGTCGAAAGGGACTTAGTTGCAAACGCGCGTCCCGCGACACGTTAATTTTTTTATGTGTATATATGTAGTTGGGCATAAGAACCATGTTCATGTACATATTTGTTTATTTATTTATTTGATTCAATTATTGCGTTTCGTAAGGCTGATTGACTGGATCGAAGGTCTCGGCAGATTAACAGCGCTGTCCTGTCATCAGACAGGCAAGCTTAATGCTGAGTCGAGATATTTTTGCTGCTTTACCACACAGCACTGTTATATATTATAAAAAATGCGAAAGTGTCTCTGTCTGTCTGTTTACGTTTTCACGGCTGAACGGCTGACCGGATCTTGATGAAATTTAGTAAGAAGATGTATTGCATTCGGGGAAGAACATAGGCTACTTTTTGTCTGAAAAAACAACCTTGAAGGCGGTAAAATAGGGGATGAAAGTTTGTTTGGGCAACTCATATTTTCTTAAGTTATGGATCTGAACATTAATGTTTAGGCTTTTGGTAAGAAATAAAGAAATATTTGTTTCAACGTTTTTGTAAAATCATCCCCGAAGCCCGGGTATAATAGTGGATTAAACTTATGACATGTTTTTTTAGACACACATAATGCATGCCTAACAAAAATAAAAATAAAGGTTCTAAGCATACGCGTACGAAGTTGCGGGTAACAGCTAGTTAAATATATTTTTACCTACTCCTACTTGACAAGTCCTCTGTACAGCCGATTTAAAAAATGTGTACTTAATCCATATTAATACATATATCAATTCGGAAGTGCCTCTGTTTGTATTACTGTTTTACGGCTAAGCGGCTGAACTGATTTTGATAACATTTTGTAAGCCGATAGATTGTACCTTGGGGACGGACATAGGGTACTTTTTACACAACCAAGAGATCCAAAACGTCTAAGTTTAATAAAGTTGACAAACTGACAACCAGTTTCCTAATTCGCATATACGTAGTTCCAACATAGCTATATAACGTTTATGTATAAACCGTCGTGTTCAAAAACGTGTTTACCGAAAAAACTTTGCAAATGAATTCGTACAGTACGCACAATCATGGACATAAATATCATAAATATGTAATCAGTTCAGAGTTTCGAGTTTGCGCTCGGTTACGAGGTACTCTACCTGTAAACAAGTGTCATTCGTAGCTATAAAAGTGCCATATTCCATGCTCAAACTCAAATAGAGACGTAAACATGGATTATTTGACAGTTCTGAATGGCTCATGAGCCAATCTTATTCTCGCATCGATAAAATAGATACATAAAAGCTTTATTTGATACTAGCTGCTGCCCGCGGCTTCGCACGCGTGGCACCTACAAAAAATTTCGCCTATGTCTTTCTCCAAGATCTATCTCTATACCAAAATTCATCAAAATCGGTTCAACGGTTTAGGCGTGGAAACGTAACAAACAGACAGACAGAGTTACTTTTACATTTGTAATATTAGTATGTAGAGATAACATTACACAGATACACAATAATGTATAAAAATAAAATAATAAACTTAACCAGTTTTGACGGCTTCTGTGGTGCAGTGGGTCAAGGGCCGGCAGATACGCAGAAGTTTGCGGGTTCGATACCCGCTGCGGGACAAATGTTTGTATGATGTACAAATATTTGTCTGGGATCTGTGTGTATCTATGTATAATATGTCTGTATTTACAATAAAAAAGTATATAAGTAGTATATCAGTCATGTGGTACTCATATCGTGGGTGTGATTGGTTTGAAACTTATCAATAAAATTTGGCAAGGAGATAAATTGCATCCTGGGGAAGGATTTAAGGTATTATGGAATTTACAATTCCTGATTTGTAGATGATTGGTAGATGTTTGCGGATGGCTCAATAAAAATATTGTAGGGAATAAATATTTAAAAGCAGTTATTAACAGTCGCTTCCTGGTTCTCAGTCCAGTTACCACTTGTCTAAGGTTAGTTCTAGAATGCCGTGGGAAATTGCCAAGTCTAAGCTTGACCTACTTACCTACAAAACAACAATAGAGAGTAATTACAGCAGCGACTTTAGTAGAAGTCTTTACTGCCGACGCGCCATTTAACCTGCTCCGTCTATGTTAGTTATGCTTTTAATAAATCTTTTACAGGTAAACACTACTATGCAATCAATAATTACGTTTTAAAAACTAAAACGACTTCTTTATTTGACTGATTTATTCATTACGAAATATAGTTTACTTGGGTGACATATTTTTTCCAAATATTTTGTTTTAAAAACCAAAGTACTGAACCGATTTTGGTGAAATTTCTATGGGACCAATCGGAAAGTATATCATTTTACATAATAAAAGTTTTTTTTTAATCGGTTCATAAATGAAGGAGCTATGAGTAATAAACATAAAAAACTCAGGCACTCAGGGAGTGCCGACAGAAGTGAAAACTTATTTTGACGCGTTAGAGTTTAGTAATAATTCACTTCAAAATCAGTAATTATGGCGACTGCCAATCAATTACTGAACGAACACAGATGATGCAATATTTTTTGTTCAGAATGTAGATAATATATCAAAGAACCTAACTCAGTAAACTTCTCCATACTAAAGTAGACTGTAAACATGTGAATTAAGGTTTATAATCAAATGGGGCGAGCGCGGCAGCCGTGCGTCTCGCCCCAAACGGTAACGGTGTCGCGAATCCAGAGGTTTAACCTCATCTAAAATATGCGTACCGCGCTAAAAGAAGTTTTCACTTCAAAAATCTTATTGGGAACTTCCTTTTTTCTTGTAGTCGGTAAAAAATTTGATATCATCTATCTAAAAAAAAAATTGCAATCTAATTGTTTTTTATTAAAAATAAAATTAGCGTTGCTGGAACATTCTATAGGTATAGCTTGACCCTTTGAAAAAACAATTTACCATGCCTCTGCAGTTGACATTTCAACGAGAACTCGTTATTTTGAAATTCTTGCAATCTCCTGATTCTAGTTCACAGGATTCGGTCAAAATTTGTTTAAATTATATTTTTCTTCACTGTTTAGAGGCGTGACTATTTTATACTAATTTATAAATTCAAAAGTGGCTCTCTCCGTATCTCTGTTAGTTTGTTAAATTTTCACTGCTTGTTTAATGGATTTTGATGAAGTTTGGTAAAAATATAGATCATATATTGGGGAAGGACATAGGTTCTTTATCTGTACCAATATACTACCTACACATGCGGGTTTAGCTGCGGGCAGAAGAAATAGATAATTACCATTTATTTTCTAGTCTATTATATATGATTAAATGAACTTCACAAGTGAAATTCTATCATTATTATATTAATAGCTCCATCCGAATGAAGCTACCTTGTGGGACAAAGCACTACCTTGTAAAATACTATAATTCTATGTATGACGAATGGAGCTATGTAGTATAATTGATATTATTAAGGAGTTACTGTACGTGTAGGTGTATGGTTTTAATTTGCCTATCTGCAGCCCTGCATCAGTGAATGTGATGGCATGTATACATAAAACATACACAAATATACTTAAAACATAAAATACATAACATATAAATAAATGAATGAATATATTACTAATTTAAAACAAAAGCACGTAGACTGGTCATATCTTTATTTTAAAATAAACTGATAACAGAATTACACACAATAATCCATACTTTGACAACCTCTGTGGCGCAGTCGGCTAAGGTCTGGCTGAGACGCAGAAGGTTGCGGGTTCGATTCCCGCCGCGGGACAAATGTTTGTACTATCTGCAAGTATTTGTCTCGGGTCTGGGTGTTTCTATGTATAATATGTATGTATTTATTTAAAAAAAGTATATAAGTAGTATATCAGTCATGTGGTACCCATGACACAAGCTCTGCTTACTTTGTCTGTCACGTTTTCACGCCTAAACCGCTGAACTGATTTTGATGAATTTTGGTATAGAAATAGATGGGACCTTGGAGAAGGACATAGACTTTTTATGTAGGTATCACGCGTGCGAAGCCGCGGGAAGCAACTAGTATATAATATATGAGACAGTTTAATATCTAGTGCCGTTTAAAATAATGTATCCAGATCAGTTAAGCGATCTACGCTTAACTGATCTGGATCACTGAGGGCAGCGTCCGTCAAGACACTGGCGGTATTGCCACTTTGAATGGAAATGCTAGATAGCCCAACGTAGCATGGGCTAGATAGGAGCCCGCTCTTGGATCACGCATGTTTCTACTATACGCTGTGAAATCATTTTAAAAACGTAATAAAATTAAAATCTAAATAATGCCGGACAATTCACACAGCATCATTCTTTATTCTACACAATACATTTACAGTAATCTAAACATAATTAATAATGGTATATAAAAAGAGTTCTCTTCCAGCAAATCTTGGGATATGGAGATATCAAAAACGTACGGGTGGGTATGAAGTGTACAAAAGGAGGAAAAGAGAAAGATTAATTCAAAAAACGAATACAAATATGAACTAACTAATAAAGCCGCAATTAGTTAGAGCGGCATCATCTGGCCGCAAAGCAAGCAGAGCTTGTGTTATGGGTAACACATGACTGATATACTACTATTATAAATCAATTTTTTAAAACATAGAAACATCTAGATCCAATATAGGTAAGTATCTTGTTACATAATTGAATTAATTATCTACTATAATAAAAATAAAATAAAAAAGCCTTTTATTTCTTCCAGAAAAAGCGAGTTTACAAGTTAATTAGTTTTGTTAGTATCAAGAAAAAAAATTAATACCTATTTTTAATAAAACTATTTAATTTAATACCTATTTTTAATAAAATTATTCTGTAAGAACCCCTCTGCAGGTAAAGGCCTCCTCCAAATTGAGCCAGTTTTCTGGATTGTGCTGTTTGTGTCCAGATTGGACCTACTGTGCGTTTGATTTTGTTCTCCCATCTGATCTGGAGGTCTCCCTTTCTTTCTTTTGCTTATCTACTATACCTACAATTATTTCATCTTCAAGGCGAGAAACTATCTCCGTGTAAACGAGCGCTGTCATGAATATTGCGTTGTTATGAAGAGTTGCGGCTTGTATTCAAACGTGAAATTAATTGGATCATACGTGTAGCTCAACCGAGGTCAGAGAGTTTGTATACATGTTCGTAATGTATGTAAGTAGGGGTGTATTCTATATTTGTATGTGGTAGGTGTACCGACGACATCAGTACCTAGCAACTGTCTAATGGAGAATTGAGCGAGTAATGGCTTGACACGTAATGTGTGCAGTAGCGAGACAGTCAAATTATACTAGGCTGAGAGAGTTGAGGTAATCGAGTCAAAGTGTTTGGCCGGGTGTATCTTGCCACTGTACTCGATACAGAAAGAAAGAAAAAAAAAGTAATAAAGTTACAAGGACCATTTAAAATTGTCTTCTTATGATGTTGCCCACACCCAATTAACTTTTGTATTGAAAAAAACTTTTTTACCGCTATTTAGTGGCTATCTTTTGTTTTTATCATAGATAGACCTACGTTTGACCATGATCTCTCCCGATGGTAAGCAGCGACGCGGTTGACGATGGGATACGCAGCTCTAGAAGATGACACCTATTTACTCTTGATTTAAAACCCAAATTTAAGTTTTCAGGAATGACGGACGACGGGAAAGTATTCCAATCCTTGGCTATACATGTAGATGTGGAACGAAAGCGCTTTGTTTGTAAGGGTTGACTGACAAGGTATGGATGGTACTGGGCGGTACTTCTGCTTGTTCTGTTGTGAAAAAGAAATGGTGAAATTATATCATGCAATTCCTGGGCATATTCTCCGAAATATATTCTTTACAAGATCGAAAGGCAAGCTACATTACGGCGGTGCTCGTGACTTTGGAACTTAGTCTCAGCGTTTAGCTGCTCACCTATCATCCTCAATGCTCTACGCTCGATCGAGTCCAAAGCAGCCAGCTGGTTTTCGGCTGAACCATAGATGGCAACAATACTCCATACCCGACCGGACTTGAGCTTTATAAAAATCTGCTCATTAATTTAGGGCATAATGGTTATAAAAGAAATCTAGTATGTATTTTCAATATTTTTCTTGCTACTTCCTCGTTTCAAATTGTTTTTATAGTACCTGTTAGTTTTATAATTTAATTCAAATAATGTCTTAAATTATTTCATTGCGTGATCCAAGAGCTGGCTCCTATCTGGCTCAGCGTATTAGCATTGCCATTCAACGTAACAATGCCGCCAGTGTCTTGGGAACTCTGCTCTCTGGCAGTGATCTAGATCAGTTAAGCTATCTATAGATCGGTAAACGGTCTTTAGATAGCTCAACTGTTTCACATGTATTTTATATCATTGTATATTATTCTGTACATTTCTGTAATTCATTATATAAATAAACTATTTAATTGTTTTAATTTACAGTTTACACCAATAGGAAAAAAGAGAGTTAATTAAAACATTACCCGTTAAAAGATTAACGGGTAATGTTCAGAATTACTTATGTGAATGTTTTTTGATAATAATTATATTAATTTTTAATAATCACTACATAGTATAAAACAAAGTCGCTTCCCGCTGTCTGTATGTCCCTATGTATGCTTAGATCTTCAAAACTACGCAATGGATTTTGATGCGGTTTTTTTTAATAGATATAGTGATTCAAGAGGAAGGTTTATATGTATAATACATGCATAATATAGAACAGAAACAATGATAATTTAAGAGGTTAGCGTATAGGGGTTCAACGTATTAGAACTACTGAGCCACAGCAACGCGTGGCCGGGTCAGCTAGTATAATAATAATAATGGACAACCATTATCATCAACCGGAGTTATTCCTAAACAACTCTTCCAATCTTTAGAGCAGTTGCGCCTTTCCAATACGTATGTTTTGCTACAGAAAGCTGTCATTTTGAACACATGTAAAATAGTAAGAAAGTTCTTGCAAACGGAACTTCCTAGTGAAACCCAATCCAACAATACTGGGTGCACTTGGCTTAGGCACTCCAATGCATCTGATTAATTATACCGAGTAGAACAAGTCTTTATACAAATAATAATAATAATAATGCCGGACATAATAATACTTATATACCTACATCACTACATAGTATAAAACAAAGTCGCTTCCCGCTGTCTGTCTGTCCCTATGTGTGCTTAGATCTTTTAAACTACGCAACGGATTTTAATGCGGTTTTATTAGATAGAGTAATTCAAGAGGAAGGTTTATATGTATAATACATGCGTAATATAGAAGAGAAACGCTGATAATTTTAGAGGTTTCTAAGGTGATGTCGTAAATAAACACATTTGTAGTATATTTAGTATCAGCATCCCGTGCGAAGCCGGTTGGGTCGCTAGTTAATGTATATAAATAGAAATGCACCTATACCCGAGACAAACATGTGCAGATCATACGAACATTTATTAGGGATTTTTTTTTGTCTTATGTGTCTCGGGCAGGCATTCGTTGTTGCGACAGAGGTCATCGAAATATTATAGGTGAATCTATGAATCTATAACGCAGTTCAAGCAGAATCTGGCAAGAAAATCCTCTGGTCTTAACCATTTTTTATATGATCCTTGTTTGCAAATTCCTTCCTAACCATATCAATAATCTGATATTTTATATTATGCTTTTATCTGATAGGTTTTGTTTAATAACGTTCATAAATTTGCCAATCGACAAATCTAGCACGTCGCTTCAGACCTGTTATTGAAGCGGGCAAATTGACTTATAAAAGAAAGTTTAATAACTTTAACGAGGCTAACTGTGGGAACAGCGAGTTTATTTTTATTTTTAGTATGAATATTATGTTATCATAATAAATAATAACATAATAATCATACTAATGTTAACGAAATAGCGTTAAATCAATTTAAAATAAAAACGTGTGTGTCTCGGGAAGCCCGACAGAAGTGATAACTTAAACTAATCTAACTAGCGCTGTGGGTTAGAGTGAGAGAGAAGGAGCCTGCCTACCGCTGCCGTATGCGTGAGAGAAAGGGAAGCAAGATGGACTGGCGCCGTAATGCGTTACGTAACGAAGCAGTTTATCCTCCCATAAGTTATCACTTCAAAAAATATAGGTATGTTTTATGATCATATATTTCATTTAATGTTTTCATTATGTCAAAACCAAAGGTTTATTTATTAAAATCACATCAATCAAACTTTCAATTATCGAACACACGCACGGTCATACTTAGAAACGATCTCTGAGGCGCAGAGGGCCAAGGTTCGGCTGATACGCAGAAGTTAGCGGGTTCGATTCCCGCAGCGGGATAAATGTTTGTATGATCTGCAAGTATTTGTCTCGGGTCCGGGTGTGTCTATGTATAACATGAATGTATTTACAAAAAGTATATATATGTAGTATATCAGTCATGTGGTACCCATAACACAAGCTCTTCTTATTTTGGGGCCAGATGATGCTGTGTGAAATGTGAAATATACTATTATTATTATATATTATATATCTATTAAACGTCTCTTAACTTGAACACTGCCAAAACACTGTTTAAGATTCACCCTGTCACTATTTGCCACTACCTTAGAGAGAGGGATGGCATTATTAAACAATGATTAACTTTAGATGGAAGTTAAGATAAGTTAAGTCAATGTTTAGCAATGCTTTGCGATGACTGTACTAGATGGGCGACCGCAGTAACATATTCACATGAGAGCTTCTGTGCTTCGCAGTGCAAGTGAAACTGTCGCGTCCGACTTTAGTTATTCAGCCATGATGAAAGGTTTTGGTAAAAATGTGGGATTATTACTACTTTTATGACAGTTATGAACAGTATACGAGGTGTCTGGAGGCACTTTTAGCCTTTCACCACTCCACACACAGAAAAAATGTGGTAAATTCTGGTGACGGAATTCATATGGCTTATTATTGAAGTGGTAACTTCTTATGGGAGGGTAAACCACTTCGTTGCATAATGCGTTACGGCTCCAGTCTGTCTGGCTTCCCTTTCTCTTACGCATACGGCAGCCGTAGGCAGGATCCACCTCTGTTACTCTTACCCACAGCGCTAGTTAGATTAGTTTAAGTTATCAGTTCTGTCGGGCGACGCGAGACGCACATCTTTTTTATAGTATCACTAGTTTTAAAATTTAAAACCAGTATAGTGGAATTATTAAAGTGCCTCGAGAATAATAGCACGAAAAGTAGTTCACAAAAAGCACTATAATTTACCTCTAAACGGTTCGTAAATAAATGAAGGATATTCTTTATATAAATGAGGGTAATTTTTCTAAGCGTCAGATTGTAGGCAGTAGAATGCTAAACAGCAATTTGTAACGGGTCTTAATTTATAAAATCTAGCTCGAGGTATCGTATTATTACAAAAATGTTAGACATTGTAGAACTGGTTGAATATAATTACGTTTTTAAATCTAAAAAGGCATCGTTTTTAAATCTAAAAAGACTTCATGTATGTATGTAAAAAAATATCATAGATATTTACAATTTTTACAAGTTTTAATTGATTTTTTAAAAACCGCTCGACCGATTTCGATAAACTTTAATGGGAAAGTATCATCTGTAACAAAAAAGCCAAACATAACCATAACCATACACATCCATGATTAACCATAATATTTTGATGTCGGTTAAAAATAGGTAACTTTGACCTGAAATAAAGCAATCCTATTTTCTAGGTATAGCGAAAAAAGACATGCTAATTTCCTAGACTATGAAGGGTACAAAAAAGCGCTTGGGCTAAGAGTAGTTTCTTGCTTAATTCTTGCCGGACTTAGCAAGAAGAATCGGAACCTAAATTCACCACTTGTAAGACGATTTAATGTTGTACTTGTGGTTGTATTAATTAAAACTATTTTGTAGACGAATGTATGTATGTATGTTATATGTAGTCCGTGCGATGTTGGCGTAGTTATTTTTTGCGGACCGTAATTCAAAACTAACATTTAGAACTTTTATAGTCTATGCTTAGTTTTCGATTTAGGTCGCGTTTCGTTCTGGTCTTTAAATATAAGGATTTGTATGTGTCGTTAAAAACTTTGACGTACCATTTCGTTTCCATTCAAAATTAACTTTTGGGTCCAAATGTATCCTGTATTTAACAACCCAGGTCATAGTATTATCTATATATCCAATTTAAACGCGACCGGTTCAGTTGTTCAACTTCCAAAATTTTATAAAATTTGTACGATGACGACAGCACGACAGTTTCATAAACACCACCATAGAAGGGAGAGTTGAATGAAAGAGGCCACGAATTGGCTACATGAGCCAAAGATAGCTATCGTATAGTATAAAGAGATCAGGAGAATAAGAAGATTGTGATAATACTTTACATTACAGCAACCTACGCTACGCGCCTACGCTGTAGCATAGTATAGGTTCTACGCCGTAGGGAGTAAGGCGTAGAGGTTTCGTAGAAGCTTTGAAAATTAATCAAATATTTTTTTGTTCAAATCGTACATTATCCTTAACGTTTTCCGATAATTGAATTATTGTTTTTATTGAATCTGTTTTGTAATTCGGCTATTGCGTCTAAAATATTCAAATTCCACGAAACACTAATGGAATTGAAACATCAATATTTTCCTTTGAAATATACCTTTAACTCCTGTTGAATAATTGATGAGTTGTGGTACCTTTCATCTCATTCTAACATGTTTGTGATGTATGTTTTGTTTCTCAGGCTAGCTGTATATCGGTTTAAGTACGGTTTGTGAAGGATCACAGAATTTATTACTTTGCCCGACGAAATTAGATGCGGGTTTAAAAGATTTTTTTCATTATTGAAACGCGGAAAAACATATTTTTTATCTCTTACAAAATTACTTACATTTATGAATTTCGTGACTCACATTTTATAAATTGCCTAACACAAAGAAGAAAAAAAAACGATATACCTTTACGTTCATCTTTGAAGGTATAATGTTATAAAGGTTACTTACGAAATAGACGTAAAACCTTATCGTATAGCTTGTTTTGTTGATATCATAGATTTTAGAGTGATACTTTTTAATACTGGTTAATTCAACATGGTAAATTGAGCATGTGTTCTTCTTCTTTTTGTGTCGATGCTTCAGTCATTATATGGTTATAGAGTAGTAGGTGGCGATCTCACTCGCACTCACTATGGCAGTATTATTTGGACAGAGAGGGCACACGAGTAGATACGCCATAGAGCATGTGTTAGTAATGCTATATGTTTTACAATTTCTCACGGCACTGTCCAGTATAGTGTAGTCGAAGTGATGATGCACCATGGGAATGAGGGAAAAAAACTTATCAAAAAAAGATTCCGAGGAATTGAGAACCTCCTCCTTTTTGATAAAGTTGGTTAATAATAACGTTTTAAAAACTAAAATGAAATCGACTTTATTGAATGAAATTTGAGCCTACAATACATTTTTAGTGAAATGTAGATGTATTATATATATAATATGGGTTGGCCAAATAAACGCACCGTTCTCAAAAGGTATCGAAGTACATGAAAATATCACCGATGTATATACAATTTTTTATATGGGACCACCTGTGGAGTATACCCTTTCAAACAGAAAAATAATTTTCTAAATCGGTTCAGCCGTTTTCGAGTAATCGGTGAACATACATTAAAAAAAACATTTCGACGAATTGAGAACCTCCTCCTTTTTGAAAAAATCGGTTAAAAAGAGAGAAACATCAAAATTTTAGAAATAAAATGAAACTAATATGTTCGGGCGCCAGATGTATACCCCAAAAAAATAATTATGAACTCACCTGGATAGTACCTGCAGTCGAAGAACCAATCTTCTTCCATATACAAGGGTTTAGCAAACCAAGAGAATATATTCATTATATATTAGTTTACACTAACAAGCCGAATAATTAGGAACCAGATAATACTTCCATGACATACCTACATACCTTTTTGTGAGCTTATGCATTGTGCCGTTTAATTAGAGCAAGCAAACCACATAACTGATCTAACATGAATGCTGTTCATCTACTCAGCTGGGTGTTTGAACGCGCAAATTGAGTTCTAACCTCATTTGAATACATTACGGGCTTCAGTAAACTAACTTGACTCGTGGGAGTTTAAATATACAGCCCTTTAGTTGAAAATAAACTGATAAAACCATACATTTTGAGAAACACAGGTTGGATTCCCGTCGCTGGACAAATGTTTGTATGATCTGCAAGTATTTGTCTCGGGTCTAGGTCGGGTCGGATCCGCAGAAAAGACGAGTCAGTACATGCGGTGTCGGTTCGGTTGCAGGTGCATAACGGCTGTATAATTTATATGAATTTACATAAATATTGTATAAGTAGTATATCAGTCATGTGGTTCCTATAACACAAGCTCTGCTTACTTTGGGCTAGGTTATGCTGTGTGAAATGTCCGGTATTATTTAATTATTTATTTATTTGACTCACAAATTATAGTGGCGATGGAGGCACCGACTCTATTGGGACAATTTGCTAGCGTGAGCATGCTAACCGCGGATCGAACTCACCTTTATGAAGATACTATAGATGAATCGAAATAATAATAATACGTGAGTAAAAGCCCGTGTTTCTCTAAGTGTAAGATACAAAAAACTAGTTAAATCAACTTGATTTCTAAATTATTTGCAAAAGGTGATTAAAGAACTCTTATTATTGCATTGTCAGTAAACGTGGTATAACGATACCTTCTACAATGATCTGGATAAGATGAGCTATTTAAAGCTCGTATTAAATCCAAGTTTAGGTGACCTCTTGACGATTCTGTGTTTCTAGTATTATGTTCATATACGTTTGTAATAGATCAAGTGCAACTTTTTGCAAGTATCATTTATTCCATCAATTGAAACTTTAATTTAACAAAAAATTCAAAGAATTATAGGTTTTTACGGTTTTTAATGTTTAATAAACTTCTATAAGCAATGTCTCAATAGGCAGGTCCCATTTTTAATCAAAAGGTAATAGCTTTGAATTCAGGTGGGTTACTGGCGCGTGGGTTTAAATTATAAAGAGTAGGACCCTATCCGTGCGCCATTTCAGAATAAAGGTATAAGTACCTATTTACGGTTAAATTTACCTTGAAGCCTTAAAAAATGTGAAACAGCTTACTCGTAAAGATCTGATTAATAAATTGGTGAACCATTCTCACGTCACTATGTAAACGCAAATTACTACAAATAACTTGACTTTCTGATAGCAATAATATTTAGATAGTTTCAAATACATACTCGTACTAATCGTACTTAACGTACATTTGAACAGCCATAGTATACATGACTGTTGAAATGTATACATACATCTACAAGTATATTCATCACATAAATGGTATTCAAGAATCAAATACCTTTAAACGAGCAATATAACTCATTTTATTTTTAATATTAGGTTGGTGAAAAAGTCTTTTCGCATTATAGTATGTATGAACTTGTAATAAAATCTCTTTGGCTATACTATTGGTATCTGGCTGGTTTTGGTATCATTAAAAGTTAAAATTTTAAAGAACATAATTCCAAATTCAAATTAGGAAAATGTGTGATTTTTAATTGTTTTTCGTACTGTCAAGATGAGTGAATCTAGTGAAGAAATTCAATACATTTTAAAATTTTACTACAAAAAAGGTAAAAATGCAACGAAAAAAATTTGCGATGTTTATGGACCTAGTGCAGTGTCTGTGAGAGTAGCACAAATTTGGTTTAAGCGTTTTCAATCCGGAAATTTTGATGTCAAAGATGCACGTCGCTCTGGTCGCCCTATTACGGATAAAATGGATGCCATTTTTGAAAAAGTGGAGCAAGATCGGCATATCAGTAGTTACGACGTAGCTGAAGAACTGGGAATTGACCACAAAACATTTTGACGCATTTGAAAAAAAACTGTGTACACAAAAAAGCTCGATATTTGGGTACCTCACGAGCTCACTGAAAGAAACCTAATGAACCGTGTACTCATTTGTGATTCTTTATTACGACGTAATGAAACCGAACCATTTTTGAAGAAGCTGATAACTGGTGATGAAAAGTGTATCACGTACGACAAGAACGTGCGAAAAAGGTCGTGGTCAAAGGCCGGTCAGGCTTCACAGACTGTGGCGAAACGCGGGTTAACTCGCAACAAGGTGATGCCGTGTGTGTGGTGGGATTGGAAGGGCATTATTCATTATGAGCTGTTACCACGAGGCAGGACCATCGATTCTGAACTGTACTGCGAACAACTGATGAGACTAAAGCAAGAAGTTGAGAGAAAGCGGCCGGAATTAATCAACAGAAGGGGTGTGGTTTTTCATCATGATAACGCTAGACCTCACACATCTTTAGCCACTCAGCAAAATTTTTATAATCATTTATAATCTGGCCAGTGAAATAAGCTTTTACTAATGCAAGCTCCAACAATATTAAAAAAATACCATTCAATAAATTTATTAACCATCTCAAGTCCTGGTTACAAGGTGAATGTTTATATACTATCTGAATTCTTCTTCTTCGTCTTTGTTTATGGCATGTGACATAATAATGTCAATTTATCCAGTGTCAAGTGTTTATGTTTGTTTATAGTCAATTTGTTTGTTAAAGCCTTAGTCGATAGTCAATTGTCAATTCTAGACGTTACGCGGAATGGCTAAAATTTTATTGGGATTACTCGTCGTTGAAATCACATTGCATCATACAAAGTTAATTCAATTGTTCATACTTGTCCCATGTAGTCTCTTATTCATTAAATTCCGCTAAGTTTACTGAATAAAACATGCAATAAAACGAGTAAGAAATATTAAATTAGCAGAGCTATGTTACTTCATGAAATTACAAACGAAGAATCCTTTCTGAATTCATAAAATGACATAAATTTAATTAATATTTTATTTCACAGTAACGTTTATATTGCTATTTTTCAAAAAGCATAGTGAACTTAGTAAAGAAATAAAATCTGTATTGTACCTATGTTCCAAAATAAATGAATTATAACTTGTCAAACAGTATCGTTAATATTTACATATTAGTCCCAATTATTTCAGCTCTACAATGCCTACAGCAAACCAAACGAGACCACTGTTGAACAACACTCATCGTGTTTCCGGTGAAATGTAAATATGCGCTGAATATTTTGACTGAATATTTGGCCCGGATATTGCCGTGGCGTAGCAAAATGTTTTCGATGCGAAACTCAATTTTAGGGATATAAAAATGTTTACTGTTGGGTTGTTTGCCAACCGTTTAAACTCTACCTATTTCTCCATTATGAATACCACTTTAAGGTCAGAGCTGGATGAATTTAGAACAAGCATAGATTTTACGACAGTTCTGAAAGAAAACCTGTCAAAAAAATTCTTGGTCTGTTTTCGATCTGAATTTGAGTTCTATCCTTCTTCTTTTCTTCTTATAATGACATCTGTCTAGTTGACAATTTTGTCAGTGTCAAGTGATTGGTGTCAATAGTGAAGAAAGTCTTAGTCTATCGTCATTTGTCTATTCTAAACTTCATCGCGGAATGGCCGTCTAGAACTTTCTCGGGATTTCTCATCGTTCAAATCACATTTCAACATAATAGATTTATAATTTAATTGCCCATACTTGTGCTATAAAGTTACAATTTATAGATTAAAATTCCGTTCAGATTACTGAACAAAACATGCTATAGCACGAGAAGTGCTATGTTACTTCATGAAATTACAAACGAAGAATTAAGAGTTCTATCCTAAAATAAGGCACTTACGTCAAATATCAAATGCCACTTAAAATTAAAAGCTACCTTTGTCACTATTAATAATTTTGTATAACGGGGTAAATTCTTTGTTTGACATTTCACGAAGTAACATAGCTCTTCTAAATTAATTGGTATTTCTCGTGTTGTTTTATTTTGTAATTTGTTATTTTGTATTTTATTTTGTAATGTTTTCGGAATTATATCCAATAAATTATGAATTCTTAGCGCAAGTGTAAGCGATTGAATTATATGTGCATTATGTGGCGATGACCTCTGTGGTGCAATGGGCTAAAGGCCGGCTAAGACGCAGAATCAAAAATTGTATAATCTGCAAGTAATTTGTTTCTGGTCTGGGTGTTTCTATGTATAATAATAAATAGTAATATAATAAATATTGGTGGACAATGCACACAACATCATCTAGCCCCAAACTAAGCATAGCTTGTATTATTGTGACCAGATGACTGATATAATACTTATATATTTTTAAATACATACTTATGATACTTTATAACACCCAGATACAGAACAAACACCTATGTTCATCACACAAATGTATTTTCTGGGAGGGAATCGAACCCTCAACCTACAGCGCAGAAGGCAGAGCTACCCCCAACTGAGGTGACAGGCCAGTCAATGTGTATGTATTTACAAAAAAAAGTGTATAAGTAGTATAGTAGTCATGTGGTACCCATAACACAAGCTCTGATTACTTTGGGGCTAGATGATGGTGTGTAAAATGTCCGGGATTATTTATTTATTATTATATTCTTTTACGATAGACCTAAGAAAATTGTATTCAGTATTCAAGCGTCAATATTTTTCTTCAAAAAAAGGAGGAGGTTCTCAACTCAGTAGTTTTTTGTAATCTTTTTTTTTTAAATCTTCAAACATTTTTTTATGTGAAAGAATAGTTTCCGATTGCTCCCATAGAAATTTCATCAAAATCGGTAGTTAGTTATTTAATTCAAAATATCTGGAAAAAAATATTTCATCCAAATAAACGAAATTTCATATGTTTATATAAATGAAGTCGGTTTTCTTTTTAGTTTATGAAACGTAATTATACTGGCCAATGTTTGACAATGTTTAAAATGGTTTGTTCCAAGGGTCAAAAAAGCTTACCAGATCGTTTGGTGTGGTGTCCGTAGAGACGGTTCAGATCCAGGGCTGACACGGTGTGCGGCAAAGCGCAGCTCACAGCTGCAAGTGCAGCCACGCACGCTACGACTCGGCACGAAGACATCGCTGCGGACAAACAGATAGACTTGTAGACTAGTTGTATATATGTGTGGTGGCCGATTTAGTGTCTATAATGTTAACTAGTTTGTAATCATTATCGGCATTACTTATAAACGCTTGTCAACTTGCCTAAATACTGCTTTAGATTTGTTGGTTAAACTTTAGTATCTGGATACAGGAAAAGGAAGGGGGGGGGGGGGCACAGGAGGGGAGGATATATATAGAAATTCCAAAACGCAACGATAGCGCGTTTTATTTTTCCTTTTTAAACTGGGCATAGGAGGTGGAGGAGGAGGTAGGAGGGAGTTATGAGGAGGAGTACATACACCTACCATGTATGAAGACTATTCAAGTGTCCTTGTGATTTTATTGAAAAAAAAAGCTTTAAATTACGATTTTACTATCTTACTTTCTACTGTCCCACTTCTTGCTATCCTACTTCCTAGCATCCTATTAATCGTAATGGTATAATGTTTATTGTTAACTATTATAAATAAATATTATATCTGCTTATTCTTATCGTGTCACTAGTTATTTCTAACCAATGTGGTGAAAGGATTAAAGTGCGCCTCAGAGGCTCCTTTCGTGCACTTAGGTAAGCCTTAATGTAAGCTCTCGACCTTGCCGATAGGACCCGCAGGAGAGACAAAAGGAAATAATAAATATTATTAACTGAACAGATTCGGATGAAACATTGGTTTAGAATTGTTTGGATGAAACAATTGGTCTTCTTTATTCCATTATGTTTTTTCCTTCCACTCCAGTCTGTGTTAAGGAACGTTTTGAGTTCCTTCATCTATCCAATTCCCGATCCTTACGTTCTTCTGAAACCCTGCAGCTAAAAACTCCTGTTCATACTTCGAGCTGCTAAGGTAGTTCTTTTACGCTGCAGGCTTTGAATATTTGTTTAATGTACGCCGTGCCGTCCGCTCTAGTTCATACCTACCTTTCTATCCGAAGGTTGCCAGGAAGAGATCGCTCTCAAGCGATATGGCCGCCCAAGTACTCTTACTTGGTTTAAATTGTTATTTTGTATATTATTTCATAAGGAGTATAATAAAGATATTTTCTATTCTATTATAATCTTTGACATTGAATAGTATACAGATTTTGATATAGTTACAATCACGTTACAATACGTGCAAAGATCCGAGCACGAAATAAAACTAGTAACAAAATAAAGTTGAATATGAAATTCTAAATAAGTAGACTGGACGACTGAAGTAGACTGGAAGTAGCTCATGACAAAAAGGCTAGCGAGGGACAATTTATACAGTTATAGAAGCATACTAAACATAAAAAGTGTGACCCGCAATGTTCCTCCTAAGTTGATCAATTCAGACTGTGTCGCCAAAGGGGATCACTGTTTATTTAGGTCTGTATAAATTGAATTCTACCCTCCCAAAAATATAACTTAGCCTGCTCTATTTCCAAAGTTTTTTGGCGCTTTATTAACGCGTAACCATTTCTGTAACCAAATAAAATAAATGAAATACCCAATATCTACGATAATATTTGGATGAAAATACGTAAAGGTTCTTTGAAATACAAAATCAATTTGCTCGAAATATCTTTAAGTCCCGATAGACATACTCATGAATAAGTAACTAAATTGTCCCTAGAGTTTAAATTATGTAGGACGTAGGTTGCCTCTTGCTACTGAACTAGATAATTCATATCATTGAAATCGATCACATATTTAAACAGACGCACGTAAAAAAAAAATGTTACTGCGAGTATTTTATTTACGTACCTACAAATGATGACGCACGTAAGAAGGGTGGTTACTGCGAGTATATTATTAATGTATTTATACTTATGATGTCAAAATCAAAGCTAAAGTAAAAATATATTAATTCAATATAATCGCGAGGATCACTTTGAAACGTCTTACAACCTAAGTGAATTTAGGTTCTAATTCCTCTTATACCAAGTTCGAGAAGAACTGGCAAGAAACACGTCCTGGTCGTTTTTTTTATGATCTGTCTTATAACTAGCATACCTACGAAAAATTCATACAGGAATACAGTAGTTTATACATTGCAAATCTGTCAGTTAACTGTCTGAGGGCAGAGCAACATGAGACCATGCATTCTTTTCAATAATTATAGTCATTTATATTATAATAAGCTTTCTTCAAGAGTACCCTTGATGAAGTTTTTTAAACTTACGCGATCAGAACACATTATTATACACTCTGACATACATATTACACTCTCGGGATGTCATCCCGTGACCACGACAGAGTGTAAACCTGTCGAAACGTCGGGAAGAATAGGTAATTAAACGCGATAAATACCCGTAAGTATTTATAATAATACCCTTGATGATGCTTAGCAAAATGATTACGTCGTTAGATAGAGCACGGGATTGGAGTTCAAGCCCATAAATGGATAGAAGTGCTCGTGGCGTTATTAACTAAATCTTTCCTTTTAATCTACGGGTTCATTTTCATCTGTCCGCTTCCGTTCTTTAGGTGAGTTTTAAGCTGATACAAATGAATAGTTTCAAGATTTATAAATCAGACTGCTACACAAAATCGGGCAAGAGCAAGATTAAGGGCTGACTGATAGACAGACGGTAACTATAAGGATTCTTTGTGGACTTCGGAACTCTAACAATTGATGATATCATGCAAGACAGATGCTAATAACGAATTTTTTTAACTCTCGCGATATGGTTTTAATCATAATGTGTGTTGTAACATTTTGGAATCTAAAGACTAGTCTGTCAGCTCATTTGATAGTAGACAAATATTTGTGTGTTTATTCTATGTCTGGGTGTTATAAAGTATCTAGAAGGGCTAGATGGTGTTGTGTTCATTGCCCACCAAAATATATTTTTTAAAGACAAAGTGTACTTTTTTAAAACTGCTCTTTCAACTCGGTGGCAACTCCTTAGGCTTACAGTCCGCGACCACGGTTATTGCAACATAACCATCTGGAATAATAAAAAGGTGGTACATACTCGGTTTCTACTAAAAAAATATGAGTACAAAGTGATTCCTTTGATTTTTGATTTGATTTAGATTCCTCTATAATATCTAAGCCTTATTTAACAGCAATTCGTTTCTATCAGGACAAACACCGAGGGGAATGCAATGAAGTTAAACTACCTCAACTAAGTTTAAATTAATGGAATCGAACCGCGTTTGCTTCTAACTTCCTAGTAATTACGTGGTTTGCGCTGGATTTGCTCTGCGGGTAATTACTACTGCGCTTAATGGGACAAGAAAATGTGTTGAGGAAAGTTTATGTAACAACTGAATGAACACAAAAATACTATTCGTGGCCTAATAAAAGTAACAGCTTTCTATTTACTTTTCCATTTGCTATTGTTTAAAGTTTTTCAGTACTTTAGAATATATTTACATATTAGTAAAATAAATGTACAGAATAATATGCAATAATATAAAATACATGAAAAAGAGCTAGCTAACTAAGGACCGTTAAAAACGATCTATAGATAGCACCAGATCCAGATCATTGCCAGTAGGCAGCGTTCCCAAGATACTCGCAAAATTGCCATGTTAAATGACAATGCTAATACGCTGAGCCCTATAGGAGCCAGCTCTTGAGTCACGCAAAGTTTCTACCAGACGCAGTGAAATTGAAAACGCGATGGGTTCCTGTTCCCTACGGGCCCAGGATCTCGATTCCAGAGGCTTAAATGTGTTGGTCTTATTAAGACCGGCATATTTGCGCCTTTTGAAGGACAGAAGCTCTAGTGAATGACACTCATGCCCGAGGCAATGCCTGGATGAGGCATGAATGTTTCGGATACGATTCCTCCGAGAGAAATATTTAATGTGCAAATATATTTGTGAAATTTATTGCAGGTTACGGTAGTCTGGTAGTTTCTGTTACCCACGACGCAGGGAATATGTTATATGTTATATGCGCGAAATATAAAGTTCATGATTAGTGAAAACGTCCAGCAATGTGCGGTCTTTTCGTGGCCACGATTTCTAGCAGACTACTGTAAAATGTAATAAGTAGGCTTGTACATTTTGTATACTTGTAATATATTAAGTATGGTTGTATTATTGCGTTGAATGACCTCAATTAAAAAACTGGTAGATGTACTATACCAGCACATCTACCTGCTACTCTTTTTGTTGTAAGATCGATGTAAATCTCTAATGACACATCTCCAAACCATAGTGGTTTATTAGAGTTTTGTTAAGTACTTTTGTTAATAAAGTTTATAATGATACATAAATTAAAAAAAAGTTAAAAAGTCAAAAATATTTCTATTTAATACAATCACAAGGATCACTTTGAAACGTCTTAATAGTTGAATTTAGGTGCCAATACCTCTTAATCCAAGTCCGAGAAGAACTGACAAGAAACTTGTCCTGGTCCTAGTGCTTCTTCCCATAATTTATATTATAATACGCTTTCTTTAAAATACTACCCTTTATGTAAGCTTTAGGTATGCCTCAGGCGTTTAATTATTGCCACAGATGAACGAGAAAAATTTCAGTATAAACGCAAAGTGTAAAATACCGTTTAATAAACCAAATGGTCCACAATTCGCAAGCCTTATGAGCTCACTGTGAAGCGGACCGAAGCAATTTTATGGGCTATATAAACCGTTTCCCTAACTTAGTAGGCTTTGCGGGAATATATCTAATATATCGAATGAAATGTATTACTTATCCTTTGCTACAAAGTAGTGGGCGTATGTAGTGATGTCAAGTTTCAAGGCAAGCATCCACTAAATCAGTGAGGAAAGAAAAGGTGTAAAATCTGCCAATAGGGTGAATACCAGCGCGCAGAAATCCGGGCGGAATTTAAACCATTTTTAACCAAAACAATTCAAATAAAAGTGCAAGTATTGATAACTGATTTGTGCGAAAAAAATATATCCAAATACTATTAAGCAGCAGAGTCAAGTCCTTTGATGTTTAGAATGATTAAATTAAATGACGATTACCTGTGACTTTTTGACGATATTAGCCACTGCGCAAACGAAGACACTTTTTGTTGCCGACACGGCACACGCACACAGGGAACCGTAGTTGCTGTGTCTTGTGGCGGTGGTCGGACACAGTCGCCTGTTGCTACTACTGGCCACTGGTACAATTCGTTGCTTGTTTTCCGTCAGTACAATTGTAAGGAAATTTATTAATGTTGCTTGTGTCTTCAAGTGACGACTTTTAGTTTCCAGTTGCCGACATCGAACACTTTTTGATCGTCAATGAGTATGCGTTAAGTAGAAGCAACTGGACACAAAAAATATATACGTGTGCGCAGGGAGTGGCTGATTTAATACTGGTTTTATAGAAATTAAATATTCATCGGTTGCTTGTATCCGACACAAGAGACAAAAGTGTTCACGTTTGCGCCCAAGAAAATATGAAAATTTGAATAATATTTTGACATTTGCAAGATTGTAATCATATCGAAAACCGATCCAAATAAATACGTTAGTTACTTATATACTTTTTTATTCCGAAATCAAATATTTAACTATAAGAACAAGACTGTTGCTTGATTTAACACTTCTTTCCTCTACGCTTTTGTGGATCCTGTCCCTAAGACTGACATTTTTAGGAAAGAACGTATTTACTTCAAGTTATGCTCTCTAGAGCTTTTAGAGAAGGGACATTTTTTGCGGGGAAGTGCTTTCTATAAAGCAGTTTTATTTATTTGTCCTATATTTTTCTAGTCCGTAAAGTATATATTTTATAGGCACGAATATTTTTGTTTACTGAATACTGTATACCTACTGGGATCGAATACTTTCTCTAGCATGATGATAATCGTGACATTTGGAACATTACAAACAACAGAATAACGTACAAAATGACATACACGGACAAAATGACACGGGCATCAAATATGATGCCTGTGTCATCATATGATAATGGCATCATATTTGATGTCAGCTCAGTTGGTCAGCTCTGCCTTCTGCACTGTAGGTTGAGGGTTCGATTCCCTCCCAGGATAAACGATTTGCGTGAAGAACATAGATGTTTGTTCTGCTTCTGGGTGTTATAAAATATCGTAAGTATGTTTTTAAAAATATTTAAGTATTCTATCAGTCATCTAGTCACCATAATACAAGCTATGCTTAGTTTAGGACTAGATAGTGTTGTGTGCATTGTCCAGCAAATTATTTTATTTATTTATTTAAAATTCTGCCGCTTCTAGCCCGCCCTAGATAACTACATCATGCGACTCTACCGGCTCATACTAAATTGTCAAAATGTAAACTCACTCCAGTCTTTAGTTGGAGTGTCTACACCACAAGTCTTAATTATTTGTGGTGTGCAATATAGTATTATCTATTCTATTCTATTCTATTCTATTATATTATATATTGCAAGCTATTTTGTATAACGGGTATCATGCAAACATTTTCAAGATATTCATTTACGCAATATAGAATTGTTATTTAGAGATAATAAAGAGAAATTTACATTGGTAACTTCTATCACGACCTTTCAAGAGTTTTCTTACCCCATTAAATGAAAATGTCTCACTTCGCCAGTCTTTTGTAACTTTCGCTAATTACTTACAGTCTCCTGAGATCGCGTGTTACAATCATAATGAGTTCTTTCTTTGTTCTTAAATTTATCTTCCCAGGGAATAACTTAGCACAAAGAAAGGTATTAAGCCAAGTGACCTACAAAGGCACTTTTTTGTTTGGTCTAACTATACCTTTGACGACTTCTGTGTCACAATGGGCTAAGGCCTGCATGAAACGCAGAAGGTTGATGTTTCCTTTCCCGCCGCGGGACAAATGTTTTGTATCTCTACTAATATTATAAATGCGAAAGTAGCTCCTGTCTGTCTGTCAGCATTATTGCAGCATTAGAAATGTTCAGCATTATTTATTTATTTATACTTATGTCGTCCCTACCGTGGTACCCTACCTTCTGTGGGTATAAGCTATGAAGATGAAAAGTAATTTGACTGGCTTATCATCTTAGTTAGTAGTTTGCAGTTGATCTGCTTTCTGCGATGTAGGTTGTGGGTTAGATTTTCTCCCAGGACAAACAATTGTGTGAGTATAATTTGTTCGAGTGGGTGTTAAGAATCATAAGTATGTATTTAGTATACATATTCATCTGGTTCTTATAGTACAAGCTATGCTTAGTTTGAGGCCAGATTGTGATGTGAAAAAAATTTCCATTATTATAATTATGTAATTAATATAGGCTACTATGCAACTCATATTATTAATCTCTTAATTAGGTTGAGTAATATTATAAATTTTATAGTGGCTGTAAACGGCTGTACAGATTTTGTTAAAATTTGTTAATAAGTTAGGTTGTTTCTTGTAAGCACCACGCGTGCGAACCCACAGACAGTAGCTAGTAACTTGATAAAATAATAACATTCTTCTTTTTATAGTGTCACTAGTTATTTCTAACCAGTGTGATGAAAGGATTAAAGTGCGCCTCAGAGGCTCCTTTCGTGCACTTAGGTAAGCCTTAATGTAAGCTCTCGACCTTGCCGACAGGACCCGCAGGAAAGACGAATCAGTACATGCGGTGTCGGTTCGGTTGCAGGTGCATAACAACTGGCACCGAGCCGGGCTTGTTTCAAGTTTTCCTTCTCTGTTGCAAGGTCTTCTGTTAGTCAGCAGGGGGACTAATCCCCAATAATTTGAAGACTATCGCAGTCGTCTCAATCATCAGTCTCCAAGCAGCACTCATCTGGGATCAGTTCCACGTAGAAACCCTCACTCGATATGTGTTATATAATTCAGCGAAAATTACCAACCCAATTTTATAGTCAGATGTGGGTGCTGATCCATTTTTGATCCTCAGCTGATCGTTATAGGGTACGTTAATAACAACATTCAGATATTATAACGCAGTTGTAACTTCACGGGCCATAACACCCTAGCTCAGAAAATTTTATTTAATCCTTTAATATTCGTCTTAGATGGCAAGGTCGCCACTGGGCCAGAAGTAATCGATTACCTTCACTCCTCCAGTTCTTGACAAACAGCTATGTAACTGAATCCCCTAGGATCCAGTTACAAGTGAAGATAACTGATGCGCAAGGGAATTACGGTCTTGGTAATGTAACAAGTGTTACAGTAGTTTTATTCGGGGAAAAGGGCGTTTGCACGTACCTTGAAGTTAAGATAATTGATGTAACTACGTGTCATGGTTGTATCTTGTTTACAAGCTTAGGAGTTTATAAAAAGGCTTTGAAGTAGAAGAACTGATAGGTCTTTCATTCATTGTTTTAGGACAAATCCGCCAAATTCCACATTCGTCAAATCATTTATTTCTTCTGAATTCGTCAGTTTTTTTCAACCACTGTCAAAACGATTTTATTCATGATTCCTCATTTAACAGATTTCAGGTTTGCTATAAATAAATTAATCAGATCGAAAGGAGTTATGTTAGAGTATAGAAAAAACACGCGCAAGGCGAACGAGCAAAGCGAGCGTGCCGTGGCAGCAGCCTCCGAAGCACCAGAAGAATATAGTTCGTCTGTCTAGATACATAGCTCTTGCGAATGTCTTCATCCGTATAAATGGTCAAACTGAACTAAAATTAAAAAAAAATGATTTATGGCTAATGTGGAATCTAGCGGATTTGTCCTAAATCAATTAATTAGCATTTATTTTATTTTACATATAAGCTAGCTGACCCGGCCATGTGTTGCTGTGGCTCAATAGTTCTGTCGAAGTTAACTTCTACTGCCATCTGTTAGAAACATATGGAACTTATTGTAAGAAATCTTTTAATTTGCAATAAAAACATATTGGGGTCAATAATCGAGATAGTAAATATTCTATATTACTAATTTGACCAACTTACACACTAATTTATATTAGTATATAAGTCATGTGGTACCCATAACACAAGCTCTGCTTACTTTGGGGCCAGATGATGTTGGGATTATGAGAAATGTCTGGGATTATTTATTTATTTATTTATTATTTATTCCGGGCAAAAACTTTCATATACATATAAGGATATTGCTGAGATTCACATATCTGGTCTCAACTATGGAAAATCGCTATATAATATAAATCTTCTGTGCGAGTGTTCGTAATAAACTCCAAACGGCTGGACCTATTTTTATGTCATTTTTGTGTGTGTTCAAATGGATTCAAGAATGGTTTAGATTTTCTATTTTTTTTTCTTTTTTAAACGCGCGGACGAAGTCGTGAACGGGACAGCTAGTATACCTACTTATATATAAGTGTTTACAAGTGTATATATTTGTTAAAACCCGGACACAAAACAAACATATATGTTCTCACTCTTAAACTACGGCGCAAAACATATGCAAGAAAACTACAAAATCGGAAGTTACTATCTTTATGGAGCACAATACACTAAAAACTAAGACACTAAAAACTTTGAAGACTGTACACTCAACTAGTGTAACATTGTAAACTTGTAAGATTCAAGATAGGTTATTACTCACCCACTCCTCCTGGCTACCCACGTAATGACAAGGGCGTGAAAACCACATGATGAGGAAGCATGACGAAGGTCTTTCAATCGTTTAACTACTTCTAGGTAAACAGGCACTCTAACTTATTAAACTCAAAGGTTAAGCTACGTCTTTATGTGAGTTTTGAAGCAATATATAAATAACCAGTTTTTTTTTTATATCTTAAAAAACGAGGAAGTTCTCAATTCGACTGTTTCTCCGTGTTTCTCCGTAATCCCGTCATTTATGAATCGATTTGAAAACTGAATAACTTAAAAAAATATATCCACTTGGATGAAACTAATATTTTGCTTATTGATATTGATGATAATTTGCTTTCCTGCGACTTTTCAGTGGTGTTTCCAGTGAAGAGATTATTGGGGGTTAGTCCCCCTGCTGACTAACAGAAGAGCTAGCAATAGAGATGGAATACTTGAAACAAGCCCGGCTCGGTACCAGCCGTTATGCACCTGCAACCGAACCGACACCGCATGTACTGATTCATCTTTCCTGGGGGTGCTGTCGGCAAGGTCAAGAGCTTATATTAAGGCTTACCTAAGTGTACGAAAAGAGCCTCTGAGCCGCATTTTAATCCTTTCACACTGGTTAGAAATAACTAGTGACACGATAATAAGAAGTGAAGAGATGTCATTTGACGAGAGTACTTGTATTGAAAAATGAGCATAGCCAGGGTTTTAAACGAGACACAGAATAACTTTGCTGCCGAGCGAAACAGAGAACTTTTCACATCACTACATTGAGGAAAATGAAAGGTACAAGAAAGAGGCGCCGCTGGGCTCGCTCATCTTTATATATATTAATCTTCTGTGCGAGTGTTTGTAATTAAACTCTTTTTAAACGGCTGGACTGATTTTGACGATTTTTTTGTGTGTTTAAGTGGTTTCGAGAATGGTTTAGATTTTTTTTTCTTTTGTAAAGCGCGCGAACGGGACAGTTAGTATTTAATGATTTCTCGAGATATTATCGTAAAAGAAACAAAAATGATGGAAATTGAATAAATAAATAGATAAATAGAATACATTTTTTAAAAGTTTTCATGCTGTCGTCGTACTGGCCAGTGCGATTATTCTATAAATGAGGTTGGCGCACTGACATGAAATAAGTATTCATGCGTTTTCAGGGCATTGGCGGTATAGAACTTTATTGAATAGGAAGGTTCGAATTTTAAAAAATCTTTCCACGTTAGCGGTTAAAATGCACTTAGGCACTATAGTCCATTGAAAAGTTACATTTGGGTATGCATTTGTCAGAGGACGCAATTTTATTTTTTTAATGTGTAGGGGGGGTCAGTAGAAGCTTAAGTTCAAGTTTGTGGGGTCGGCACCCTTGTCCCCCGGCCGCCATCTTGGAAAAGGGGGTGCAAAGGGTTTTCGCGCTGTATCTCGTAAACTAGTTACCTTACAGAAAATTTAATCAAACATAAAATGTAGCAAATTAAATTTCCTACAATTTTATTTCTATTACTTTTTATCGTCAAGTGACCAACAAAAAAGTTATAAACAAAAATAAATGAAAATTTTGTTTGTTTGTTCTAGGTTTTACAGCGCTCCAAACTTAAACGGATTCTCGAATGCTCATAGGGATGCAATAAAAACTAAAAATTAGGCTTACTTTTCTATCTATATTTTTTTTATTCATACAATTTATTATGATCTTAACATTCCTATGCTATTATTGAACTATGTTTGACCCTTTTACCCACCACCTATGAGGTATAACATGGGCAAAGTCAAATTTATAAAAATTTTGCAGAAGCATCCAGAGTTAGCAAGTGGAACTAAATTATTTATGAGTGAGAAAGTCGAGTCATCGTTACTCAGTGTTGTTGGCGAACGTTTTTTCGTCTTTTTATATGGCGGAAATAAAGACGATACTCTAGACACTCTGCGATACAAACGATTTGCTAAGACAGTGACAAAAAATGCATTAAAAAATGCATTAAATTTTTATAAATTTGACTTTGCCCATGTTATACCTCATAGGTGGTGGGTAAAAGGGTCAAACATAGTTCAATAATAGCATAGGAATGTTAAGATCATAATAAATTGTATGAATAAAAAAAATATAGATAGAAAAGTAAGCCTAATTTTTAGTTTTTATTGCATCCCTATGAGCATTCGAGAATCCGTTTAAGTTTGGAGCGCTGTAAAACCTAGAACAAACAAACAAAATTTTCATTTATTTTTGTTTATAACTTTTTTGTTGGTCACTTGACGATAAAAAGTAATAGAAATAAAATTGTAGGAAATTTAATTTGCTACATTTTATGTTTGATTAAATTTTCTGTAAGGTAACTAGTTTACGAGATACAGCGCGAAAACCCTTTGCACCCCCTTTTCCAAGATGGCGGCCGGGGGACAAGGGTGCCGACCCCACAAACTTGAACTTAAGCTTCTACTGACCCCCCCTACACATTAAAAAAATAAAATTGCGTCCTCTGACAAATGCACACTAAGGCCTAAAAAATGTAACATTTTAATGGACTACTAAGGTTTCGAATGATAAACAGAATCTTTCCGAGGTTGTGAGGTGAAAAATATACCAATAGACAACCAGACGACTTTTAGCTATCCGATCCGTAGATCCGTTTTGATGAACGCCTCTGCAATGTATAATGTAATTCTTGTGTATTACTGTTTAAGCCCATAGTTTTTCACCACTCTTGTTTTATTAATGTTTCTCATCGAAATATGTCCGGGTTTCAACTCACTACAACATTTATAGCAGTAGTATGTAAGCTTTATTGTGAAAGTTTAGGTAATGGAGTAAATAACCGGAACTAACCAGCTTTTTCCCCGTAAATCTGCCCCAGGGGTGAGCGGGGATATCAGAGTTTCTACAAGCGTAGCCGAGGGTGGAAGCTTCGTTTATTCTTTCGATACACAAGACGAATCCTCCATCTTTTATTTATTCAATAAAAAGAAGAAACCATACGACTAAAAGACTAGTACACAGACTTGTACACAGACTTGTACTTGACACAGTATCATCTGTCCTCAAAGTAAGCAGAGCTTTGTGTGCCACATGACTGATATACTACTTAGATACTTTTTTGTTTTTTTTGTAAATACATACATATTATACATAGAAACACCCAGACCCGAGATAAATACTTGCAGATCATACAAACATTTGTCCCCCGGCGGGAATCGAACCCGCAACCTTTTGCGTCTCAGCCGGGCCTTGGCCCACTGCGTCACAGAGGTCGTCTTGGATACAGATGCTACAGAGGCTCACAGAGGCTATGGATATAGATTTACCACGCGGACAATACCCTGAGTAGAAGCTATCCATACTAAATATTATAAGTCTCTGTCTTTTTAACCGACTTCAAAAAAAGGAGGTTCTTTATTCGGCTGTCACTTTTCGGTTACCTCTTAACTCCGTCTTTTATGAACTGATTTGATAAATTATTTGTTTATGTGAAAGGATATTATACTTCCCGGTCCCATAGAAGTTTCATCAAAATCGGTTCGGTAGTTTGGCTTTTAAATCAAAATTGCTGGAATAAATCATCCAAGTAAACAAAATTCGTATATTGCTTTCCTGTGACTTGCCAGTTGGTGTTATAAGCGCAATATAAAAACCTTTTTAACCGACTTCAAAAAAAGGAGGAGATTCTCAATTTGGCTGTATTTTTATAAACTCAAATTTCATTCAAGGAAGTAGTTTTTTTTTTAATTTTCAAACCCTTTTCACCGCTAAACTGAACACGGACCTTGATGAAATATGGTACAAGGATAGCTTGTATCTTGTGGTCGGGTATAAACTAATTTGTACGTTGGTACCCGTGCAAAGCGGGGTGCAAAAGCTATTCATTATAAACTTCGTAATTTTAGAAGCTACTTGAGCAAACTGTGCTTGTTGTGTATTATCACTTAGTTCGTAACTTAATTTAATAAACGAGAGTACTGGACGCTTGAACTTTGCCTTAATTAATTTTCCCAACTTTGCAAACGTTAGTTATGCTCAGGGTTGAAACTAGTGTTCGTAGTTCGAGTGCAAACGCTCGTATGAAATAGGAATTAGACTAAAACTGTCTGATAGTTGAGATTGAAAAGTTCAGACTGTTCGCAATAACTCTTCATTCTGCACTGTGATTGTTCTTTCGATAATGGATCAAAATTTGTGTGAGAAACAAACAAATCTCTAAATGTTAAGTCAAAGTCAAAAGATACTTTATTCAATACAATCACAAGGATCACCTTGAAACGTCTTACATACTAGGTGAATTTGGGTGCCAATGCATCCTAACCCAAGCCCGAGAAGAACTGGCAAAAAACTCATCCTGTAAAGCGATTATGGAACTCTAATTACAATCAATGTCTATCAGTTTTCGGCGTAATTTCAATCATTACTGATAGACATTGATTGTAATTAGAGTTCCATAATCACCCTACTGATCCTGATCAACATTTTTATACAACATGCCGGAAAACTGTCACGCGTCCCACTTGATGGTAAGTGGTTCTTGCAACCTATGGGCGTTTACAATACCAGAGGTTAAAAAACGCGATGGTAACTAAGGCAGTTATTTTGTTTATTCAAAGTTAAATTAATGAGATTTAACTATGAATTGTCCTTTGAATCCAAATACGTAAATAAATAATGCCGGACATTTCACACAGCATCATCTGGCCCCAAAGTAAAGCTTGTGTTATGGGTTTAGTTCATCTGTTGAAGATAAATAAATAAAATAAATAAATAAATAATTCCGGACATTTCACACAACATCATCTGGCCCCAAAGTAAGCAGAGCTTGTGTTATGGGTACCACATGACTGATATACTACTTATATACTTTTTTTTTTTTTAAATACATACATATTATACATAGAAACACCCAGACCCGAGACAAATACTTGCAGATCGTACAAACATTTGTCCCGTGGCGGGAATCGAACCCGCAACCTTCTGCGTCTCAGCCGGGTCCTAGCCAACTGCGCCACAGAGGTCGTCAGAGATGATTTAGGTGGCGTCAGTAAAGTTACAGAGCAGTTAATTGTAATTTAAAACTTTCCTTCATGGATCAACAAGCTAGGGTGGGTATGGGCACCACATGACACTACTTATATACTTTTTTTTAATCGACATAAAAAATGAGATATTTTTTTATATGTGTTTGCGGATAACTTCGTCGCTTATGATTTTGATGATTATTTTTTTGTTAGAAAGGAGTTATCTCAAGGGTGGTACCATGATAATGAAACCAGGATTTGATGATGGCATCCCAGAGAAATCGAGGGGAACCATCGAAAAGCGTAGTGGCGACTAGTGCGTTTGTGAATTTTTTCATTAAGTATTTTACAGTCGAGGGAACTCCTTAAGGATTTACAGCAATTACCTGGTGTTTGATTAATTTGTATTGATGAGAATGAGAACTTTACACCTAGATGTGTTGTGACTGTCATTAGTGGTCTGATGATGAAGATGAAGGAAAGTCAAGGGATTTTATACATTTTAGATTCCTGTTTGAAGTCGGTTTTTTTTTATTATTAAAAATATATATAATAAAAATATAAAAAATACATACATACTACACATAGAAACACCCAGACCCGAGACAAATATTTGCAGATCATACAAACATTTGCCCCACGGTGGGAGTCGAACCCGCAACCCCGGACCTTGGCTGACTCCGCCGCAGAGGTCGTAATGCTTGTACACTATTCGCGCTATTACTATTACACGCTTGGAGGGAAGATATCTGGCAATGTGGAACCAAGCAAGATGGACTCCGCTACCAGATGAAACTTGCCCGTACCCCACGTTAAATTCCACTGTACTAATCAGACTCTAAGAATCCAAGCTATGACTGCGTTGAACGTCGCTTAACTGACATAACGACAGAACATATAACGGTAAGGGTACGTGCTGTAAAATAACATTAAAAGTCTCTCTACTGTCCAATGCTTTTAGTAAATTGGTTCTGCTATAGTGCTGTGTGGCCCTGATTCTATTTCGCTAAACTACTCGTAGCTAAAACTTCCTAAAATACGAACGACCTTATTTTACTAGATCCAAAGTCCATATTAGAATAACACTTTGACACTTCTTAAATGTACTAAATTGAGGTGTTATTGACGTGTTTTAACGCATTCTAGTTATCATGTAAAAATTGTTGATTCAAATTGCGGAAAATCCTGGCAAACTCAAATATAAATTTGAACCTATTTTTAAGTCTATTTAAAATAGGTTCAAATTTACATATCAAATGTCCTTTATGGAAATGTACTAAATAATATACAATAATATAAAATACACGTGAAACAGTTGAGCTATCTAAGGATCGTTTAAAATGATCTATAGATAGCTCAACTGATCCAGATCACTGCCAGAGGGCAGCGTTCCCTCTGGCAGAGGGATTTTCCGCAGTTTAAATGTTTTAATTCGGTAATTTTTGACGATTTGTAAAACTCTTTTTACACGTGCAAGGATATTACTTTCTGATTCGTGCCATACAAATATGATAAAAATCAGTTGAATAGTTTTGTTTTTAAATCTAAATAGCTGGATATAATATGTCACGGTTTTTTATACAAATGAAGTTTATTTTCATGTTAGTTTTTAAAACGTAATTATTATCCTTACAATTTTACAAGCCTTCCCTGTGCAGTCAGTCCCAATTTAATTGCATTATTTTCTTGTAAGAATTCTGAAAATTCTTTATTCTTCCAACAAACCTGATCTAACACATACTATTCCCTATTATTAGTCAGACAATCAAGCTGGAAACACGTACGATATCAAATTGCTAATCAGACGGAAATAGCAGCTCGTGCGAGCTAATAGCGCGAGCTACTCGTAGCTACGTGGGCTGTGGCCTTATGGGACTTAATAGAACGTTTAAATGCATTGCGAATGTTCGCAGATCGTTTGTGCGAACGCTTTACATTATATTAGGTCTTTGGTTAACTAATATGTTTTTTAGAAAACAGAAATGTTTCGTGATTCGAGCCACGGAGGCGCACTTTAAACTCTTCAATCTTTGAAATTACTCGATAAGTAAGTGCTCAGTAGATACTGTTACTCTGCCAACAGTGAATCGATGATTCTTTACAGGAGTTTGTTAATTTTAGGTTTAACGCGGACTGCGAATTTTTTCGCGCTATTCTGTGGTACATGGGATCTGACGCACGCACTAGTAAAAAAAATCGCGTTGAATATGACATACTTCAGAATAGGCTTAGAATAGCGCGAGAAAATGCAATAATGTACAATAATGGATGTCTTCCAGATGCAAGTGAATATGTTTCTTCATAAGCGTGCATTTTCTGAAATCGCATCGTCACTTATCATCAGGCGAGATAAATGCCAAGCTAATATCTATCTCTATAAAAAAATGATATAATTACGTTTTAAAAACTAAAAAGAAAACCGACTTCGTTTATAGCTGAAAAAATATGACTTGGATGTCATATTTTTTCAGCAATTTTAATTTCCAAACCAACAACTTAACCGATTTTAACGAAATTTCTATGGAACCAATCGAAAAGTATTATCCTTCACATAAAAAATATTTTTTCATAGATGACGGAGTTGTGAAGTAAAAAAATAAAAATATAACCAAATTGGGAACATCTTTCTTTTTGAAGTCGGTTAAAAATAGATAAAACTTACCAAAGTTCGGAGGTCTAACAAGCCTGAAGATTACTGTCGCGTTTCTTTTTGGTATTTTACGACGCCAATCAACCCATCTCTTCTATAACCAACTTCATCTGTACATTATGTCAGTGATTGTAGTTATCATAGTAAAAAGCTACGATATTACGATAGCTAGCAAAATTGCTGCCAAAAATATGGCTGCGGTAGTAAAAAGTTTTAATATCAAACTTTTGATGGTTTGACCCCGAATTTCTTATAAATTATGCTAAAAAATACGCATTGCCCAAGGCGTCGGAATATATATAATATAAAGTTTGTTTACACATGGAGAGTAACTCGCCTCGAGGATACGATTATCAAGGCAACTATCCAGGAATATAGATAGATATAAAATACTTTGTTGCACACCATAAATACATTGGACTGGTAGAAAAATAGATAACAATGTTTTGTTAGTCGGTAGTACAATGGGCGATCTTATCGCTACGTAGCGATCTCTGCCAGACTACCTTAGGATGGATTGAACTGAATGTAGCTGTAAAACGGGTGATGATAATAATAAGTTATGTGTACATAAAAAATTACAGGATAAGAAGAAGATAATACGTCAATACTAATACAAAAATATATACAATACGTACACTGTAATGTATTAAACACAACCTTATAAGATAAGCAAAAAAAACAAAACATACCAATATTAATTTATTTTTATTTATTTATTTTATAGGAAAATCAACAGCTATCATAACTTTAAAAGATTAAAGTAATAATAACAGATAGTTAATAACAGATTTTCACGTGTAGTAACAATATAACTAACAACAATAAACAAGTAAACAACAAAAGCTCAAGACAATAATAGAGATAAACTGTGTACTTAAAAAATTAAGGTAATGGTAAAAATAAAGCTTTCGCAATCGACACAAAAATGATTTCAAAGTCAAAAGTCAAAGTCAAAAGATGATTTATTCAATACAAGGATCACTTTGAAACATACATACTAAGTGAATTTAGGTGCCAATTCATCCTAACCCAAGCTCGAGAAGAATTGGCAAGAAACTCCTCTTGAAGACCTCGCAAGAACTTAATTTCTAATTACAATCCATTCAGTGATAACGGCGTGGAGGAATAACACACGTACTCACAAAGCTCTTAACTTTCTCCCTTATCCCATGGATTGTTCTGGAATAAGTATAGTCTAAATAATCCTATTAAGTTCTCACTCGTAGGAAAGGAAGAATATATAAAAGTTGTTGGTTTGATTTAAGATCAAAAGTCAAAAGATATTTCATTCAATACAATCACAAGGATCACATTGAAACGTCTAACATACTAGGTGAATTTAGGTGCCAATTCCTCCTATCCCGAGAAGAACTGGCAAGAAACTCGTCCTGGTCCTAGCGCTTTTTTGCATGATCCATCTTATGTATATCTACCTTAACTACGAAAAACTAATACAAGAGAGTTTATACATTTCAAATGTGTCAATTAACTGTCTGAGGGCAGAGCATTTACATTTACATTTAATTACAATTACATAGGGAAATAGTTAAATTTAACTCTTCCCCTATGTAATTGTAATTAAACTTTTAACCTATTATACGTACTACGTAAATACCAACCGGCAATTTTAAGTTTATTTAATAATTTAAAAACCCACAAACTAACGCATTTATAAAAATAAAGCTGTAAGTAAATAAAGAGAACAATAGGTTGTATCGTGTTGTGCTCTATATGAATAAAGTAATTAATCATGGTCCATTGTAACTCATATTATAACAATTTATAATTATTTTGTAAAAGCCCTTTTAATAAATATGGAAACTATGAGACATAAATTTCACCAAACTATTTACGAACAGACTTCGAATATTTACGGACGAGGTCTGTGGTTCAGTGGGCCTAGGCTGAGACGCAGACGCTTGCGGGTTCGTGGGACAAATGTTTGTATGATCTGCAAGTATTTGACTTTGGTCTGGGTTTATATGTATGTATGTAATATGTATGTATTTAAAGGAAAAAAAAATGTATATAAGCAGTATATCAGTCATGTGGTTTCCACCAGCTTTGCTTACTTTGGGGGCAGATGATGCTGTGTAAAATATCCGTCTTTATTATTATTAGAATTAATTAAGATACTCGCATAAATATGATGGTAGGATTACAGAATTGCAAGACTTTGAATGGATGCTGTAAAATTCAAACAGATGTGCGACCGTAAAGTCGATATATGAGAATAATATGTCACGATTTAACCGACAATTCTCTCCCCATGTGTAAACAAAGCTTAGATCACGCACGGTAAGATTTACCGTCTGTAAAACTGGGTTATTTTTCTATCTGGAAATATATCTTATTACGAAATTGTAATCTGATATTCGTGGGGTTATTTTATTACTATGATTGCAGACGTTTCGTATTGGCACTTTATTTCGTCGAAGAGCATAAACACTCGTGGATAATAATAATATATATTTTGGTTAGGGTATGTAATTCAGCCGTAGTGGGAATTGAGTATATTGTCATAGTTTTTTTCGATTTAGCTTCATCAAATATATGTAGAAATGTCATATATATTCTATTCCGAATATCACTGAAGTAACATAATTCCCCCTTCGGTCTAGGAGTGGGTAGACGTAAGGTAAACGCCCACGTATGAAAGTTACGGGTATGTTTTAGTATAATTATGTAAGAAAGCTGTAGCTAGGTGGGGCGATGATATTCGTAAGGCAGCGGGCAAGGATTGGAGGAGGAGAGCCGAAGATCGAGCTAAATGGCGTGCCATGGGAGAGGCCTATGTCCAGCAGTGGACTGAAACGGGCTGATGATGATGATGATGTAAGAAAATTCCATTAAATATAAATCAAGTTAATATGCGACAGAATAAAGGTACACAGCTGAAACCAAAGACGAAAGAGTAAGTTTCTAAAAGCTAAAGCTGAAAGATGAATTTTGTGTGCTTCTTCTCCTCATTTAATCTGCCCTGAATGCGGATAATCATCAATAAACTTCTGTAAATTTTGCTAACATATTGTTTGCTTATTATACAATAGTCTTTCAGTGACATTATGCCAATATGTATACCTATAAACTACTCCTCTCTCAAAACTCTACCTCGTAGGCGCCAGCGTGAGGCCTTTCAACAATGAGTAGCCCTGAAATAAATAAAATGCTGAAATGTATGTAATAGTACATAGTTACTGAAAAGGAAGAGAAGAAAAAAAGTTAAATATATAAACATGAAAAATGATACCTACTTCAAATTCTAATTATACTCTTTTCCTACGTAAATAAACTCTTAACCTATGGTACCTAAGTATTAAAGAGAAAAGGCTATTTTATTTTATTCACGGTTACAGCTTCGTTAACATAAATTCCACTTTATTCACTTGTTTACGTGCTAGAAGAGAATAAATACTGCATCAATTTGCCGGCAACACCAATAATGGCTGGGACTTCATTTGCATAGAGAGCGAATCGAAACATCACCTCGATGAGTGGGTAGGGACACATAAATATGTCATGTTCGTGATGTCTAGTTTTGGTAAATAAACAAACTCGAAATCCCTGACCCATTTTCTGCTTTTATCTTAATTTTTTTTAGCTTCCATATACAACAAAGCCTGCACACACGCATACGGACGCAATACCAGGAACTATCACACGCACGTTCCTGACCTTAGACATAAGTTCTTTTGTCTGTTTGTCCAGGAATTTCACTTGCCCCAGTGCCCTTCGAACGGGCACACAGTAATGCTTGCATAAATATATATTAAAATAAATACGGCTGGGTATTTCAAACAGCATTATCTGACCCCAAAGTTTTTAAATACATACATTTTATACATAGAAACACCCTGACCCGAGATAAATACTTGCATATCATGCAAATATTTGAATCGAACCCGCAAACTTCCGCGTCTCAGCCGGCTCACGGCACCACAGGGGTCGTCATATATGAGCATGTGCCAAAAATGTACGTGTCAGTTATTTCGCTCGCTTCAGTGCCTCTCAAACTCAAACTCAGAAATGCTAGAGTACTACTTACAATGTCTTACACTGTGGTAGTACCTGCCAAGATAAATTCTAAGTTACTAGAGATTTGAGAAAGCGTATTCAAAGCCTGGGGATTACAGTAGTGAGCTTGTATGATTTTAGTTCTACTAGATAGAAAGGTACCTACTTAGGTGGATACTTCAATAATTTTACCCAAATTCATCCCGCCCAGTAAAATGATTGAACCTGAAACAATCTATTTTGATAGGATGAATATATTCGCCGAAAAAGAAAATGTTTTTTATAAAGTTTTTTTGCTAAAAAAATATTTTTGTAAATGCCTAAATGGACAGGACTAGAGATGATGTTTTTACAAGTTTTCGATAATGTGCTGCCCACGGCTTTGTACAAGTGGTATCAACATAAAGAATGAAATACAGAAAAAAAAACATATCTTGTGTATTTACTTTGTATTTATTCAGAAATATTTACAAACCAGTGAGCAAGCAAATCGACTACAAAATTAGTCATCAGTAAAGGTTATCGGATCGTTTAAAACGCTTCTATAACGTTGATCTGTCGTGATGTCGCGTTAGTACTGTCGTTCTGTATCTGGATGTTGTAAAGTGTCTTAAGTATTTCAAATTGTACCAGTATTTCAACAGTCATATGGTAACCATTATACAAGCTTAGACAATCTCTGTGACGCAGTGGGCCTGCCTGAGACGCAGAAGGTGGCGGGTTCGATTCCCGCTGTGGGACAAATGCTTGTATGATATATGTATGTATGATAATGCTTGTATTATTTCTATGTATGTATGCACAAAAAATAATATATTAGGTACTTTGAGGCTAGTGTAATTATACACTAGCCTCAAAGTAACTTATATATTATTTTTTGTTCGGATATTAATCCGGCATTATATATTTATTAATTACTAGCTGCTGCCCGCGGCTTCGCACTCGTGATACCTATCTAAAAAATAGCCTATGTCCTTCTCCAAGGTCCCATGTATCTCTATAGCAAAATTCATCAAAAGCGGCTCAGCGGTTTAGGCGTGAAAATGTGAAAGACAGAAAGACAGACAGAGTTACTTTCGCATTTATAATATTAGTAGGGATTTTATATATTATTATATTATATATTCTTAGGCTTGAAGGTGAATTTAGGTGCCAATTCCTTCTAACCCAAGTTCGAGCAGAATTGACAAGAAACACCTCATGGTTCTAAAGCTTTTTTTGTATGTACCTTTTTATATCTAGCTTTACATAACTAAAACGAATCCAAGGTTACTGTAGTTAAAATCTGTTTTGCATTGCAAATCTGTCAGTTAACTGTCTGAGAGCACAGCAACATGAGGCCATGCATTTTAATCAACAATATAGTCATATTATAATACGCTTTCTTCACAAGACTACCTTTTGTAAGCTTTAAATTTCTAAAATGGTAGTTTAGTTGCATTTTCAGGAAAATAATTTAAGAAGCGCAAAAGTTTTCCCATAAAGGCTTTTTCTACTGCAGAATAAGTTATATTTTCCAACTGTTACTACACCAAAAATGAAATCTTTGTAACAAGATAATAAAATTATACAACCCGGAGAGTTTCAGCTCATTTTATTAAATCTCAAACCGGGTGTTCTCAAGTACCCTTTTAACAAATTGAGTCATTCACTGATAGTGCTTTTTAGGAGCTATTTGTGAGCACAAAGAGTACAAAATGGCGTGCGATACAGTCGAAAATTAGGCCCGGTTCTGAATTCACTCAAGTGGGTTTAAATTATTGTAGATTCGTATGTGTGACCTTGGTTTTAGGTCCCATGAGGCCTCACTTGTAGCGGCTGAGATTGATTAAAATCAGGTTATCCGTTCTATTAGTACCTATTGTCGCAATGTAGACTATGCGACCTTTTCTATGCGATAAGATTGCCCATTGTACTCTCTCAAATATTTTTTGCAAGTTACAAACATTTGGCGAATGAGGACCAGACCGTAAAAAGTGTAACATTTCGACCGACAACAAAATACAAATTTTAAAACAAAATAATGACATTGTTTTGTTTTACATGCGTTTGACAAATTTTGCTCACATGTTAACGATCACGGTAGCTGAGAAGTTGAAAACGCTGGCTTCCAATACTGAACTAAGAGTTCAAACCCAACTTTCTACATCTTTTTATGGTGTCTAATTATTTTGATTTATAATACATATAAACCGAGTGTTGACGTCAATAATTTTAGTGATTCACAACATCGTTCCTACCGGGTGTCCCAAGAGTGTATTTGCTTTTGAATTTCGGTATTACCATCCAGTTACTACAACATCGTTATGAAATATTAATGCAGTTTGATAACTGAAGTGCTTTCAGGCTACAGAATATCAAATAGTACCTTGCAAATACCCTTGCTACGAATAAGCTACGATGCTTCAAAGTGCTACGAGACTACGAGAGTTCTCGTAGCAAATTGAATTTCAACGCTGAGTCTACTCAATAGTTACATGATTAAATCGTACTTCAATTCAATCTTGAAACTCGGGTATTCCAGCAAACTCAATATAATTGAGTCATCGTTTATATGATTTCAACTAATTTTGGTTATAGGTTTTAACTTCAATACTCCAACCAATATAATTACATTTAGAATTTAGAATTTACATATCTTCATAAATATAAATATTCTGTCCGTGTGTTTGCAATTAAACTCCTCCTAAACGGCTGGATCGATTTTGATGTTTTTTTGTGTTTGAATGGTTTAGATTTACAATTCGATTTTTTTTAAACGCGCGTCTGATGTCGCAAACGGGACAGCTGGTCATATTGAAAATGTGTAAGTTTATGTGTTTGATGTTTATTTGTTAATGAATAATAGCTGAACCCATTTTAAGGAAATTTGGTACAGATATAAATTTAAACCAGGAGTAACATAGCCTACATAGGTGAATTTAAGTGCCAATTCCTTCTTTTAGGGGATGACTGTATGTAAATGTATCAACCCAATGAGTTCTAATTCACAACTGGTTTATTAAGTAAAATAATAAGACATATAAATGTTAATCTAGGTTAGCTCGTACACCTTCTAACCCAAGCCCGAGAAGAATTGACAAGAAACTCGTCCTAGTCCTAGCGCTTACTTGTATGATGCTTCTTATAACTTTACGCGCTTTACTACGAAATACGAATAAGGGTAACAGTAGGTTATACACACTTTGCATATCTTTCAGTTAAAGGTCAGAGAATAGAGCGACATGCCTCTATTCTCATCATGCATTCTTATCTATACCTATAAAAGAGCTTAACCTGACTGACTGATTCATCATCGCCGTGCCAAAACCGCTGAAGCTAGATAGGTGAAATTTGGAAGGTAGCATCTTTTTACAGCAAAACCACCCACTAAATTGGGATTTTTTGAAATTCAACCCAATTCAAGTAAAAGGGTGAAAAAGGGTGAAAACGAATGTATGAAACTTTTTAACGCGTGGTGCGATTTGCTTGAAACTTAATATGAATAAATAAAACGCAAAATAAATGGACACGTGTTTCAGGATTTTTCAAAATAACCGTAACAAAGGGGTAATATTGGGAGTCAAAGTTTGTATAGGAACTTTTTAAGGGATGCAGGAGTGATTTCTTAGAAACTTAGTTTGGATACCTAAAATGCAAAATAAATGGACACGTGTTTCAGGATTTTTCAAAATAACCGTAACAAAGGGGTAATATTGGGAGTCAAAGTTTGTATGGGAACTTTTTAAGGGATGCAGGTGTGATTTCTTAAAAACTTAGTTTGGATACCTAAAATGCAAAATAAATGGACACGTGTTTCAGGATTTTTAAAAATAAATCTCAAAAAAGAGTAAAATGGGGATATAGTGAAATGGATTGTTTGTATGGAATATTTTTAATGGGTGGTGGGTGTGATTGGTTTGAAACTTACCAATAAAATTTGGGAAGGAGATAAATTACAACCTGGGGAAGGATTTTAACTACAATTCCTTTCAAAAAAATGCGGACGAAGTCGCGAGCAACAGCTAGTCATCAATATAGCCATTTAAATTATAATTCGCTTTCTTCGCAAGACTACTCTAAAAAATACCATTAGTGTAATTTTGAGTTAAGTATAATTTTGAGTTAAGTATAATTTTGAGTTAAGTATAATGATCGACGGAGAGGTTATCGAGCCGGGGAATTACAAACCTGGTCTTTTGTTGTTTTTTCTACCATATGATGTAGGTAAGGTTTTATGATTTGAATTGCCTAGAATTGTTATTAGATTCTTTTTAACCGACTTCATTAAAAATGAGGAGGTTCTCTATTCGTCGGAATCTTTTTTTTTTTTTTTTTTATATGTATGTTCATCGATTACTCAAAAACGGCTGAACCGATTTGGAAAAATCTTTTTTGTTTGAAAGGGTATACACACAGGTGGTCCCATATAAATTTTATCAAAATCGGTCGAGCTGAAAAATAAACGAAAATCTAAAACTTGTATACATCGATGATGTTTTTATGTATTTTCATACCTCGCCTACCCATATTATAATATACCAAATACATCTACTTTCCACTAAAAATGTATTATAGGCTCAAATTTCATTCAATGAAGTCGGTTTCTTTTTAGTTTTTAAAACGTGATTATTGAGAGATATATTTGTCTACTATTACCTTGTTTTAATTAGTTCAGTAGTTAGGCTAGTTTTAAAAAAGATCATACAAAAAAAACGCTAGGTATATCAGGACAAGGACGAGTTACGATAGGTATATCAGGATCAGGACGAGTTTTTAGTCAATTCTTCTCGAACTTGGGTTAGAGAAAATTGGCATCGAAATTCACCGAGATATTTCTTGTTTTGAATTGATTTTGAATTTTGTATGTAATTTTTTATATGAATAATAATATTATTGCCAACAATTGTGTTTCATGGTTCTAAGCAGTCAGAGCCTTCGTCTCTCACTTTTGTCAAAATAAATAAAAACTAGCTGGTGCCCGCGACTTCGTCTGCGCAGGGTTAGTACTTCGAGTAATTCTACCGGATTTTGCAGCGCACACCAGAATAGCTCGCAGATTTTTTTCCTATTTACTTGACACTTATCGTTATATTTTGAACAAATCACAAATATCTTTATAAATTATAGCATATGTGTTATTCTGATGTATAAGCTATATTATTGTAAAGTTTCATTAAAATCCATTCAGTAGTTTTTGCGTAAAAAGAGTAACAAACATACATACAAACTTTCGCGTTTATAATATTAGTAAGGATAAGGATATTGGTTGACAATGCACACAACAAAACCAGTCCCAAACTTAGCATAGCATGTATTATATTGACCAGATGACTAATATAATACTTACTTATATATTTTTGAAATACTTATGAAATTTTATATCACCTAGACACAGAACAAACAGCTATGTTCATCACACAAATGTTTATATGATTATCCTGGGAATGGAACCTCAACCTATAGCGTAGAAGGCAGAACTTCTACGATCTGAGCTGACGGGCCAGTCACTGTTAAAGTTAATCACTGTTCAAAATAGTGCTATTCCTTTTTGTAAGATAGTACCAAATAGATAAAGTGAATCTTAAGTAATGTTTAGACAGTGTTCAAGTTGAGAAGCGTATGTAAGAAAAGCTGAAACTTTTTATGTAAATATCAGACGCTCATTAGACTGGATAAAAAAATACAAATTGTTATTGTAATCTCGTTTTTACTCTTGTTATTATTCAATTGCTACTTAGAAACATAATATGACTTCTATTATTATTATGTAGTTTGTGAAGATGTTTTCTTGCTACTTAATCACGCAGTTAAAGCTTGATTTGGATAAAACATGATGTACATACAAATTTTGACCGGGAATGACATAGGTATCTACAAGACTTGGGTAAACATGAATCGGACCCTGAAAACCAGCGCTATTTTGCAATATGTGAAGTAGCATAGAGCTGAGACTGGGCCTTATGGCAAACACAGACTGGGTTGGTGCAGGGTGCAGGGTTTTTTAAATGAAATAAAATTGTATATATGTAATTGTCATTTTCATTGTGTACCTGTGTACCTGCTATTTTATGTTATTTTTATCTGTATGTGTGTGTATCAATAAACTTATTTCATTAATTTTTCAATCCACACCTAAATACAATGCATATAAGACGATTCAAAGTGATCCTTGTAATTGTATTAAATAAAACTGTTAATAAACTCATTAAAATATTCTAAATCTTCAATCAGTTATTTTGAAACAAATAGCGGCTGAAAATTCTATGTTACAAAAAATCTAAATGTTAATTGATTCACTACTCAATTTCAATTAATTCAATCGATTCAATTGATTGCTCTATACACTCCAAGAACGGCAAAACTACCTACATATTCTTTTTTAATAGCATAGATAAAACATCCGTGCAGTTAACCAACGTAAACATTAACGGGTCACCTAACCATAGAAATTCGAGTAAATATCCTCCTTGAAACTGGAGACTTCAATCAATGGAATCATCTTTCCCTGTACTACTATTAATAACACTAAAGCTACATGTTAACTCGACTATGAAGATGCACCAGTTGCGAGTCGACGATACTTACGCAAGTGGGATGACCGCCTGCAATTAGAGTCAAGAGGTTAAGATTTGAATTGAAATAAATTTTATTTACGTACCTAACAATATACAATACCATAAAATACAGGTCAAACAGTTGGGCTATCTAAGGGCCGTTTGAAACAATGTATACCAGCTCAACTGGTATAGAGATCACTGCCAGAGAGCAAGTTCCCAAGACACACTTTGCTACGTTGAATAGCAATGCTAAAACGCTAGGCCAGAAAGGAGCCAGTTATTGTGTCTCAATGTTTCTATCAGACGCCGTGAAATTATTTTGAAAACGTAGCCGACAAAGAATTACAAAACAATAACTTTACAAAGATACAATTACTTTCATAAAAATTTATGTAATATCAAGAAATCCTCAACTTCATCTACAATTAGCGTTTTAATATTCAAAGCGATGAAAATAACAATAAAAGCGCCGTTACTCATAACTTTATGTAATAACACTAAGTAATATTAAGCCTGGATTTGTAGCTTTAGTTCGCGGTACGGATTTTGATTATGTTTTATAGTCAAAGCTTTGTTTGAGCATAATTTAAAGCTTTTAAGTCGCGGTTACGCGATGATAGTTCTAACACAATCACCAGAAAATATGATGATGTCCAGATGAAACATTACTAATTAACAAGTAGAAAAACTAGGTAGGTAGACTTGTGATCCTTATTTAATGCTTTTAAGTCGCTGTTACACAGTGATAGTTCTAAGACAATCGCCAAACAATATGGTGATGTCCAGATTAAACATTACTAATTAACTAATAGAAAAATTAGATAGGTAGACTTGTGATCATAATTTAATGCTTTTAAGTTACTGCTACGCGGTGATAGTCCTAAGACAATCACCAGAAAATATGGTGATGTGAGGATAGGATAGATAAACGTTTTTATTACAAATTTACATTCCTTATAATTCGATTTAAACAGATATTTACTTATTTCACTTTTATATGACGTTTGTAAATTTTTGTAATTTGTTGACGTATCTGTAATGTTAAAATAAAGTGTAAATAAACTGGATTTGAATTTGTTAAATAACTGTATTGTACCTGATTTATTATGGCAACAAAAATTTTTTTTTTTTCATATGGTGATTGAGAAGTGAAACGAAGTGGGTCCTAACCCAACGACTGGACAACTTATTCGCCTGACCCGTAATGTTAGTTCCCTGTTTTTATAAACGTACTTGTGGTTTGTAGTTTTGTACCCAAGGGAAATCCTCGGCCAGAACTGTGTTTGTGATTGCTGTCTGTTTATTAATTCAAAGAAAAGGCCTGGCAGTAGGTGTAACAGTATCACAATGATTATTACACCATGCGAAACGGGGCTCACAATTCACCCCTAAATTAATGGAGGTTAACGCCGTTATGCGTTAAACATAAATAAGACGGCTTTGGATGATTAATATTTAGGAGGAAGGTATAAATGCTCCGTTATTTACTCTTGGGTCAGACCACTTTGAAAATACCCTTTATTTTTATTCCATTAGAATTTATTGTATAGACAATGAAAAATTATCGAGCGCAACTCAAATCAAAAGTATTTAAGACTTATTTAACTTAAGATATAAGTTGCCCAAACAAACTTTCATCCCCTATTTTACCCCCTTCAAGTTGGTTTTTGAGACAAAAAGTAGCCTATTATCTTCCCCCAATACAAATCATCTTCTTACCAAATTTTATCATTATCCGTTCAGCCGTTTAGCCGTAAAAACGTAACAAACAGACAAACAGAGACACTTTTGCATTAATAATATTAGTATGGATTACATCTTTTATTTTTATATTATTTTGGCCACTTATATTGAATAGAACTTATTTTTAACTTTTTTACTATTAATATTAATATAATATTGGACGACCTCTGTAGTGCAGTGGGCTTAGGTCCGGCTGAGACGCAAAAGGTTGCGGGTTCTATTCCCGCCGCGGGACAAATGTTTGTATGATCTGCAAGTATTTGTCTCGGGTCTGGATGTTTCTATGTATAATATGTATGTATTTACAAAAAAAAAAGTATATAAGTAGTATATCAGTCATGTGGTACCCATAACACAAGATCTGCTTACTTTGGGGCCAGATGATGCGTTGTCAAATGTCCGGTATTATTATTATTATTATTATATATTCTCACAGGGTCCTGTGACTGCTATGGTCTCGGCAGAATAACAGCGTCTACTGCGAAAAAAGTAGACATCATGCTACCTCGGGGTCAATTTGCTGCTGTAGCAAACACATACACATACCTAAGCATAATTGTACCAATTTTACATAATGTTGTTATTGTACATAATTTGTAAGCATTATTATTACCATGTGCCTTTTTTTTCGAAATTGGGTTCAATCTCATCAACGAGAGGTTACAAATACACTAAACTCATTCAGCCGATCTGTTCTTATTGGAGTGTTTCACTTTGATATTAGGCAGCGCTTTGTCTTTTTATCATTGACTCTAAAACTCCTAAGTCCTAAGCCGACCTCTGTGACGCAGTGGGCTAAAGTCTGACTGAGACGCATAAGGTTGCGAGTTCGATTTCCGTCGCGGGACAAATGTTAGTGTGATCTGCAAGTATTTGTCTCGAGTTTAGGTGTTTCCATGTATAGTACCTATGTGTGTATTTACAAAAAAAGTTTATGAATTGTGTATCAGTCATGTGGTACCCTGTTTGCTGGTGCTGTTTGAAATGTCCGCCATTATTATTATTATTAAGTAAAAAAAATTAACCTATGCGATTACAAACATTTTTACACGAGATATTTTGAGTTTGAATCGAGACTCTAGTTTCCAAATTATTCACAAGCATAGTTTCCAAATACGAGTCTCTATAGTATTCTATCTTTGCCCCATTTCACCCAGTAATGAGAACCTGATCTCCTTAGAAAGGCGAGCTTAGACCGACTCAAAGGTAAGCTGATATAACGCGACGCTCAAAGGCATGACGACATGACGGGTTTTGGGACCTGCCACAGACTAGGGCAGTTGTCGGGTTAATAGTTTACATATACCTTTAAAAGGTTCCACCTCGATTTAGATCTATTATTTCAAGTACGGGTATCGCAAGTGTTTAATGATATTGTCATTTATATGTTTTATAATAACATTTATGTTCCTACTTTGATATTTATGCTGGTAACGACGAAGTAACGTTGCTTGTCTTTTGTGCACCTGTTAATGATCAGAATTCTGTTTTCTATTTAGTTGTTGGTGACATTGTACGTAAAAGTTCTCTGGTTTTGATAGTGTGTAGGTTAGGTAATAAGATGTATAAATTGATTATTTTTAGCCGTCTAGCGAAGTAAATATTGCTCTCTAATATTATTTATTTTTCCCGAGTTTGTTTCGGGTATATTGAAACAATTATTATTTAAAACAACAATTATTTGTAATTATAATGATTTAATTAAAAGAAAGCTAGAGTTATTGACTCGAGTGTGATTAATTGGAATAAAAGTTTTGTGTTTCTTTGTGATTCGTGCAAAAATAATCCGTATATTTATTTTATATGAAAGACATCAATTTATTTAAATTAACAAATGACGAATGACAAGATACGACTTTGTGACATCATACAATAAACAAAATAATCACTACACATGCATGCTATTAACGCAGAAGAATATGTCAATTAAATAAGAATATTGATGGTCAACGCACACAACACTATCTAGCTCCGAACGAATCATAGCTTGTATTACAGGTGACTGATAGAATGATGACCCATTACACGTAACGAATGGTGAGACAGTAAAATTATACTAACTCGAGAGAGTGAGTGTAGGAGAGTAGGTGTTTATGCACTCGGCCGAGCTCACATCAAAGTATTCATACGACACAGCATTCGACCAATGGACTTAAATTTATTATTACTTACTGTCAAAACCATTGCTAGCCGGTAATGTGCTGTCAAATGTCAACTGCTACGTTCAATGTAAGAAGAAATCAAAATCCATCCTACAGATTTGTCGGTGTAAAAACATTAACCCAACTAATTTAGGAGGTAACCAGCTAGCTTTTATCGACGACAGTGTCGTTGTGACTCGTAGCGGTTGGATGGAATCAGAAAATCTATACTTAGTTCTCGTTTGAGTTTTCAGTTTTGTTTTGAAATACTTGCTGAAACCTGACCTACTACGTACTGGCCAGAAATTATTTACACAAATATACCTTAGAGGATAGACAGATATTATAATTAGCTAGAGTGTCGTTTATGTATGGTCTGTTTACAACACATTAAAGTAATTCAACCTCATTCAAACAAAACTCAAATTGTATTGTGTATTCTTATGCGACAAAAGCACGATGTTGGTAAAGGTGAATTGTCATTTTGCAGTTCATTGTACATTCATGCACGCAAATACTAACTCGTATGAGTTTCCCTCTGTGATAACTAGACGCTGGGGGGAACAAGGAAGCACACACAATACTCACTCACTCACATACATATATACTCGTACACACGCAAACACACACTTACACACGCAGCATGGGCATTATACCGTGATAATTGGAATTTTATTGTTACCAGCTCCACTTCAACACTCGGTTAAGAACTATCCGAGGGGGTTAAATTGAAAATCAGCGCTGTACCTAGGTGCAGCATTATTTTTACAGAATTTATCCCCTTTGCCCTGTGAACTAGCTTAAGTTTATATAATTATCTATGTATAATTTGATTTGTTGTTTTAGTTCATAAGTAGCAATATTTTTTTAATAAGTGGATTTCTTAGTTTTTTTTTTATGGTAATGTGTGATTATAAAACAGACTCCTAATATTTAAACCTGCCTTTGACTTCTCTTAGACATCCTCAAAGCCAAGTAACGAGACATCTGAGAAGATGGTCTACCATGCCTGGGGATAACAATCGTGACGCACGTATTTTGTTCATAAAAATAAAAATCATGCGTCACGATTCAAGCTAGACCTTGTAGTAAATACCGCCAAGTCAAAAAGCTTCTCAAATATATTGCGGATTCCAAAACAGCCGAATATTGTTTTATCTCGAACAAACAATTTACAGATAACAATAATTGTGAAACTATTTTTCCTGGTTATTTTCCAGAAAGAACAATATGATTACATTTTTATTACAGTCGCTGGGGCGTATTATATAAATACAATACGGCTTTTCTGTGACTGATTGATCGAATTCCGTTGGCAAAAAACACGTGTACGGCTAAGGCCCGTATTTCAGAACCATACTGAATCCCAAATCAAGAGAGAAGAATAGATTATCTAACATATCTGGATGGAAAACTGTCATCATAATATATACTTCAGTCTTATTTTAAACTTGAGTTTAGTTATTACTAGCGACCCGCCCCGGCTTTGCACGGGTGCAATGCTGATAATAAATACACTACAGAATGTCTAATGTGATAAGAAACCTCTAAAATTATCAGTGTTTCTCTACTAAATTATACATGTATTATACATATAAACCTTCCTCTTGAATCACTCTGCATCAAAATCAATTGCGTAGTTTTAAAGATACATAGGGACAGACAGACTGCGGGAAGTGACTTTGTTTTATACTATGTAGTGATACATCGGCTAATATTGACAAGTTTCAAAATTTATGTGTGTTATTTTTTGATTGTGTAACATGTGATATGGGCCCCAAAAATAACATAAAAACAAAATACGCATGAAGAGTTACAGACAGAGATGTTTGCATTTCTAATATCAGTATGATTATATTTCTATCTATTAAGTTAAATTAAATTATGAACTGTAAATGGTCGCTTTATGTTACAACTAAAAACTGTAAATCAGTTATTAAAGATTATTCATAAGTTTAAGCATAGATTTTAAGGGAGATATGGGTTTTGTTTTAATAAATAAATAAAGAGAAATCGAGAAGTTTTGACGAAAATATATGATTTTACAATACTATATATTTTATAATTTGGAACATTTCAAATCGGGTTCAAATTGTGTAAGGAGGCCAGCTTGTTTTGTTAGTTTATTTAAACTATTCATTTCATCATTTTATTTCTTTTTGACAGAACATTAGCCTTAAAATAATTGCTGGCAGTAAATGTATAACCACGTATAAACAACCCTCGTTAAATTTTACGAGCAGATCCAATTACGTGCTCAGTACAAGTAGGTACTAATGTTGTCAAAGGCGATTTATCAAAAGGTCTCACGAAATCTGTAGCCTTATAAGCTTAAAACAAAAAATCTTTATCGTTTCAACCCGCGCAATGTCAATGTCAAATTCAAACCTTCTTTCTCCTAGAATGGCATCTGTCTTAATGACAATTATGTCAAGTGATTTTGATTTGATATAAGGATTCTTCGTCTGTCATTTCATGGAGTAACATAGCTTTACTTTAATTAAATATTTTTTACCCGTTTTATTGCATGTTTTATTCAGTAATCTTGGCGGAATTTTAATAAATAAATTGTGACTACAGGACGGGTATGGATAATTTAATTATATGTGTATTGTGGTGCAATGTGATTTAAACGACGAGGAATCCCAATAAAATTCTAGACGCCATTCCGCGTGACGTCTAGAATTGACAATTGACCATCGACTAAGACTAATAACAAACAAACTGACTATAAACTGTAAACACTTGACATTGGTGGCAATTCGGTTGGTTCATTTCTAAAATTAGGAATTGTCTAAAATATATTTAGTTAGTCATAGCATTTGTAAAACCTATTCGGTTGGTACCATCTAATTAAATTAGGAACGCTTAATTAAGTTAGATAACATTAAATTAGGATAAGTTGGTAGCAGCCAGAATACCAAAGGTTAATTTGACAGTTCAAAACCTAATTTTAGCTAAAATTAGTTAGGTTGGTGCCAACAGAATTGAGGCCATTGGCAAAATTGACATTAGTATGTCACAGGCCATTAACAAAGAAGAAGAAGTAGAAGATTTGATATAATTATGTTTACAAAATCGCAATTGATTGTCATTTATCTATTCTAAATGTAATCGCGGAATGACCGTCTTTAATTTTGTTGGATTTCTTATCTTACAAATCACAAAACAATATAATAGGTACACTTTTTACTAAATTCTCCACACTTTTGTTTAAGAAGTCACAACTTATATTAGTAAGATCAAACTGCAAACAGAAATGTTTCTATGTATATTATTATATGTGTTTACAAGTTTTTAGTATTAGTTTAGTTTATACGTTTACGTAATACAAAATATAGGTTTGCCGACCTCTGTGGCGCAGTGGGCTTAGGTCCGGCTGAGACGCAAAAGGTCGCGGGTTCGATTCCCGCTGCGGGACAAATGTTTGTATGATCTGCAAGTATTTGTCTCGAGTCTGGGTGTTTCTATGTATAATATGTATGTATTTACAAAGAAAAAGTATATAAGTAGTATATCAGTCATGTGGTACCCATAACACAAGCTCTGCTTACTTTGGGGCCAGATGATGCTGTGTGAAATGTCCAGTATTATTATTATTATTATATTATGAATATCTATATTTTGTAGGTATATATTTTAATATTTTGGTATTTGTTATTTTAGTTCTTTTAGGTTTTTTCTAATGAACTAAAACTTGTATTTTATAGCAATGCTGAACATGCCTGTAATTAGTGCATATTCCATAAAATGTTATTATTCATATATTTCATACAAATGTTTATTCTGTGTACTGTTGGTGATGCCTAATAAATAAATAAATAAAACTCGATAAAACATAAGATTACCCATTTAAACATTAAATAACATGAGAAATACTAATTAATTTATAATATCTAATTACTTCATAAAATGTCAAACGTATAATCAAAACAAGTCTCGGATTTCTGTCATTATGTTGACATTTTGTTATGACCGAAACAACTGATTATGATCTATTTTTATTTATTACTAGCTGTACCCGGCATGCGTTGCAATGCCACAAATTTTCTCACCATTTAAACCTTCCCTGGACTACGACAAACATTTCAACACCAAAATCAGCTAAACCAGTCCAGCCGTTCTCGAGTTTTAGCGAGACTAACGAAGAGCAATTGATTTTTATTATGTAGAAGATTTGAATACCGAATTTCAAATACGAGGAATTCACCTAAACTTGTACCTTTATATTATTTATTACTCACCCACTCGCCCGCTTTATTGTTTGTAGAACGATAGCCTTCAGCGAGTTGTATAAACATCAATACCTATCGAACCTAGCTACATGTTCAAATTGGACTCAATTGGACACATCAAACAGAAATGCTTGAGGTCAAAGGATATGTACTTTTTGTATACAGTATACGACGTTCACTGTGGCAAAAAGAAAACATACACGTCTGACATTTTTAGTCGACATTTTTGGAGTTCATGTCGCCAAGTTTGGCTTAATTTTTGACATATATTCGCGTGCGTACCTAAATTCTCAAATGGTATTAACAAAGTCTCAATTTTATATTCTTAGGTACGGTTTTTACGGCCTGTTTGTTTTATTATGTAGAATTAATGGTGACGTTTTACTATAAACAATTTAAATACTTGACATTGGCAAGATTGTCTTCATTATGACAAATGCTTTAAACGAAGAAAAGAATTTCTTGTAGTAACATAGCACTTCTAAATTAATATATTTTTCTCGTTTTATTGCATGTTTTATTCAGTAATCTTAGCGGAATTTTAATGAATATATTTTTATACATAGCACGAATTTGGACAATTGAATTATAAGTGTATTAAGGTGCCATGTGATTTAAACTACGAGGAATCCCGAGAAAGTTGTAGACGGCCATTCCGCGATGACGTTTAGAATTGACAAATTACCATCGATTAAGACAATCACTTGACACTGGCAAAATTGTCGACAAGACAGATGTCACTATAGGAAGAAAAGAAGAAGAAGGAGGATACAAAAGATTTAAACAACAATATCGACACAAAACATTTTTATTTAGCATCATCTCGGAACAATCCAAATACCACATGCTTAGAATTCCTTAACGTTAACGCCTTTACGGAAAGATCAAATTGTGTAATCACAGCAGCAGTAAGACTTCGGTCACGTGACTTATCACAAGGATGTGTCATATCCATACAACATGATATTCTCGAAGGCGTGACGTCAACAGAAAATGTATTTTTCTAGGCCCTCTGTTCGTAAATAGCTGTAGCACTCGCCGCTATAAACAATAAGATATAAAACTCGCAAGTATCATTTAGTTTTATTGAATATGAAGAAATTTCAGTTATTGACTTCAATGAAGACCTTTTTTATGGTTCCGTAACAAAAATGGTATAAGGAACCCTAAAAGAATCGCTTCATCGTTCGTCTGTCTAGACAGACGAATGGAGAACGATCTGTCTGTATGTCTGAATGTCCCCCTTTTAAAAATACGTAAAAAATACAGCCTAAATAAGTTCATTTATTGTACCGCATATTTCTATCTCGCCAGTAAATCAAAACCCTTTTCGAACCTACTTTCTGTTGAGCTAGAATCATGAAATTTGGCAAAAAGTAAGTTCTCACAGCACAAGTAAAATAAAAAACAGAAACCCTTTAATTTGTATTTTCATAAGAAACGTCATAAGAAGACATTGATGAAAAATTACATACTTTTAACCTTTTATGATGCGTCACAAGCCGAACGCTTAGGCCGATCGTGCCTCTCTATCGCTTGTTCCGCGCTCTCGCTTGCACGCTCGGCTCAGGCGGAACGTGACAATTTTTCGTGCGTGCAGTCGGCGTTCATCGATTTGTAAGTCGTTATCATGTCAAAAAAGACTATTATGCTAAAAACAGTAGGTAGGTAAGTACCTAAGCTTTGTAAACTCTCAAGCTTGACTATTGCACGTACTCGTAAAAAAAAATGTTTTTATGATTTTTTAATCCCGCCTTTTGTAATTCCACTTTGTATAAAAACCAGTGTTAATTATATTAATTTATTTTACAAAAGTTTAAACCTAAATTAAATCTTAACTGGTTAACCAACGCTCAAACTCAGACAATGGAATTAATTAATATTTTCACAAGTGGATTACACAGGGTAGCCACCCTTAGGTGTCGTTGGCGGCCAAGCACCTGTCTATGAATATGATACGATATACTCGTAATAAACACCATCTATCTGTTTATTGTCATAGGTAATAACAATTACTTTCATAGTGAGAATTGTCCACCTATCCACTACACTGTCAATATATACGTCGACTACCTCTGTGACGCAGTGGGCCAAGGGCCGGTTGAGACGCAGAAAGTTGCGGCTTCGATTCCCGCCGAGGGACAAATATTTGTATGATTTGCAAATATTTGTTTTGGTGTTTCTATGTATAATATGTATATATTTACAAAAAAAGCATATAAGAAGTATATCAGTCATGTGGTACCCATAACACAACCTCTACCTACTTTGAGGGCCAAATGATGCTGTGTGAAATGTCGGGCATTATTATATTCATTTATTTATTTCTGCTTCCCGATATTTCGGCACAGTTGCATGCGCTATGATCACGAGATAAACATAGAGATAAATAGAGTTTATCTCGTGATCATGGCGCATGTAACTGGGCCTAAATATCTCATAAAAATTCATATATCATGATATATATTTACTTTTGAGTGAATTATGTTCAAAACTATGATAGTTCTAGAGTAAAATTGCACTTTTGTACAACAAAATTCGACGCTTATAGAAACCGACGTCACTCATCAGCGATTAGCTTCTTTAATAAGTTACCGTCGCATGTAACAGTACTCGATTACCATATAACGCTGATCGTCACGGTCAAGTAAGAAATTAAATAATGTGCCATGTCGTTTTGTAAACTGATTACGATTGATATTGTGTGAACCAGGTGTTACAGCTATTCATGTTTCTTCTTCAATAAACAATTACATTTCATTTTATGTTGTTTGACAGTGAAGATATAAAAGCAGTCAAACATCAATGATGGTGATTTTGTTGTCGCATTTCTAAACTAAAATCAGTTCGATTTACTCTTCCAGCTATTATGATTTAAAAACCAAATTACTGAACTAATTTTGATCAAATTTCTATGGGGCCAATCGAAAATATATCCATTTACACGAAAATATATTTTTTCAAATCGGTTCATAAATATCGAAATTTATTTGGTAACAAACATTTAAAAAATACAAACGAATTTAGAAACTCCTCCTTTTTTAAAGTCGGTTAAAAATTAATATGTATTCTATTAGTAAACTTGTCACCATAATACAAGTGTGCTTAGTTTGGGAGAAGATGATGTGTGCATGATCCACCAATATTTTTTTATTTATTTCCTTTCTAATTACACTAAAATGAAACAGATCCCGTTCGTCAAATTGAATTAATTAATTCTACTAACTTTCTGTTGAAAGGTGTCAATAATAATGTTCTCTACTACTTGTGTTTATCAAATAAAGAAATTATGAATTACTAAATGGCGCCACAGGAAAAATAAAAACGCGCTTTTGAATTTGGAATCTATACTATATTATAAATACGAAAGTAACTCTGTCTGTCTGTTTGTTATGTTTGCACGCCTAAACCGCTGATAAGATTTTCATAAATTTTGGTATAGAGATAGATGGGACCTTGAAGAAGGACATAGGCTACTTTTTATGTAGTTTGCTATAAATATTTTATATAAATATTAACTTGATTGAGTCTTCCCTGTAATAGAAAGTGAAAAAAACCTTATTTATCCTCTAATTAAAGTCTATTATATAATCACACATTAACCAATAGTGGTCAATTAGCTGTTGTTTTGTCAGTCAAGCTTAAATTTCGTAAAATACAAACCTATTTCACGTACATCAAAGTCCAAATCAGAATAACATAAGTTGGATAGGATGACGTGAACAAGGTAGCTTGCAATTGAACAAGTATCTCTCTAGCTGCTAGTAGCCAACTTGAAAGGGTGTAAGCGAAGCACAGCATGATCGTTAACACTCTGTTTACGTGTTTCGGTGTGGAAAGCGGAAAATCGATGAACTGACGACACGAAGCGGCCGTTTTCATACCTAGTTTTACAATTTGTCGTTAAACTTAAAAGCTGATGTTTATTAAAGCGATTAATTTAGTATAATAATAACACATTGCTGGAGCAATAGATATACATATATGGTTATTTTACACACATAGTTATTTTACTGATAAGTTGGTATTTATTTTTTACATGTCAAAATCTTAGCGACTTCGTAAAAATCCAATGACACATTCCGGCATTATCTATATATTAGTACGTAAAGCAAAAACTTTGTACCCCTTTTTAAGAAAATTGCCCGGACTGAGGCGTATTAAATTTCGCACACTTATAGTTTATTATAGAGGAGGACTGCAGAATGCTTTTTTTTTTATTTAAATTAATTATGATCGAATTTCGACCAGCGAGTTATTATTATTATTCGCAATTATAATATTAGTGTCATATCCGTCGTTAGGAAAGCCCCTTTCAGCACAGAAAAGGAAACAAAAAGAGTTAAAAAATAGAAAGATAGGAGGAATTTTTCACAACAGGACAAGCAGACGTACCGCTCAATACCATCCATACCTTGTCAGTGTACCACCCTTACTATCAAAGCGCTTTGCTTCCACATTTATAATGCGTAGAGCCCAGGATTGAAATGCTATGCCGTCGTCTGTCTTTCCTAAAACTACAATCTGGGTCTCTTCAAGCCACGAGTATAGAGATGTCTTCTAGACCTGCGTGCCTCATCGTCGGTCACATCTTGGATCGCAAGATTGTGGTCAAACGTAGGTCAATCGATGATAACAAAAAAGAAAACGCACGCACCACACTGATTTTAAATATCTAATAGCATGAAAGAAAGGATGCCTTTCACGTCTTTTGTATTTACAAAGGGTTTTTTGATTGATGCTACTGCGCATTTTTGTAATTAAAAATATGTAAAACCAAGTTAGAGCTTCCGAGAAACAATATTTAGAAAAGCTCACAAAAACTTTTTCTATTTTTCTCGTATGTTTTTTAAAAATTGGGTTTTTATTTTAATTACATGTCAAACCCATAGCTCGTTTCACAGAATATTTCAATTCAGTTTCAATTTGTTTTTCGATTTCGTTTACATCGAACATTTTGGTAAAGATTAATGAAGGCGCTGACTACGAGCCGGCGGAGGTGGGTCAGGTGATGTGTACTATGCTTAGAGAAGTTTATTTTTCTTAAAAATAAATTTACATTTCACTTATTATAAGATACATAATATAATTAAATTAAATTAAATTCATTTATTACGTCAGACAACAATATAGGTCCATTATTTTTATTTTATTTTATTTTTATTGTTGGTAAGTTGTCTTAAAAACTATGTTAATTTACAATCAAGTACACATACAAAACACACACAAAAATTTAAAAGAAGTTTTAAGGGTCCTTACTCGTGCCCCGATCAAGCTGTCTCAGGCGTGACTTTCTACTTGATCAGGACCCGAATAAAGGCCTTCATTAATGGCAGGTCGTGACGATCTGGTATGACCTGCAGGATGCTGTTGGTACTGCCTCGCACTCTGCTGAGCAATGAGGCAGTTTTCTTACGAGTGATGGCGTGAAAACCATCGACCCGTGCCTCAGCAAACATAGTGGATGCACTGCAGAAGCGCGGCAGTCCTATCAGCATCCTAAACCGTTATTATATTGGACACGCAGAGCATTAAGCGATTTCTGAGTACAGCTAAACCACAGGCTGCTCGTGTAAAAAGATTGGCAGTAGGCTTTGAAGTAGGCTTTCGATATTACCTGCTTTAAGTAAAATCTTTGAAAAAATAATTCTTAATCAGTTATTATACCACTTTAACGTTAACGGCCTGCTACATAGTAATCAATACGGATTTACTAAAGGTCGATCAACAGCTGATGCAGGTATAGCGCTCTTAAAGCATATATTTGAGGCCTGGGAGAAGTCACAGGATGCAGTTGGGGTATTCTGCGATCTATCTAAGGCCTTTGACTGTGTGAGTCATGCAACCCTAATCACAAAGTTAAAATATTATGGCATTAAAAACCGGGCGATTGACCTCATACAGTCTTATCTATCCAATAGAGTCCAGAAAGTAGACGTGGGTGGTGAGAGGTCTTTGGGATCAATTATTGATATAGGGGTACCTCAGGGATCGATACTAGGCCCTTTTTTATTCCTAGTATACGTTAATGATTTACCTTTTTTTGTAAAAAATATTTGTGATATAGTTTTATTTGCAGACGATACGTCTTTAATTTTTAAAGTTGATAGAGGTAAAACCAGTATATGCGATAACGTAAATGAATCCTTATCGTTAGTTCTTAACTGGTTCACTGTAAATAATCTTTTGCTTAATTCCAAAAAAACTAAATGTATCAAATTCACTTTGCCAAATGTTATTCATTGCCCGTCCAACATTGAAATAAATGGAGAGGCAATGAATCTTGTAAATTCCACGATCTTCCTAGGTGTTAATATTGATTCAAAACTACAGTGGGGACCACAAATTGAAACGCTTGCTGGTAGGCTTAGTTCCGCTGCATATGCAGTTCGTGCAATACGGTGGCTTACTGATGAAGCTACAGCTAGACTAGTTTATTTCAGTTACTTCCACAGTGTTATGTCATACGGCATCATTCTCTGGGGGAAAGCAGCTGATATTGGTAAAATATTTGTAATTCAAAAAAGGGCAATACGTGCCATTTATAAAATGAAACCACGAGAATCTTTGAGAGAAATATTCAAAGAAATTAATATTCTCACAATAGCTTCACAATATATATATGAAAATTTGTTATATACACATAAAAATAGAGATGGGATTCAGCAAAATAGTGACCTTCATAAAATGAACACTAGGAATAAACATAAATTATACATCCCTAGGTTTCGACTAGAAAAAGTTAATAAGTCATTTATGGGGAACACGGTGCGCTTCTATAATAAGCTTCCTGAAAATGCTACTAAACTACCTATTAAGAAATTTAAAGCATACATTAAAGGTAGTCTTTTGAAGAAAGCTTATTATAATATAGATGACTATATTATTGATAAGAATGCATGGCCTCATGTCGCTCTGCCGTCAGACAGTTAACCGACACACTTGAAATGTATAAACTCTCTTGTATTAGTATTTCGTAGTTAAGGTAGTTATAAGATGGATCATTATAAAAAAGCGCTAGGACCAAGACGAGTTTCTTGCCAATTCTTCTCGAGCTTGGGTTAGGATGAATTGGCACCTAAATTCACCTAGTATGTAAGACGTTTCAAAGTGATCCTTGTGATTGTATTGAATAAATCATCTTTTGACTTTGACTTTGACTTTGAAGAGAGTTATTTTCACTTGCCTACTGCAGCGAGCAAACCTGCGTGCCAGCATATTACATCTGACCGCCAACGCTCTGCGCTCCCTCTCTATGTCCTCCTGGTCATCAAGGTCACAGAAAGGTCGACTACCTTCGTGGCACGAAACCTAAACAAAATTCCAATTGCCTGTTTCGTCCACTTGGACCCTATTACGTTACTAAAAGATATTGTTCAGCGTAAGGCCGACATTCAAGAGATAAAACAAACCTATGCAACTGTGAAACAATTTGAAGATTTGGAGAAGAAATGGACCAACAGCCAACCGCCGTCTGCCAATGGCATATCTACAGATTTTAGAATTAATAAAAAGCGAGGTGGCTACCTACTAGATAGTGGGCCGATGGGATTTTTAACACCTAGAAACGAAACGGTTACTGAGCAGATAATTTTTAACGGCAAAAGTACGGGTGAGAATTGTAGTTTAAAAAAAGATGCGGGTACAGTCTCAACAAAACTCGCCAAGTGACGCATCAACGACTGAGCAGTGCCCGTGCCCGCCGCCGGCGCCGGCACCGGCTACCGGCCGCTCGGGCGATAACGGTACGCAGCGCTCGCCGCCGCCATCTCGCTCCCACACGGTACTATTGCCGACGCCTAAAATTAGATCTGCGCGCTTACACTCGCCACCCGAATCAATAGTGAACGGACTATCTCATACGCATGCATTTACTCGATGCACGGATGGAACGGAATCGTGTACGAATAAGACGGAGCCTATGTTTACAGTCACTCCAGCTGATCAATGAAAACAAAATGAATGTACACTGATGGCAAGAAAATTGTCCTTTGCTAAAATAGCTGGAAACGGCGACGAATGGATAAAACCAACAGAAAACGAAAAATGGATTGAAGTACAGAGAAAACGACATAGGAATCGGTTTGTTGGAAGGCTGAATCAGACCCTGCTTGTAAGTTCAAGGCGGCGGACTTTAAAATACTATTGTTTGTGTCAAACGTCCATAAAACTGTCATGGAATCGGATATCTCTGACTATGTCTATCAAAAAACCAAAGAGCGGGTATTTTTTTCCAAAATAGACATGAAAAGGCAAAAAGATTATAATTCATATAAAATATTTGTGAGTAAATCTAAGATAGATATCTTCTTGGACGACAAACTGTGGCCGTCAGGTATAAGTTTCCGGCGTTTTGTCAGTCTTGGTGACTGGCAGACTGGACAGCGCGAGAATAAGCTACCAAAAACCGATAAGTATGGATAGTACAACCAAAACAGTAAATCAAACTAAGCTTGTCAGTTTTAATTGCAAGGGTTTCAAGAGATCCATTGTCGACTTGAGCCGGCTGTGCAGCTCGGCGGACATCATATCACTGCAGGAAACGTGGTTATTTCCGGACGATGTGTCGCTGCTGGGTACCACTCACCCAGATTTTGCCTACACTGGGAAGTCAGCTGTGGATACGTCGTCAGGCCCGGTGAGAGGGAGGCCCTACGGCGGTGTCGCGATTCTGTGGCGCAAGCAGGTTTTTAGTGACGTAACAGTGATTGAGTGCGGTAATCCCCGTATTTGCGCGGTAAAGATTAAATTAGGTGACCGCTCTACCCTGGTATTCAGTGTCTATATGCCTAACGACTCGACGGATAATCTACTTGAGTTCACCCAGTGTTTCAGTGAGGTATGTGCAATTGTGGAGAGCAGTACTGTCGAAGCTATTTATTTGTTGGGGGACTTTAATGCTAACCCTACCAAACTATTTGGAAGAGAGTTAATTAAATTGTGTGATGACCAACAATGGACATGTGCGGACATTGATCTGTTGGGTAGTGAATCGGACACCTATACATTTATCTGCAATGTGACTGGGTCGACGACATGGCTTGATCACTGTATTGCCAGCAGTTCTGCCTGGCAGACCATAAACAAAATCGAGGTAAAATATGATACATTTTGGTCTGATCACTTACCACTTATTATTGAACGTAATTGTGTGTAAAACAGTTTATAGCCATAAAATAACTTAACGTTATAATATTATATGGGGAAATAGAAACATTGACTAAATAAATAAATATAATGAATGTTGTAATAATAAATTTAAATAAATGTTTTTTCCAATTGATTTTCAGGAATGTAGTTTTAATATTTGTAATGACAATGGACGTAAAAAAAAGGTTAGACATACTTTATAATGACATTATTAAGATTCTAAGTGACGTAGCAATTTATAGCAGTGAATGTAAAATTAATAAAAGATTCCGCAAAGCTCGTGTTATACTCGACTCGACATTATTGCAGAACAACGCGCATCAAATAATTTTAATCAAGCCTAGTTTACCGGTGAGCGTGGAGGGAGTAAGTGATGCTGGTCAAAAAGCTGATTTGAAAAGCACTTCAGAGTAAGCTCCTCATTGGGCCCATCAAGTTCAGTGATCAATGCTGAGCCTGTCGAGGCCGGTGAACTGTACAGTGTATCAGCTAAATAAGTAGCAACTATTATTAAAAAGATGGTAAGAGGCAAGTCACCAGGCCACGATGGCCTCAGTATTGAGCACCTAAAGTATGCAGGAACCCACTGGCCTAATGTCCTGTCAATGTTTCTCACCTTCTGCCTGAACCATTCATACTTGCCCAAGGAACTTATGCAAACAATTGTAGTCCCAGTTGTGAAAAATAAAACAGGTGACTTATCGGATAAAGGCAACTATATTCCAATATCGCTAGCCACGGTAGTTGACAAGGTGCTGGACAGTGTGCTTGACTCGGAATTGGATAAACATCTAAACATCCATGACGCTTAATTTGGATTCAGAAAACAGCTCTCAACCGAAACCGCAATTTTGAGTTTAAAGCATACTGTACAGTACTATACAAAGAGACGCACACCTGTGTACGCATGCTTTCTCGACCTTTCTAAAGCATTTGACCTGGTTAATGGTAAGTAAGTGCTTCGAACAGAATCTCAGGTAACATAAATTGAACATGTATTATTAAATGTACCTACATTTAAAAACGACGATCTCTGTGGCGCAGGCTAAAGCCCAGCTGATACGCAGAAGGTTACGGGTTTGATTCCTGCCGCGGGACAAACGTTTGTATGATTTGCACGTATTTGTCTCGGGTCTGGGTGTTGCTATGTATAATATGTATGTATTAAAAAAAAGTATATAAGTAGTATATCAGTCATGTGGTACCCATAACACAAGCTCTGCTTACTTGGGGCCAGATGATGCTGTGTGAAATGTCCGGCGTATATTTTTTTTTATTTTGTTTTGCGAAAAGTGTAGATTGTTAGGTATTGAGTTTGAAGTAAACAACGCAAATTCACTCGGCGTGTCACAGCGTAAGTTAAATCAATAAGTTCGTTTATTATTTTAATAATGTTAGGTCATTTAATACATGCTTTTTTAGTTTTACTTTTTTTACCCCGTACGACTTTGCATTCTTGACTTCCTTGGGCAGTTTATATTTACTTTTTAATAAGGTCAACGTAATAGGACAACCTAATGCCCGAATACTGAAACCCTACTTAAGCACTTGGACCAACGCAAACGTTTGAAGACGTTTGAGGATTCTCCAAAGTTGTTTGAGGAATGTTGAAAAATCTCAGCACTTTTGTGTGGCGTTTCAATATTCGAATGTAAAAAGAGCATTAATTTAATTAAACAAAATGATTGCAAATTGTCATGTACCTTTCTTAGTTATCCCCAAAAAGATCTAAGAAACTATAGATCTGAGGAGGTATCTATCAAGCCTGGAATAAAGTCGTGACATTTTATTTAATAAAAATGTAAAAACGTCCAATATTTAGAGTTTTGTACCACAAAGAAAATTTAAATGCATAGAATGCGTTCGATAAGAATGTATAGCCTCATGTTAGTCAGCCCTCAGACAGTTAATGAAGAGATTTGTTTTTACTGTTTCCTTGTATTCATCTTTCGAAGCTAAGCTAGTTATAAGAAGGATCACACAAAAATGCGCTAGGACCAGGACGTGTTTCTTGTCAATTCTTCTCGGACTTGGGCTAAGAGGAATTGACACCTTTTACCTAGTATGTAAAACGTTTCAAAGTGATATTGTATTGATTAAAATTATTTTTGAATTTATATTTTAAAAGAGAAAAAAGGAACCCTATTAGGATCACTTCGCTGTCATTTTGAAACTAATTTCAAATACTTAGTCCTACGATATCTTACAGCTGTAATAAAATGCATCTTCTAAACATTTTGATAAATACGGGCTTAACTTACGTATTATTTTGTCGATGGAGGCACCGACACTATTTCGATTCATCTAGAGAATCTTCATCAGGGTGAGTTTGATCCGCGGTCCGCTCGTTGCCGCTCAAGTTCACGGTTCGCACATCGTAGTGCGACAAAATAATACATGAGTAAAGCCCGTGTTTATCAAAATGTATAGTACAACTCTCGAAAGTTTTGAAAGTGAAATAATGAACCTCTACGGGGAGGTATGTCTAAAAGCGGCAACGAGCGGACCGCGGATCAAGCTCACCCTGATGAAGATTCTCTAGATGAATCGAAACAGTGTCGGTGCCTCCATCGACAAAATAATACGTGAGTAAAGCCCGTGTTTATCAAAATGCATCTTCTAAGTCAAAACTATCAAAAAATACATCTTAATACGGTCACTTATGCCGCATATAATATGTTGACGATTATCAGTAAACCAAAACCTTTAACATGAACATAAACATGACATTTAGCATGAAACAAGGTCTCACAATAAAAGTAAAGAAAATAAGTTATATATAGTTATCTTCTATCTATATATATATATATACATAAAAGGTGAAACGGCGATGTATGTTCCCTATAGACTCCGAAACGGCAAGACCCATTTTGGAAATTTTCAGAAACATTGGCCTAGCGGGTGATCCTGTGAAGTTTGGTAGCGATCGGATCAATAGAACATTTTTTTGCATCAATCAAATTTGGTATGGATATAGATTGTATCTTAGGAACGGACATAGGCTACTTTTTATGTATGTACTATGCGTGCGAAGCCGCTGACAGAAGCTAGTATTTTTATTAAAAAAATGCGATTTGAAACCAATATGACTGTCAAAACTTTCGTGAGTTGAACTTCCATTTTGGGCTTCCACTCACGTATTATTTTGTCGATGTAGGCACCGACAATGTTTGATCCACGGTCCGCTAGCTCAAGCTCGCGCTTGCGATTATACGTGAGTAAAAGTCCATGTTTCTATAAATTTATACATGACCGTGAGGTACGAGTATATCGATGTATGAGACACTTTTCACCTACAAAAATAATAAACTTGTCCTTCAATCCAACATTTTCGTTAGAGCAATGTTCGTTGCTTTAATAGTTTGTGACGGAGTAGTTGCCCTGAATTGGGCTGATGATAACAATGATTGAGAAGAATATACCTAGGTACCGTAATCTTCTCAGTCCTGACTTTTGCTCTTATTTACCACATATGAACAATATTTCTGTTCAAAACGTGCGACTATGTTGTAAGTTTTCTTTGTAATAAATAAACTTGCATGAATTTATCCATTAATTTCTACATTGCAATCACTCGCTTTCTATTTTACAAAACATTTCAAAACTTTTACAGTTAGTAGTTACATGAATTCGCACTTAGAGCTACGCCCACGTTTGCTTCGCAAAGCCACTCCACTCATCTTATGCAAGCTTCTAATGCACCTGATAAACCTCTGGTCACGTAGCACCGTAACTACTAACCACTCAACGGATTTACGAAGTGATACGACGTACGATACGGTTTAGGTTTTTCGAAAAATTATACATTCTAAGCCAAAGACATTCACAAGTCTATGTCTCAAAGTTTACTCAAGTGCTACGAAAATTACCAGCATTATAAGAAAAAACTGTTAATGCTCTACATGTTGATAAACACAGGTTTTACCCACATATCCATTAAAGCGTTACACTGTTCCGATTCATCTGTAGAATCTTGAGTGAGTTTGACCTCGATCTCATCTGGTGCTAAGCGGCGGCGGCCGATGGAGCACGAAGGTCAAGAAGATTAATTTGAAAAAATAATTTCTAAGATGTACAGAATAATATAAAATACAAGTATAACAATTGAGCTATCTACGGACCGTTTAACACGATCGATAGATAGCTCAACTGATCTAAATTACTACCAGAGGGCAGCGTTTCCAATACACTGGCGGCATTGCCACGTTGAATGGCAATGCTCTTGACTTGACGAGACTCAGATTGTAGTTTTCAGGAAGACGATGGTAAGGTATTCCAATCTTTGGCTGTACGCATTATCAATATGGAAGCAACGCGCTTTGTTAGATATTTTCGAATGTGAAATATACATAGATTACTTTTCCAAAGCCAATGGACAAGCTTATATAGGCCTTTGGTTCTAACTGGATGATTTATACTGCGTCTATTGGAACGTTTTACTTACTAGACGCTATAGCACCTGAGTTTTTAGGTGGAATAGGCATGCAGCGTCAATACCGTCTTCTTAGCTTAGTCAGTTGTATCCCAGGAAAGGTATAGTTAATACGTGCGGAGCTAACTATTACGTGCGGAGCTGAGTTTCCCCTCGATATTTTTCTTTCCTTGTCTGTTTTAGGGTACTAGCACTGTGCACATTTTTCCGATTAGAAAATCCATTGATGCGCTGCGCAACCAGCTTGGGGATATAATTACGTTTTAAAAACTAAAAAGTCAACCAACTTCATTGAAAATAAAATAAATTAAAAAAATTGGGTTGCACTCCGGGAGTGCCGACAGAAGTGTAAACTTATTTTGGCGCGTTAGAGTTTAGTAATAAATCACTTCAAAATCAGTAATTATGGCGACTGCCAATCAAATACTGAACGAACACAGATGCAATATTTTTTGTTCAGAATGTAGATAGTGACTGAGGTAACAAACATAAAAAAAAAACATTCGAATTGAGAACCTTCTCCTTTTTTGATGTAGAGGCAGCAACATTATAAGAACATTATCAGCGAAATCAGTCTTAAGTCGTAAAAAATATACTAATTTGGGAAGTCACTCGCTCCCAATTACTCGTATTACGCGCTTGTTACCCACCAACAAGCGAAAATACGCTTGATGCTGAGATATTAGCGTACAAAGATCATGTTCGACAGCGGTGATTGCGAAATTCACGCATTTCACTATTTGTCGCAAGTTACGTAATCTGGGGATTCAAACTCGCGATCGGAAGAGGTACTAGAAACCACTAAAGTTCTACAAAGCTTACGAAACAAGCGACCAGGATTTATTGCTCCGAAAAATCTTTTAGAGGATTTCTTTGCCAAGTTGGGAAACCGATTAGAAAACTTTTCCTCCAAAACGGCTTCGTGATATACGCAATATGTCGTCATAGTGTGCCTGTGCATGAAGTTATTTTTAGACGACGATATTTTATGAAAAGCTTAGAGTAGATTTGTACAATGTGCAATCTACGATCAAAATCCATGAGATGGAATATAATCACCTCTTTGCTCAGTGTAATGAATGGAATATGATAAAAGTAATTATGAAATAAAATAAATATTTAGGGAGAAAGTTAGGGGTAAATTAAAATTTGATAAACACGGGTTTTACCCACGTATTATTTTGAGCCTTGAAAATTCACGGACCGCGGAAACTCACCCTGATGAAGATTCTCTAGATGAATCGAAACAGTGACAGTGGTGGCAATTCGGTTGTTTTATTTCTAAAATTAGGAATTGTTTAAAATATATTTAGTTAGTCATAGCATTTGTAAAACCTATTCAGTTGGTACCATCTAACTAAATTAGGAACGCTTAATTAAGTTAGATAAAATTAAATTAGAATAAGTTTGTAGCAGCCGAATACCAAACGTTAATTTGACAGTTCAAACCTAATATTAGCTAAAATAAGTTAGGTTGGTGACAACAGAATTGAGGCTAGTGCTTCCAAATAATACGTAAATAAAACTGTTTTTTATCAAAATGTACGAAAAAAAATATATAAGTAGTAAGTATATCAGTCATGTGGTACTCATAACACAAGCTCTGCTACTTTGCTACTATGTGCTGCGACGCAATGGGCCTTCACCCATTGCGTCGCAGCACATACAATACATTAATTAAAATATCTTTATTTGGCAGAGCACATACAGTGTAGTTATCGGTATAATTACGTTTTAAAAACTAAAAAGACAACTGACTTCATGTATAAGAAGCAAAATATCAAAATTTCTTTTCATCCAAGTGTATGACACAATTTTTTATAATTATTTGATTTTTAAAAACCTAACTTCAAAACCGATTTTCATGAAATTTATATGGGACCAATCGGGAAGTATATATCCTTTCACATGAAATTTTTTTTTTTTTCAAATCTGTTCATAAATGACGGAGTTAGAGGTAAAAAACATTTTAAAAAACCTCCTCTTTTTTTAAAAAGGTTAAAAAGTGAAGAGAAATGGAAACATTTTCTTCGACCTAGACTTAAAATCACCCACACATAGCCTTGTTAAGTCGCTGAACTAAATAAGCGGCGACCTAAATGGTCAGCAAATTGACATTGTGTAGCAGTTTCAAATCAAAGGCAGTAATCAAACGCTTCGTCGGAATAGAGCTCCAACGCCGGCTTGTTAGCGCATTTCCGGTTCCGTGCCCTGACCACTGACCGGAAGAAGGCTTCGATCCAATAGCCAATAGCGGCGATATTGGTCAGTTTCGCTTACCTACACGATGACTGTATCAATATTACTCGTGTATATTAATTATTAATGCTGGATATTTCACACAGCATCATCTGGCCCCAAATTAAGCAGAACTTGTCCTGATATAGGTACAACTTAGGTATACACTACATTTTTATACATAGAAACACCCAGAACAGAGGCAAATACTTGCAGATCATACAAACATATGTCCTGCATCGGGAATTGAACCCGCAACTTGTGAACTGTGAAATGTGAAATGTGAAGTGTGAAGTGTGAAATGTGAAATGTGAAGTGTGAAGTGTGAAGTGTGAAGTGTGAAGTGTGAAGTGTGAAGTGTGAAGTGTGAAGTGTGAAGTGTGAAGTGTGACGTGTGAAGTGTGAAGTGTGTAGCCTAAAGCAAAGACAATATTTTTCTATGTTATCCTGTAAGGTTTATGCTTTGACGGTAGATATGAAATGAATATGAATAATTTTAACGCTCTACACTATTTGGTTTCAGTGTGATGGTTTTCACACAACCCTACGTTTCATATCGTAATTAATTGTTACATAAACAAAAAGTTGTATACCGAAGTACAAAACGTGGTTGCGCCATGAAGATAATAAAATCTTCACGAAATACCGTCACTTTGAAAACAGGTTAGGGTTGCCACACCTACAGATATTTATATATTTAATAATCTATATATATATATATATATATATATATGTAAAATATTAGCGGCCAGAACAGTAATTAAGATATCCTGTCACTATTTTTCACTATCTTATAGAAAAAACGACTGTTGTCTGTAAAGTCGGTTTGCGGACGATAATTTTACGTGATGACATCATAAGAAAACATTGATGAAAAAATGCATACTTTTAACCTATTAAGATGTGTCACAAGCCGAACGCTTAGGCCGAGCGTGATTCTCTATCGCTTGTTCCGTGCTCTCGCTTGCACGCTCGGCTCAGGCGGAATGTGACAATTTATCGTGCGTGCAGCCTGCGTTTATCGATGTATAAGACGTTATCACGTCATAACATTGAATATAAAATAAAACGCAACTGAATTGAAAACCTCCTTCTTTTTTTGAAGTCAGTTAACAAAGGGATGGCACTATTTTATAGTGATTAACTTTTGACAGAAGTTGAGACGTTTCTAAGACCTTAGTTAACATTTTAGCTCTATTGCTGTAGAGTCCCACAGCACGGCGAGTGCCCAACGAATGACATCGATGAAACTAATTTATTTAAACTAATAATATATTATTATAATATAGTAATATAATATGTGATTATGAGATATTTACTATAGTTTTCGTGAAATAATGTATTTTTTATACAAGGATATGATGCCTCTGCATTTGGATCTGACAACCCTAGAGGAGGGTAAAGAAAATGCCTTCAGGGATGTAATTTAATACAGAAACACCCTTTTGGTATAAAATATGATGGAAAAAAGAGTGCATTGTTTATAAAAGACATTGAAATGTTTTCTGTGTCAGAAAATATATTATCTTGCTGTGTTGTAGCGGAGTTTCGCCGCGACTTCGTTCAAGCGATGTCTACTATTTTCTTAGACACATGAATCTACCAATACACTTATTAAAGTGCCCCAGTAAGTTTATATGAATTTGAGGTTAGTGTTTCAATATGATATGTTTAAAGTAGAAAAGGTAAATATGTCCTATGTCCTAAGTCTTTTATAATACGGAAAGGGAATATAGTGTGTTTCTTTTACCTCTATTTATATTACGAAACTTATAGCTTTAGACCCTCTCGTGTTCGTTTACTTACCCTGATGAAGATTCTCTTGATGAACCGAAATAGTGTCAGTGATAGAGACAAAAAAAAATACGTGAGTAAAACTCATGTTTAATATATATATACATATATATATCATCAGAATACGAAAGTTTTGATAATGAAAAAGTTATATAATGTTTAAATTTTTAATCGTCTCATCGCTTAGAATTGAAAGTCGTCTAGTTTCATTAATATTCTATACAAAGGTTTCAATTAGAAAGTCTCAAGATCTTAATTAACTTAAGGTGTCATTGCTCCAGCTATTTTCACAGACGTGACTTAAGCCTGCGCAATTTTGAACAGCTCCTTAATGCAAAATGAGACTTATTACATTGAGTTAAAGCTTGGAGTAGTAAGGAACCACTCTGGTTCGATAAAAGTTCTTGGATGGCAACTATGAACCAAGACTTAGGTAACTTAAATTTAATTTAAGTTTAGTTTTGTTCCATGCGGACAAGAACTTTGAACCGTCTTCCTGGATGCATTTAGGTGCCGGAACTGAGAAAATAAATAAAACGAAAATATTTGTAACCAACTTTTGTAAAAACATTTGTAATTTTTAAACATGGACCTATGACATTGTGGTGGACAGAAGGTTGGCAGATGGTATATAGGTCATATTAGAGACCGTAATAATAAATAATTACGTTTACGTTACGTAAAACTAAAAAGAAAACCGACTACATTGAATGTAATTTGAGCCTATAATACATTTTTAGTGGAAAGTAGATGGATTTTGTATATATATAAAATGGGTAGGCCAAATAAACGCACCGCTCCTATGAGACAGCGAGGTATTGAAGTACACGAAAACATCATCGATGTATAGAATTTTTAGAATTTCGTTGATTTGATTTTTCAGGTCGACCGATTTTGATAAAATTTAAATAGGACTTTCAAACAAAAAAGAATTTTCCAAATCGGTTCAGGCGCTTCCGAGTAATCGGTGAACATGCATAAAAAATTGGATTCCGACAAATTGAGAACCTCCTCCTTTTTGATGAAGTCGGTTCATAAATAATGTCGGACATTTCTCACAGCATCATCTAGCCCAAAGTAAGCAAAGCTTGTGTTATGGGTACCACATGACTGGTATATTACTACTGGCTGTTGATAATGCTATATCTGAGAGAAAACGACGCAGAGCATATATAGAACAACATAGAAGTACAATTTTGTGTCGGAGTGAAATTTCTATTATTTCTCTAGAGACGTGGCTACAATACTTGTTTTAACTAATTTTGCTGTATCGCCGGAAGTTGTTATATAATTTGAAACACTAAAACTTTCAGCTTTTAATATGACTGGACTAGAATTTAAAATCTTTATTTATATAATTTTGGACCTTTTAGAAGAATCCTACGCGATATTTAAGTCCATTTTAGCATAACTTAATTTAAATTTAAGTAGTTATTTATTTTAATAAAATACGTACATTTGGAAAGGTCAGATAGGGTCGTACAACAAATATTTTATAATAATATTATAATATAACAGGCTAGCGTTTGATTTGAAAATTAATACATGATAATTTATTACAAATAGATTAACTAAATTATTAAATTAAATCTTAAATACATTAATTGTGTCAAATGATTAGAGCTTATGATATGGGAACCATATAAAACCAATTTTTTTTTGTAAATACATAGATACATATATTTGCCATAGAAAAACACCCAAACCCGAAACAAATATTTGCAGATAATATAAACAATTATCCCGCGGCGGGAATTCTATAGAGAATAAACCCTTAACCTTCTGGGTATCAGGCAGGCCTTCGCCCACTGCGCCACAAACGTCGTCAAATTATCAGTCGATTGTGTAAAATTTTCAATGTTTAAATAAATCAATGAAATGAAATTTAGAAATAACAAATATCATAGTGAATAGAGATTCTTTGATGTTTAACGTTTTCGCTTCTACTACCGTCATGTTACGGTCATCGTTTACCAGCAGCCCCTTTTCTAAGCTCAACAAAAGATTTTTCCCCATAAATTCCCAAACACAATAAAGTATCCATATTCCAGTATCTGAAGCAGCTGCTACAGACGTGGAACATTAATGATTCAGTGAACACTTTTTGCGTTATTTATATACCTACTTACTTTTCCAGTTGTACTCATCCTACGGCAAAGTAATACTGTGGTAAAAAAATGTCTGTATTTAAGAACAGATCTCAAACTCAGATTGAAAACGAAGATATTTATAACAGAACAAAACAAGAACTAGGCATAATATGTAGTTGAATGGCCTCTTGTCGCTCTGCCCTCTGACAGTTAACCGACACACATGAAATGTATGAACTTTATGGTGGGGAAATTTAACGCGTTACGAAAAACCGTAAAAGAAAGAGAGAATTAAAGAGACTGATAACTAGTCTCCCACGTATATATATAATATACTTATACACAAATATATATGTATATATAATGTATATATATATATGTATATTTGGGTGGGTAGAGAGAATGAGAGCCTGGCACTTTAATGATTAAGTATGCCAACCCTGCATACGAAAGGGACTTCGTTCCAAGTGTCCAGCGACACGTAATTTTTTTTATATTGCAGTTTTTGTTTATCTTGTAAGATATTTTTAAATCAGATTAGCTCACTACGGTACGGTTAGTACGTATCGTGAGTACCGTAAGAGTTAAATATATATTGATGCACACAACATTATTTAGCTCCATAGTATGCTTGTATTATAGTGACCGAATGAAACTGAAATGTATAGTCGTACTATTAAATACGCAGAAGGTTGCGGGTTCGATTCCCGCCGCGTGACAAATGTTTGCATGATTTGCAAGTGTTTCTCCCGGGTCTGGGTGTTTCTATGTATAATATGTATGTATTTACAAAAAAAAACAAAAAGTATTTATGTAGTATATCAGTCATGTACACATAACACAAGCACTGCTTACTTTGGGGCCAGATGATGCTGTGTGAATTTTCCGGCATTATTATTGTTATTATTATTATAATAAAAAAAATTATGCAAGTATTCTTCTGAGTTTCCAGAAATTAGAATCCTTATAAAAGCGCTCAAAAAGGTTAATTAACTAAAGTTATAATTAGCCATCCATTCATTAACGTTTCATAGCATAATAGCCTCCATAAAAAATATTATCTCAAACAAGAAACAAAGAAAACTGATAAAATATATCTTGTAAACATTTTTTTATATACAAACACTAAAGATTTTAAATTGCTAATTAGGTATGTATACCTAGTATTTCTATATATATAAGATCCCATCTGTAATGATGTACGCAAAGACTTAGAATATCAGCTTGATACGATCTAATTAAATATTAAAAAAATATAAAACAATTTTTTCTTTCATTTTACTCGCATATTTTACTCTCACCAAATTATTTATACGAGTACGTGTGCGTTGGTTTAGGGTATTGTTTCTTCAATATACTTTGGCAATTGGTGGCAATTCGGTTGGTTCATTTCTAAAATTAGGAATTGTCTAAAATATATTTAGTTAGTCATAGCATTTGTAAAACCTATTCGGTTGGTACCATCTAACTAAATTAGGAACGTTTAATTAAGTTAGATAAAATTAAATTAGGATAAGTTGGTAGCAGCAGAATTACAAAGGTTAATTTGACAGTTCGAAACCTAATTTCTGCTAAAATTTGTTAGGTTGGTGCCAACGGAATTGAGGCCAATGTGTAGGACATTTTCGTAGACAGTTGTACACTCTTTTAAATTTTTAGACCACTTTCATGGTTTTAGAAAATTTTAACGAGATTGATTCGTCAATATTTACACTGAATATTTTCAAACACATGACTTTAGTTGTCAGAATGCATAAATATTATACACATTCTTCAACTTCTTCCATTTTTAGGGTTCCGTACTTCAAAGGTATTTTTCCCTTATAGGATCATTTCGTTGTCCGTCTGTATGTCTGTATGTGAAAACCCATTTTCGCAGGAACACGCGGTGCTTGTTCTATTTTTAGGGTTCCGTACTTCAAAGAGAAAAAGGAACCCTTATAGTACAACTTCGTTGTTTGTGAGTCTGTATGTCAAAGCCCTATTTCGCAGTAACGCGCGGTGGTTTCATGTTGAAATTAATATGAATTACATCTTTTGTAGACCTAAGTATTTGTATAAAAATGTTAAAAACCTTAAAACTGTAAAAAATAAAGCTTCTTAGTCATCGTACTCAAAAAATACCTCCAAACTAAGGTCATTTATGCCGCATTATGTTGACGATTGCCAGTCAATCAAAACCTACAGGACACTTGATCTATCGTTATGAAATTAGGTAAGCAATATCTCACTAGTAAATGTTTTAAAAAACAGTATTTATTTCCATCTTCACCGTGTCATTGGTTATTTCGAACCAGTGTGGTAAAAGGACTAAAGTGCGCCTTTAAGGCTCTTTTCGTGCACTTCGCTCATGTCTTTTTTTTCCTTCACCTATCCTACTGCTATGTCCTACTGCTAGGCAAAGGTGTCCTTTAACTCACACTCCACACTTTGTCAGTTTGGTTTTTTGTTTGTAATGTTTTCAAAGCTAAACGACTGAACGTCATTAAAATTTTATTAAAAAATATAGCATTTCATTTAACACATTATCATCTGGCTCCAAAATAAAGAGATATATTGTGTCTTGGGAAAGGATATAGGCTATTTTTTAAGTAGGTACAACGCGTGCGGGGCCGCGGACAGAAGCTAGTATAGTATGTATAGAGTGTAAGTTGGTACGTATGGTGACGGACTAACCAATTCAATTTTTTAAGTTGTATCAACTGAGTTTTTCCAAATTGTGTAAAAATATTTGTACTTGAACCATGAGCCTCGCCCTTGGCCCACTAGCCGTACAGCCCACTAACGCCTTTTCAAATGCACGCTCTAACTGCCTATACGGTGCGACATCAGTACATATTATAAACCAAAGTCCCCACGCCGCGTTTGTCAGTATCATCATCATATCAGCTCTTAGAAGTCCATTGCTGAACATAGCACTCCCCAATTGATTTCCAGGAAAAGCGATTATGAGCCCTCGCCATCCACCGATTTCCCGCGATCTTTGCAATGTCAATAGTCCATCGGGTGGGAGGTCGTCCTATGCTTCGTTTTCCTGTCCTAGGTCACCATTTGAGATTTATATTCCCTGTCGGTCTGTCAGTATGAGCGTTATAAACTCAAAAACGACAGCACGTATTTTCACTAATGGACGGAGTTATTCATGAGGAAGGTTTGGGTGTATAATTCATTAACGTTTTATGTAAATTGGCTGAAATATAGCGATGATTGTTGAAAATGTCTGAAAAATGTCACTTGGTCAGGACAACTTCTGTCTGTTAGTTCAGATATAAAATAATAAACTACACGGTATCCGTGTTTGCTGCTGAATATGATAGATCTGGTGACGGTGAGAGATGGAGAGATTCAGAGACAAATACTAGTCATTTTGTGTAATTTCACGCGTGAGTCTCGCAAATTCTTTGTTGTCACTGGATCTTATCAGTAGACCTTTTAGCGATCTTCTTGGTATTACGTTTATTAAATAATACTCGCCGATGTTTTAAAGTGCTTGGATACACTAAACAATTATTAATCACACCATTTTAATCGATGACAGCGCTAAACTTTATATTCATTGTATAAATTTTGGTGGGTAATGCACACAACAACACGATTTAGCTCCATTCTAACCAGATGACTGATTGGATATATATATATATATATATATATATTTTAACATTATATTGCTGTATAACAGTATGTCCAACAACCAACATATATGTTAATTACACAAATGTTTATCCTGGGAAGGAATAGAACTCTCAACCTATTCAATACATTTACACGGACCACTGAATTGTCCTAATAATAGATAAATTTGGGTAGTGATTCTTCCTCGCCACGTCCACAACCTAAAAGGCACTATAGCAATACATGTGAAAAGTTCTGTTTAAAAGCATTTATTATTCCAACATTCAGTGATAATACCTTGAGCAGGTAATTATGTAAATAAGGGTCTAGCTAATTATATAAGAAAGGACAGTAATTAGGAAGTATCACTCTGGGCACTTTTTTACATTTATTCGTAATTTTTTTAGGATCTCTTTCGAAATTTTGGGAATAACACAATATTAATAAACTTTAAGGTGAACGCGCATTTCACCGAGCGACCCTTGAAAAGTATTTCCATCGAATTGAAATTTGAGTGCTGAATTACCGGCAGCCATTTTGTTCGGCGAAATTCTTTTGACACGGTCGACTACGGGTAATGCGCGTTCTTTATTTTTGAAGCTACACGAATCTCATATCGATCTTGAAGTTCATACAATATGTAAATAGTCGCGGCTGCCATGTCTACAACACATCACAAAAACAGACTACGAGTACAACTGGCTACAACCTGAGTCACTTTGTCTAAATTATGTAGGTACGATATATTTAGGATCAAAGGAAATGTCTGACAAACTTTTTCGTATAAACGTACAGCTACTAAGATATATGGTATGTTGTGTGAACGAGTACCTAATACTGGTATTTTTGTTTAATAACGAATATATACTGGAAATTAGATGAAAAATACTGATGATATCGCGTAAACAAAACACGGGAAGCGTAGCGATTATAAATTTTTTTCTGAGAGTAAAAATAACTTTTCTTTTAATAAAACGTACGACTTACACGCAAACGGAATTTGTATAGGAACTCTTTAGGAAACAAAGCGTCTTACAAAAATAAAATTTTGACGACCTCTGTGGCGCAGTGGGCCAAGACCCGCCTGAGACGCTGAATGTTGCGGGTCAGATTCCTGCCCCGGGACAAATGTTTGTATGATCTGCAAGTATTTGTCTGGGGTCTTGCTGTTTTTTTAATTTTTAATAAGTATTTATTTACAAAAAACAAAATATACATCAGACATGTGGTTCCCAAACACAAGCTCTGCTTACTTTGGGGCTAGATGATGTGTGAAATGTCCGGTATTTTTATTATTTTTCATTATTATCATGATGAAATTTATCATCAGGTCTAGCTTATCACGCGTGCAAAACCGTAGGCGGCAGCAGGCTAGTAACATTATCCTAACAAGCACCTAGCATTAACAAGCTCTGTGAACACAAATAATGCTAGCAGATTTTACTCAGAGGTTAGAGGGTAAAAAATAATATTTTTATGTGAGCAGATGAAGTTACCAGAGAGAGTCGGTAAGTAGATAGATAAGCACCACAGACTTGGATACTCGTGCATAAGCGTAGGTATTCTAAATCTGTCGCAGGCACTCCATTTTCCGCACAATTTTTTACTGAAATGTAACTTACTCATTTATTAACAATCAATTCATTTCAATTCAATATACCTTTATTTAATAAAATCACAAGGAACACTTTGAATCGTCTTCTTACATGCTAGTGAATCTAGGTGCCGGTTCCTCCTAACCCCAGTTCAAGAAGAATCCGACAAGAAACTTGTCTGGTCTTAACACTTTTTTGTATGATTCTTGACAATTTTGTTACGAATGCCGAGTCGAGTTGGAGCAGATTCATCCCGAGCTTTTTTGTCATCTAAATAATCAAATATAATATGCTTTAATAGAAATGAATTTGAATATGAATATGAAAACGAACCGTCTTCGAATCTTACCCTTAACATACATATTGATTTATTTTTGTCTATATTAGTAGACATGGACAGGCCTGAGACAGCGAGACAGCGCCATGGTAGACCTAACAAAAGATGGCGAGATGATCTCAAAACCAAGATGACTCAAGGAGAGATCAAGGGGAGGCCACAATGGGCACAATGGGCACATTGGGCACAATGGGCTAATCGTAATCGTAATTAGTAGAAATATCTACACTAAAGCCTCTACAGGGTTCATGCAGCACAGGTGAAGGTTTAGATTTGTTATCAAAGTACCAAGTTCTAACTTAAATAACAAAATCGATTGCAATTTGTTTAATAAACAAAAGAACGGAGCAATTTAAATAACGTATAAACTTTGCATTTTCAGTATTTCTTTTGACTCTGCCGTCAGACAATTAACCGACACATTCGAAATGTATACACTCTCTTGTATTAGTTTTTCGTAGTTAAGGTTTTTATAAGATGGATCATGCAAAAAAGCGCCAGGACGGGTTTCTTGCCAGTTCTTCACGGGCTTGGGTTAGGAGGAATTGACACCTAAATTCACCTAATATGTTAGACGTTTCAAAGTGATTCTTGTGATTGTATTGAATAAAATATCTATTGACTTTAACTTTTACATTATTACAGGTTTTGGTTTTCGTAAATGTATTCGTATATTCCGTTTTTAGTGACAATCCAAAGTATCCCAGATAACAAATGATAATTCTCAGATGTCTCAATATCGGTGCCTACTTTGAAGTATTGAAGCTGTTGCACTTCAACCTTGCAGGCCGTACCTATAGAGGCCTCAATGTATCACTCGGGGGCACTGTAATCATTCAGGTCAAGCACGCTTCTTTCTTGGGATTTATCTTAGATGTGGGTCTGAAGTGGGATCTGCATATTGATGAATTCTGTAAGAGAGTAGGCAAGGCCTGCTTCGCTTTATGGCGTCTATCGGCGACTCTTGAAGAGAGGATGACCAGAAGTTGCTACTTTGCATCCGTTCACTCGCTCCTTTAATACGGCGTGGAGCTGTGGGGTGGAGCTGCTGACTGGGAGCGAGCGTTCAAAATGCAAAAGAGGGCCATCCGCGCTATAATGAAGGTATCCTGGGACACCTCTGCTCGCCCCCTCTTCAAGAAACTAAAAATATTAACTATACCCGCCCTCGTCATCTTTAACGCAGCGATGTATGCTCGCCTCCACTTGGACGAATTCGCAAGACTCGGCGATTATCATAGATACCCGTACCGACACGCCCAAAAACTGCGAGTGGTTAGTAAAATCCAAAAAACTGGTTCACGCAATGGGGCCTGCTATCTACAACCGTCTACCGGAATATATTACAGCTGCGCTATCATCGCAATCCTTTCAAAACAAGTTAAAAAACTGGCTTATCGAGCAAAACTTTTATAGGGTTGACGAGTTTTTCGATAAATGTTTCTTTACGACATGACATTATAACATTTAAAAATGTTTAATATATATTATATTATTTATTATTTTTGCAATGTGATTACTTTTACAATTTATTTTCAATGTACTTAATTCAATATTAGTATAATTGACTCTTTATATTTTTATATTTTTATTTAGTAACTCTAATTAATATAAATGAGAATGGACATGTAACTTTTATGTTATTAATAAAAAATCTGAATCTGAATTTGAATCTGTTGGTCTGTGGTCACCCATCCAGGTTTGGGACGACTGCGTTAGTTACTGCCACGAGCAAGTTCATAGGACACTAAAACTAAACCAAGCCAGGCTTACCTTAGACTTTTGATATAAAGTTACAAGAACATTGGCGCATCCAACCTCTTGGACAAATTCGTAGGTAACTGCCGCGCCAAACGAGTTACACGATAGAAGGAGAGACTATGTAGTTTTATATGTAAATATTAACCTACATATTAGGCACTAAGCGCTTATGCAAACTTAATTGCATTGAATTGCATTACAATTTCTGGCGCTGTGGGCAAAAGCACGGCTGATACGCAAAAGGTTGAGGGTTCGATCCTCACTGCGGGACAAATGTTTGTTTGATACGTATTTGTCTCGGGTCTGTGTCTATAATATGTAATTACTTACAAGAAAAAGTTTATTAGTAGTATATCAGACATGAGGTACCCATAACACAAACTTTGCTTAGTCTGTGGCTAGATGTTACTGTGTGAAATGTCCGGCGTTATTTATTAATATAAACGATTTCGTAGAGTACGCCTTCTGTACTTGTACTAATAATTATTCTGTGACTAGAATCAATGTTCAACGATTTTTGAGAATTCGATGATGTTAATTGAAGAAATGTGCAGAATACCCTACCTATCTTAGTATACCTACCAAGAGTCACAATAGTCCTGTTAACTCAAGCAGCAACAGATACCTACAATTTACATAAAACCTGCATCAATCATCATCCTCATTAGCCTTCGTTCTATGTTGAAGATGATTTAGGTGGCGTCAGTCATTTTACAGAGCAGTAATTTGTAATTGAAAACTTTTTTTCATGGATCTACTCCAGCAAGCTGACGTGGGTGAAGTTTTCTCTCCACTGACACCACTCTGCCTGGGATTCTGTTTGATAGCGCAGGCCTTCCCAGGTACCCATACTTACCTCTCGACCTTGCTGTCAGGAACCGCAGGAAAGACGAATCAGTTATTAATAAATAATTATAACTGTGTATCCTTAATTATCTTTATTGAAACGAGCTCATTTGTTAAAACGGTATAAAACAAATTGATTTCACGAACAAGATAACTTAGATCTTGTGATTTCCAATCTATTAATATTACTTGCTCGACTTTAACAATAGGGTTTCGCAAGGTCCGTAAGTAAGGGTCGGCCATTTGGGTCCGGGAACCCTCAGAACCAAAACTTCCAAATGAAAACGTCAAGAAACTTCCAAACTTTAGCTTTGGCTTTAATGGAAGTAGGCGGGTCAAGCTACAATTAATTGTATCCTGTATGATTCAGCACTTCGTCTTATCGTGTCACTAGTTATTTTTAACCAGTCAGTGGATTAAAGTGCGCTTAGATAAACCTTAATAAAACGGCTGGCACCGAGCCAAGTTTGAAGTTTTCCTCCTCCATTGCTAGCTCTTCTGTTAGTCAGCACTGCTGAGGAATAATACTGCTTGTAGTTTACGCTTGATAATAATAACATATAATAATAATGCCGGACATTTCACAGCATCATCTGGCCCCAAAGTAAACAGAGCTTGTATTATGGGTACCACATGACTGATGTCCTTTTTTTTTGTAAAAAGAAAATACTTATTATACTTATTACACCCAGACCAAGACAAATACTTGCAGATCATACAAACCTTTGTCTTCCGGCGGGAATTGAACCGTCGTCTGTCTTTCTTGAAAACTACAATCTGGGGCTCTTCATGTTAAGACTAAATAGTTATTTTCAAGATCTGCGTGTCCCATTGTCGGGCATATCGTCGCTTAACATCAGACGAGTTCGTGATCAATCGTAGATTGATCTTTGATTGAAAAAAAAAACATATTTATCATATTTTACTAGTACATACATGAGAAAAACAAAACAGGAACACATTTGAAGTTCAAGTAGAAAATGGTAGCAATAGTTAAAATAATTTTAGCTATACTGTCGCATGCGACTTTATATAGCTTGCCCCTTACAAACCTGGGTATCATTTAGAATCTAGGCTACCTTACAACAGATGCTAAAGACAGAAATAGTATTGATTGGCCCAGATTGTGTATATCCTCTGCAGAAGCTAGTTAATTCAATGTGAAGCAGTTGCTATACTGACCTGGCTTTAACTAAAATTCTAGGGTTGGCACTCCGTTTGTTTCTTACTAAGTACTTAGTGATTATGTATCATCAACATCATCGACCTGATGGCACTCAACTGAGCTTGATCTTCAGCTCTCCTCCTCCAATCCCTGCCGACTGCCTTACGAGTATCATCGCCTCTAGCCATCAGCCCGTGTCAGTCCACTGCTGGTCATAGGCCTCTCCCATGGCACGCAACTGAGCTCGATCTTCAGCTCTTCTCCAATCTTTGCCCGCTGCCTTACGAATATCATCGCCCAACCTAGCCACAGGTCGCCCTTCACTACGTTTGCCGACACGCGGGCTTCACTCAAAAACCAGTCTGCCTGTATACGTGACCTGCTCATTGCCACTTCAGCTTGCTAACTCGTTGTGCTATATCGGTGACCTGAGTGCGACATGTCGCTCAGTCGGTTGAGAGAGCTATGCTCGGAGTTTCTCCTAGGAATCGATTGCTTAACAAAGTTACACGTCAGAGAACTAGTGTTTATATATACTAGATAGAAATCTAAATCTAGGCATAATACTAGGCTATGGAAATTGAGTGATCATGATATTCAAGTAAGAATCACATAGTTATTAGTTCTTTCATGATGTCTAAGACTAACGCGCCATTGACTACATCGATCTGTCGACCGGTGGGACTCTTATCACTGCTGACCACATATTAAGATAATAAAAAGGGTTTGTCTATTATAAGAAACAAATGGTTTTTTTTATTGACGTCGCTCAAAAAACTTGACGTCAGAGCCCAAAAATACACAGCTACTATTGGTGCTCAAAAGCAATGGCGGCTAGTCACTGCACTAGCATTGCATTATTCACCCTAGAGGTGGTCAAGTGAAAGACGATAGTACATGCAAGTACTAGATACCTACATTTTGATAAACACGGGTTTTACTCTCGTATTATTTTGTCGACGGAGGAACCGACACTGTTTTGATTCATCTAAAGAATCTTCATCAGATGCGAGCCGTTAATGCGAGCGGCAATGAGCTGACAGCGGATCAAACTCAGGGTGAGTTTGAAGATGAAGTTTCTCGATAAAACTCGATACTTGACTACTCGAAATACTTGACCTACCTACTACTTGAGGGTTAGATTTGGTGATTCAAGGAAATTAAATCAAGGCCCATTCGAAGACTAACAGTTCACCAAGCATGTTTTTACATTATATTATGAGGTCTTTATGATATTAAGGAAAAAAACAGATTTTTCTAGAAACATTGCGTGACACAAGAGCTGGCTCCTAACCGGCCCAGCGTATTAGCATTGCCAATCAATGTGGTAATGCTGCCTGCTAGGCAGCCTGCTGAGGACGCTGCTGGATAGATGGATTATTTTAAACAGTTCTTAGATAACTTAACATGTATTTTGTATTATTGTATACTAGATGCTGCCTGCGGCTTCACACGCGTAGTACCTACATAAAAAGTAGCCTATGTTCGTTCTCAAGATACAATCTATCTGCTTTCCAAATTTCATCAAAATCCGTTCGTTTAGTCGTGAAAAGGTCAGACTATCAGACAAACAGACAGACAGAGACACTTTCAATTGTATTATTCTATACATTTCTGTAATTTAGTATTTTATAATTTTTCTCGACTTTTTATGCTCCATAATTTTTATATTTTTAATTTAAAAGGACTTCCCCAAACAACCCTAATAAGTAAATTCATATGCGTCCCACTAGCTAAAAATAAAAATTAGGTTAATAATAAAGGCGTGAATTTCGGCGATCAATTTCAATTGCACAAAGTACTTCAAAACCCTCCCATAAAAGCAGAGTCATAACTAAAGTATACCATAGCTAAAGGTTCCCTCGAGGGGATAGACATACATTAGCGTTGGTCATTGTAATGCGGGGTTTTCCGCGTGACGTCATAGCCGACAGTCTGGGAAATTATGAATAATACACATTGAAGCACTTTCAGACATGTGCCACTCTAACTCATTCCTACGACTGGGGGCCTATGCCCTTATTTATAATGATTACCGTTTTAGAAAACTGTTGTCTAGTTGTAATTACCCCAATAGATTACCAGTACCACTAGATTTTTCTGTTCGAAAACGTATGAATTAACTATTATAGAATAGAAATAGATTAGAAAAGAAAATACTTTATTGCACACCACAAATACATTAGACTGTAACAAGAAACAATGTTTAGCTACACGGTCGTACAATGGGCGGTCTTATCGCTAGATAGCTATCTCTACCAGACAACCGTTTATATACATTATATCAACCAAACTTTTATTTTTAGCTGGTGGAACGGGTATGAATTCACTTATTTGAGGTTGTTTGGGGAAGACCTTTTAGTAGCGTCTAAAATATATCTATATCTGTAAAAAGCGATGTGTGTATGTATGTTCAATATAGACTCTAAAACAGATGCACCAATTTCGATGATATTTGTAGGAAATCTTCAGATTGGGCTAGCGGGTGATCCTGTGAAGTTTGGTAACGATCGGATCAACAGAACTTAGGAACGGACTTAGGCTACTTTTTATGTACTTATGTCCTATGCGTGCAAAGCCGCGGGCTTTGCAGCTAGTACTAGAAGTACGAGAATACTAGAAATAGAAGCTAGTAAATGATAAAGCATAACAAGATATATTACAGAAATGTACTGAACAATCAAATTGAAAGTTTCTCTGTCCGTCTGTTCTACTGTGTGTCTGAACTTATCACGGTTAAACGGCTGAACGGATCTTGACGAAATTTGGTAAGCAGATAGTATCTTGGGTATCCTGGGAACGGACAAAGGCTACTTTTATGTAGGTCTATCGTCGGCCACATCTTCGCTTAACATCAGGTGAGATCGTGGTCAAACGTAGTATTGATGATAAAAAAAATAGGTACCATGCTATATTAGTACAGTACAGTCTCAAACGGTGAAAGAAAGGCATCGTGAGAGAACCGGCATGTTGTAGGACCTTAAGATATATAAAACAAGTGCTAAGTGCACAAAAGGAGCTTCTGAGATGCATTTTAGTCCTATAACCACGATGATAAGAATAATAAGAATAATTATCCAAACCTATTCCATTATTTCTATAGCAAAGAAAACACTAAATTTATCGTTAATGCCTTCGTTAACGTAATACGCTACGTTGTTCATTAGCAGATACGAAAACACGCCTGAAGCTACCGTTCAGCTCCGGTATTATACAAATCGATTGAGTAAAAACTATTAATATTAAATCAATCATGTTTTAACTACTGAAATCCAAAAACGCACTCAGATCAAAAACAAGATAGACAGGACCAGGCAGGGCCTCCATGATTAGGGGTATCTTCCAATTCCTATCTTCAAATATACCTTAAAAAATACCTGACAAAATTAGCAATAGATGGAATATAGCAATTACAGCTTTCATTTTTCGAAACATGACAGCGCCAGTCAAATGGAGTGTTTTCAGTTAGTGTAATTAAATCGTATCAGTTTATAGTGTTTATACATTAATAAACAACAAAGTCACTTACACAATATGTCTTTTAAGTACGGAAATGTTTGCATTCAGACCTACACGCCATGCACTCATTTAAAATTACATACTCTATTAAATTAACAAGTCCTTGCACCTACGAGAAACTTGATTTTTTATACAGCGTCAAGTGCAACTTCTTACTCACTCAAAAACGCTGTTTCTGGGGCAATATTTAGTTTCTCAGCTGAGCACTTAGTCGACCGTATTTATAGGAAAGACATGCTCAATACGTGGGGAGATAATAGAGCTGCGAGTTTTCTTACAATGTTTTTCTTCGCCGTTAGATGACTAGCACTACTCACATTTTGACGACCTATGTGGTGCAGTGGGTGAATACCTGCTTAGACTCAGAAGGTTGCAGTTTTGATTACCATTGCGGGGAAAATGTGTGTATGTCCGCAAATATTTGTCTCGGATCTCGGATCTCGGACAAATATTTGTGTTCTTCTATGTGTAATGAGTGTATAAGTAGTATGTCGGCCATCGGTCATTGGTACCCATATCACAAGCTCTACTTTCTTTGCGGCTAGATGATGTTGTGTGAAATGTCCGGTATTATCTATACCTATATATTAATACGTGAAGCAAAAACTTTGTACCCCTTTTTACGAAAATTGCGCAGACGGAGGAGTATGAAATTTCGGACACTTGTAGTTTATATAAAGAAGAAGTGCAGAATGCTAATTTATGCATAAAAAATACATTAACATTTATTACATTAATTACATTAATAACATACATTAATTATGGTCGAATTTCAACCAGTGGGCGACTAAGTACTAGTTATTTTTTATTTTTTTTATTTTAACTATTAGTATAACCTTCTTCTAAAACCCGACCTTCGGATTGGTAAGCCAGGGGTGGTAACATACAAGCATCAAAGTCGTTACTACTTACCACATCACAAAATTTCAAGAGCTGGTCAAAGCTGTTCCTGTACATGAATCAGCTGATTGTTGAACTCAGCAACAGCTATTCAGGCTGCTTTATTGACGGTATGATAGTCAAGTACATAAGCTGCGCGGACGATATAGTGTTGCTGTGTCCATCAATTTGTTGTTTAAGAGATTTGTTATTAAGGTTTGAAGACGTGTGCTGTAAGACACGGAATATTGTATAACGACAAAAAGGGTGAGGTTATGGTAATAACAGGAGGGTAAAATAAGGCTCCGCAAAACGTACCACCTGTATTTTCAAAGAATTTAAAATAAGGAGGAGGTTCTCAATTCAACTGTATTTTTTTTTGGTTTTGTATTTATGTTTGTTAGTTTGTGTGTGTGTGTTTGTTAGTTAGGTTTTTAAATCAAAAAAACTGAAAAAAAATATGTTATCCACTTGAATGAAACGAAATTTTGATATCTTGATTTTTTGGTTGTCTTTTTAGTTTTTAAAACGTAATTATTAAATGGTAAACAATTAGACATTGTAAATGAATTTAGATATTTAGGGCATATCATTAACTAGTTATCTCAAGGACGACTGTGATATCGAGAGGGAACGCAGGGCGATTGTTGTAAGAGGCAATACGGTGGCCCGTATGTATGGTCGTTGTTTCATCCCAGTAAAAATCTTTGTAAAGCTTCCTATCAATGCTTTAACACGAGCAGCCTATGGGGTTAAGTTTACACAGAAGTCTCATAACGCCCTGCGTGTTCAATATAACAATATCCTTAGAATGCAGCTGCCTTGTTATTGCAGTGCTTCAGAAATGTTCGCGAATACTTTCACTGATTTCTTCGCGGCGATAAGGCGGAAGCGAGTAGCATCAATAATGAGCAGAGTAAGAGGTAAAGTCAACAGCATTGTGAAAATATTATCAGAAAAGTACGATTGTCCCAATTTTCACCACGGAATGAAACTAGTGATCAGTTAGATTTACTACTCTTTAGTAAGATATTTTGTTAGTTATTTTGTCTATGGACTATTGTTGTCTGCCAATAAAGTTATTGAATTTAATTTAACTTATCTGCCTCAGTGTATTACTTCGCCGTTTAACGTGATAATGCTAGTGACTATGCCTTTGGAGGTGCTTACCCACCGTCCACCTCCCTGAAGACCATCTGGGTGAACCGTTGAAAGTTTTTTTTACAACGACTCACCTCTCAGATTAAACTTGAACGCGCCTAACTTTATATTGGTGACGGTACACCTCAGAAATTAATGAGATCGAAACCAGTTGGATAGGTTATGTTAGAGGTTAGATAGGTTATGTAACACGCAGGGCGAGTGAGCAAAGCGAGCGTGCCGCAGCAGCGGCCACCGAAGCGCCTGAAGAATATAGTTCGTATATCTAGATACATAACTCTGTCCAGTTGCTAACCTGCAACCTAAAAAATCTCTATGCACTTCAAATCTACAGAGTTTAAATAACAAGGTGGACGGTGGAAACTAAATATTTCCCAAGGATCATCCAGGTGAACAAAGGTGAGCCGTTGTAAAAAAGTCTTTAAACGGTTCACCCAGATGTTCTCAGGGAAGTGGACGGTGGGTAAGCACTAGCCTTTGGCAGTGATCCAGGGGCCTGCTCTTGAAATAATAATAAACATTTCGACTTTATAGTTCTGATGTATCAAAATCGGTTTTTAGAATCAGTTAAGCTATCTTAACCACCCTCAGATTGCTCAACCATTTTCTAGTTATTTTTAACATATTATTCAGTACGATTATTGTTAAAACATTTCAAAGTCAAAAAGTCAAAAGATACTTTATTCAATACAATCACAAGGATCAGTTTGAAACTTAGACGTATATAGTCAACCTACATGCCTAACTTTTTAAGATTTTCAGAAACTTACAGGCAAAACTTCTTCATAGTACTAAAATAGTTAGACGTAACCTTTTTACCACATCAATATGCCGACGGCGTAGCCCAGAAAAACAAGCTAACTTTTATATCGTCTGGGGGAAACACCTCTTCATCAAAGTTACTTACAATCATAAGTCAGAACTGTTGAATAAGCATTTTCTTATAAGAAAAGAAGTAATCGAAAAAGCAACAACATAATGAAATGTGCGATGATTATAAATAATGATAATAATAATGCCGGACATTTCACACAGCATCATCTGGCCCCAAAGTAAGCAGAGCTTGTGTTATGGGTACCACATGACTGATATACTACTTAAATACGTTTTTTTTGTAAGTACATACATATTATACATAGAAACACCCAGACCTGAGACAAATACTTGCAGATCATACAAGCATTTGTCCCGCGGCGGGAATCGAACCCGCAACCTTCTGCGTTTCAGCCGGACCTTGGCCCACTGCGCTACAGAGGTCGTCTTTAAAATCAAACGACCCCGTGACATGTCTGTTTTTTATTTATTTGTAAAAAAAACAATATTCAAGTGTGAGAATGTGCGCCTGAAAAGTACCGTATCTACTTTCTTTGTTCACAATCAAGGTTCTTTTACGATCTGCTACAATTACTAGTCTAATTCAAGCCACTATACAGTCATAAACTAAAAGCACTGCTCTAACGGAAAGATAAGTTGATTTGAAGGATACTTTGTAGTCTATTTTCTTCTTCGTTAATGGCATGTGTCATATTAATGACCATTTAGCCAGTGTCAAGTGTTTATATTGTTTATAGTATGCCACAAAGTCGTATCTTGTTGTTCGTCATTTGTAATTTTATATAAAACTAGCTGTTGCTCTCGACTTCGTCCGCATTTTTTTTTAAAGGAATTGTAGCTTAAATCCTTCCCAAGGATGAAATTTATCTCCTTGCCAAATTTTATTGATAAATTTAAAACCAATCACCTAACCACCCATCAAAAAGTTTCCATACAACCATTCACACCTCATTTTACTCTTTTGTGAGGGTTATTTTGAAAAATCCTGAAACACGTGCCCGTTTATTTTGCATTTTAGATATCTAAACCAAGTTTCTGAGAAATCACACCACCCGTTAAAAAGTTCCCATACAAACTTTGCCACCCCATTTTACCCCTTTGTTAGGGTTATTATGAAAAATCCTGAAATACGTAACCATTTATTTTGCATTTTATTTATTCATATCAAGTTTCAAGCTAGCAAGTATCAAGCAAATCGCATCACGCGTTAAAATATTTCATACATTAGTTTTTACCCCTTTTCAGGGGTTGAATTAAAAAAAAAATCCGCCTTAGTGGGTAGTTTTGCTGTAAAAGGAAGCTACCTTACAAATTTCAGCTCTCTAGCTTCAGCGGTTTCGGATCGCCAATGATGAATCAGTCAGTCAGTCAGTTAGGTTAAGCTCTCTTATAGGTATAGATGGTGCCTTTCTTATAAAATAACTACGGATTATTTTTACTCGAATCACAATGAAACACAAAACATTTATTATTCACATCCGAATCAATAACTCTAGGTTTATTTAAATAAGAACACCAGAATTTCTCATAAAATCGGAAATAAGTCGAGATAAATAAATAATATATGACCGCAATGTTTGCTTCGCAAGACGGCAAGAAATAATCCCATTTTGTAGTTTCACCACATTTGTCACCACATTTGTGTGATGAACATAGGTGTTTGTTCTGTGTCTGAGTGTTATAAAGTATCATAGGTATGTATTTAAAATATATAAGTATTCTATCATCTGGTCACAACAATACACAATACAAAATACACACCATATAGCCTCTAAGTATAAGTTTGGGGCTAAATGGTGTTGTGTGCACTGTCTAGAAATATAAATAATTTATTTATATTATTAAGAGAATTATTTGAAAGCTCCGTGTTATTTGAATTTTAAGCCGACGCAATTTATATTCTTGATTGTACGCCGAAAATTTGCATAAAGCCAAATCTTGAAAAGCGATCTCATTTAACGAAATACAACTGCCTCACAGTTTAGTTAGTAGAAGCTCTAGATTCTGCGTTGTGGAGTTTCTACATAATTTTCAATACCAATTTTTATTTTAGTATTTTTTCTTTTGTCTCCGGACTTTTCACACAGCCTAATCAGGCCTCAGAGAAAGCAGAGCTTGTGTTATGAGAACCTCATGACTGATATACTCTACTTATATTCTTTTTTATGTAAATATTTACATAATATACAAATAGAAATACTTGCAGATCACACAAACAATTGTCCCGCGGCGGGAATCAAACCCACAACCTTCTGCGTCTCAGGGGGGCCTTCGCCCACTGCGTCACAGAGGTCGTCAATTCGTCAAGTTATTACTAGCCGCCATTTTGAAAATAAACTCCCCAAATTTTTCATCTATCTATCCGTTTCTGGAACCGTTTCAACATCAGAACAGATCGAGAACTAAAGGCATATAATTTTTGAATTTCATTAAGAATGGGCAGAAAATCGAAACTTAGTTCAATTCATCAGCAAGCCAAACGCGATATTTAAAATATATATATTATTTGACGACCTCTGTGGTGCAATGGGCTTTGGCTAGCATGAGACTCGGAAATTTTTGATTCGATTCCCGCCGCTGGAAAAATGTTTGTATGACCTGCAAGTATTTGTCTCGTGTCTGGGTGTTTTTTATCTATAATATCTATATATTATACATACGCTGATAAAATATGCATTACATAACGTTTTTGATAGAAGTTTAGCTTTGTCTTTAAAGTTCAAATTGCCACGGTCGGCCCCATGGACTTGGGTTAGAAAAAATCGGCAGCTAAATTAATCGCAAATAAAACGATCCATAGCGATCCTTGTTATTGTGTAAAATACATAGTCTGGAATTTAATTATTGAGTTTGAGTGTTTTTTTTCTGGAATACGTCCCTAACTCCATGTCTCAAGCAGTTCATGGTGTTTCATTAACGTTTCGTATGTTACAGTGTTGTTTGCTTTTTGTGTTACTAGTTGACGACCTCTGTGGCGCAGTGGGCGAAGGCTTGCCTGAGGTTGAGGGTTCGACTCCCGCCGCAGGACAAATGTTTGTATAATATTTGTATCTATTTGCCTCGGGTCTGGGTGTTTCTATGTTTAATATGTATGTATTTACAAAAAAAGTATATAAGTAGTAATATCAGTCATGTGGTACCCATAACACAAGCTCTGCTCACTTTGGGGCCAGATGATGCTGTGTGAAATGTCCGGCATTATTTATTTATTTCAAACCAATGTGGTGAAAAGATTAAAGTGCGCCTCAAAGGCTTCTTTCATGCACTTGGCATGTCTTTGAACTTTTTAGGTTCTACAACAAACCGGTTTCCTCACAATGTTTGCCTTCGCCGTTTGAGAGTACTTGTACAACGCACAAACATATATCGATCAGAAAAATACATTGTTACACGACTCTATGCACGAAGTGGTTCTGTTCGTATAATATTTTGTAAAACAGCGTATCGTAATCATCATTTGCCACCCCGTAAAACATAACCAAAGGGTGTACAGAATCCACACCCTCTCTGGAGCGTGTTACGTGATATCAAAGATAATATTCCTCTTTTACTTGTTGATAAGCGCAACAGATTTTCTCTTTGTTTGCTCTGGAAACACGAAACTACAATTTTTCACAAAGTTACAACGAAATAACCGTTTTTAATACTGCTACAACATATCAACAATAAACGTTATAATACAACGTTTAATATTAATGCCTTTTAAGCTGGTAGTGAATTGAAATACGATTAATCGTTTTATATTAATGCAGTTAGTGGTATTGAATTAATTAATCACACTAACTGCCAAACTGAAACTCACTAATGGTTATTTGAGGCGCTCCTTAGTACTCGTATGTTTTCGTTGTCAAATCTATAATAGGAGTTGAAGTACAAGCTAACGTACTTGCACGATTTTTAAAAACATCTAGGTACTTACAAACATTTTTAATTTAGTGATTGCTATGAAGTTTTGATAAAAATAAGCACCTGAATTAAAAAAATTGTTGGTAACGGAAAGAAATAACAAATAATTATCCGCTCTGAAATACACAAACAAAATGGTATTCAAATAAAATAAAACAACTACGACTAACCTTTCAGTTTCGTTCAACAGCACCAGGTACAGTCAGACAGAAGTGGTGTCTAGTTGCAAGTGCCTCGCGACCGTCCTACTGGAGCGCTCGAGCGGTACTGAGCTCAACTTAACTGTACCCTACTTTTACCTGTTACTTTGTTATTTTAGGGTGGGGGCGCTAAGGATGGGACAGGGATAATTCGATAACTGCATTATTATCGTAGCATTTTAATGTAATTTTGTTTATATTTGTGTCATTACAATCGTGTTAGAGTTGAGAATGAGAATGCTTCGTCGCGTTGTATAGAGTTAAGATAAGATAAGATATTTATTGATCTCAGGTAATTAAGTTTACAATGATAAAAACACTGTCTTTTAAACTAGGAAATCCTGTGCTATAAATGACAGTTTCGACTCGCAGTTTGACAATTTTCACCTATGTTGCTGGTCGATTACAATTTCACAGAGTGAGATTTCGATTAGAATCTATGAAAATAATCTATGACAAAAATTAAACAAGTTAAACAGAAACAAAATAATAAAATATTATATAGTAAAATAGTAAATAGTTAAAATTAGGATGACAAGTATTACCTAATATAAGCCAATATTTGCTAGATATTAGTTTTTTTGGTAAGAGTACTATAACATTTATTATTCTGTTAAAAATTACATATTATACGAAGAAAAACAGACCCGAGACATATATTTGTAGATCACACAATGTACCTACCGCGGCGGGAATCGCACCCGCAACATTCTGTTTCTCGGGCGGTTACATTAGGTCAGGGTAAGTTAGACGGTTAGGCAGCTCAGGCATTACAAAAAACCTACAAAGGTATACGACAATCTATGATAGTTCCACAATAAGCCTACGATAGTACGAAAGTCTATGAAAGTTCTACGACAAGCCTGCAAAAGTCAACGACAGTGTATGTAAGTTCTACGGTGAGCCTACGAACGCCTACGACAGTCAATGTAAGTTCTTAGACTCTCGTAGGCCGTCGTAGCTGGTTATTTTAGAATTTTATACCTTATCTTTATGGTGTAAGATCATCGTAGGATAGTTCTCCAATAAGCCTACGAAAGTCTACGAGACTCTACGAAAGTCCTACAAAAAGACTTGTCTAGGAAAGTCAACGAGTTTTTTACGACTGTTTCCGAAATGTCTAAAAATGTCCTATAATTGTAAGTAAGTAACATCACTACAAAGCTTTCATTAACAACGCAATTCTATCATTCCGAACGTCACAGCCATATTTTTATTCTCTTCACGCTACTATTTCCACCCCCACATATCGCTGTCTCCCTCCCACACGTGACTGTGTCTCCAGTTATGAATAAGAGCGGGTGGGATAGAGCTAGTTCTGTTCTAACGACCGACGTCAGTTAATTTCAGTATTGCCATTAATCTGAATTTCCGCTGTTTGGGTAGATGTTGTCCAGATACGAATTTTAATTTCCATGTAATATTTATCTTTTGTTCAAGTTTCATAAAATCTTATGCTACATATATTGAGAGAGTCCTGGCTAAGAACACTGGTGGTGTAGTGGTAGCACTCTGATGGCTTGAGATCATAAGTTTCTGGGTTCAAACCTGATAGTGCAACAATAGATTTATGCGCGCAGTGCCAGTGTTCTTAAACAATAAAGGAAAATATCTTAAAGAGAAGAGATTTAAAGACATAAATATAAATATCATGACAGTGCCTTGTTAGTATATATATATGAAAAACTAGACGATAGATAGATATATAAGTATGTATTTAAAAATACTTAAGTACTAGCTGCTGCCCGCGTACCTACATAAAAGTAGCCTATACCCCTCTCCAAGGTCCCATTTATCTCCATACCAAAATTCATCAAAATCGCTTCAGCGGTTCAGGCGTGAAAACATAACAATCAGACAGACAGATAAATTTCCTTTCACATTTATAATATTATATAGTATAGATTCTATCTGTCATCTAGTCAGCATAATACAAGCTATGCTTAGTTTGCGATTAACTGATGTGAATGGTCCACCAATATTTATTATTCCTATTATTCATATTATTTCAAACTAGTGTGGGATTAAAATGCGCTTAGAGGCTCGTTTCGTGCACTTGGCACATGTTTTTGAACTCTTTAGGTTCTAGGACATGCTGGATAAGTTGAGAGAATGGTACTGACACTGCAAGTCTAGTATAAAAACTAATGATTTCATTAGTTTTTGAAAAAAATGATTTGTCAAAGTTCCTTATTTGAATGCTTTCTGATAAAAAATTTGAGCGCCATGAATACGCGTCAAAATCATTTGATCAGGGAGTCGTCTTAACGTGGCAATGCTGCCGGTGTCTTCGGGACGCTTCCGTCTGGATCAGTTGGGCTATCTGTGTATAGTTCTGTAAATAAATACGCAACAAAACATTTTAGTTCCTGACACGGAAATGAATTACAAAAGATTCACAAACACGTCACCGTATCGCGCAGGGTTCACGTACTGTAATCCAAAACTTACTACATACCCAATAAAGTCATTTTTGCAAAAAACAGCAGTTCTTAGTGTTTTTGGCTCAATGCTGAAGATTAGACAAAACTTTTGGAATAATGCAGAGAAAGAAAAGAGAGATAAAAACATACGTGGTTCACTTAGAAACTGGGTCAGTTTATTTTTGACAAAGTTGTACCAATAATCTGTTCCCTACTAAGAGCAGCTATAGGCTCGCAACATGCAATGTTAATAATTTAGTTTAAAAAACTAAAAAGAAACCCGACTTAATTGAATATAATAATAACATTTTAAAAACTAAAAAGAAAACCAACTCCATTGGATACAAATTGAGACTATAGAATTATATTATTTTGAAATTTTTAGTGGAAAGTAGAAGTAAAAGGTTTCGGAGTAAGCGAAAATATCATCGATGTATACAATTTGTAGGTTTTTGCAGATTTTTTAAAAACCTTACTATTTGTGTGTAATTCACGGGTTATTAGTAATAGCTCGAATCCAGTCGTGCATTTGCCCAATTTGCAAAATACATTATTCAGTACAAGCTAACCTATTTTCAACTGAAAACATAGCAATGAACTTTAAACTTTATTTTGTAGTATTAGAGTCTTCTTTTGAATGGATCTGGAGTTGCATCGTGTATCCTCTGTACACATAATATATGCTAAACCTCTGTTTGAATGTTCGGTACCGTCGGATACTTATTTACAAAACCCTAAGCTTGTATCTTTCATTTGACTTCTATTTACTTCTATCACTTTTAGGCCAAATACGGTATATAAATCTATTCTGGGTGTCTCGCAAACATATTTCGATATTATCAGAACGATAACATCGCTGAAAAGTTCGTCAATTTGATATTTGTTTTGTTGTCAAATTCAAACTAATGAATCGTCTGTCAGGATTTTTTTTTTGATCATGTTTCATTTTTGATTGAATGTCAAAAGTAATGTCAGTCGTTTAATCGCTAAAACAAGTCGAAACGATGTAAGCTTACATAATGTTTGTAAAGCTTACATAAAGGGTAGGCTTTTGAAGAAATATTATTATTAAAATATAAATAATAATAATACAGGACATTTCACACAGCATCATCTGGCCCCAAAGTAAGCAGAGCTTGTGATATGGGTACCACATGACTGATTGTTTATTTATAACAGATATGTTTTTTTTTGGAAAAAACATACATATTATACATAGAAACACCCAGATCTGAGTCAAATACTTGCAGATCATACAAACATTTGTCCCGCGGCGGGAATCGAACCCGCAACCTCCTCCTCCTGCGTCTCAGTCAGACATTAGCCCTCGGCGCCACAGAGGTCGTCTATAAATGACTATATTATTGATTAGAGTGCATGGCCTTATGTCGCTCTGCTCTCAGACAGTTAACGGACAGATTTGAAATGTATAAACTCTCTCTAAATCTAAGCTTAACTAGTTTTTCATAGTTAAGCTAGTTATTAGACTCCTATGAGACTGGGAGACATACCCACTCACTCATATACACTCACACACACACCCACACACATAGCCCCACACCACCACACACGCACCCACAAACATGCTATAACTCACCATGTATTTTTAGTCCATTTTTATTTTTATTTTTATCTGGAAATAATTAGTTTGATTTTGTATTTTCAAATATCTGTTGAAATGAAAACCACGTAATTGATATACTATGATTGATCCATTTAGATAATGTTGAAAGACATATTATTAAATATAAATTGTTTTGTATGCCTGATATAGTTTGTCATATTTTAGACAGCTTATTTTGCTAGAAATAAAGCTCTTGACTGAAACATTGCCTATTTGTATGTTTATACTATATTTATTTGTTTATAAATATCAATTACAACAATTTTCAACCACTAGGTTATGTTGCGAGGAGCGTAGCGACGATCATGGGTTTGATAGTAGCCAAACCATGCAACGAGCCGAGCGAAGCATGCCGCGGCATATTTCTCCTTATTTTGAAATATCCTGATAATAGTTTATGCGGTATCCTTTACTTTTATTTAAGAAAATAAACCATTATGCATTTATATAGTTACTAGAAATGGATTTATGAGTTAATGTTTTTCAATTATACTGATTTTTAATTATGCGTTTTTAATTACAACTTTAAACTTTATGCTAGAGTTATTCCAACAGGTGATAATGTAAAATTATAGAATACGTAATATTTTTTTGGGAAACATCTCTCATACGTGCATAAAAACCTACTCGTCCACCTCGACTAACTCGGTCTAGTATCATTTGTATGTCTCGCCACGCACTCATTACGTGCTATTTTTCAGACAATTTTTGTAAAGAAAAACTACAGGGTTTTCAAAACAAAACTGTTACGCACAATTTATTTATTAGAAAAAATCTATTATCATACAAAGAAACTTAAAAAAGAATATCTTGTATTTCTTCATAAACAGACTGAGGTGTAAATTTTACTACGACACTGAAGATTTAACGTCACACAAGTATTACTGGAAAACAGTCCATATCAAATTAACTGAAACTGTAGGTATTGATTCAAAATTTATTCTTAATTAATTCAACGTGGCAATGTCGTAAATGTATCAATATAGATCTATAGATCGTTTTAAACAGTTCTTAGATAACTCAACTGTTTCACATGTTTTTTTATATTATTTTATATTATTCTGTTCTTCAAGTGCCATTCTTAATTAATACGGTTTTCAGGTCATTGGGACCTTATTCAATCTTCTTCCTGTTGGTAAGATGACTTTTTGCTTGGTGATACAACGCATAAATAAATAGATATAAATGAGTATTTACATATAACCTCCGTACTATTGGAATACTTATGAACTAAACACAGATTACCGTTTACTGAGACACAGTAAGCACACAGTTTGCTTGACGATCTCTCTATAGAACCTTCGGCCATGCCTCATTGTAACTAGACTGAGTCTGAATAGGTTAGGTACTCATTGTTGAGTTGTAAATCATTCCATTTCGCACCTTATGCCATTGAAATACATACTGTTTTGTTCTACACAACTACAACATTGTTTTAGTATAGGGTGAAAAAATGATGATTGACTGCCAAATGCCAGCTGGTTAATTGGCGAAGTTACGTTACTTTACAATCTACAAGATGGCGCCACAGAAAAAATATTAATCTTGTTTTGAAATACAAAAATGTGTTGTGGAGCAAAGTTTTTCGTATGGAGTGTAGAACAAACCATCAGGAGGCACGGCTTGAGCTATGGTATCCGCAGCTGTTCCTAGCTGGTTGGTCATCGATAAATGTGCTGTGCACACACCCTTACAACCTAAATAATACAATCTTAAAGCTACGTGCATACCGAAACGCACCGCAAACATCTATCTACAAGGTACTGGAGTAGCGCTGATCTTTTATTATTGTTTAGTTTATTTCTATTTATTTAGACGTTAATCTAACTGTTTTATAAAAGATCTAGTGTTTTTATTACTTATTTGATAGCATTCATGAAATCGACATGAATTGCCATATATATAGTCCACTTGTAACCATAAATCAACCAAATTTTTTTGTTGTCTTTTGAAAGATGAGAGACACTTGGTTTACTAAAATTGAGATAATAGACAATGGATATAAATACGGACATAAGTTTGAATTTAAACAGTATTTTTTTTATAATGACCTAATTAAACCAAATTTTCCAAACAACAAACATAGGTAATTATTATTTAACGTAAAGTCTTATCTAGATCATTCTAATGAAATGAAAGAATTCATCATGAAATGTAGAGATATTACAAAATTAAATGAGTGAAGTACCTATGCAGAAAGACATTTACTTACTTTATAAAAACCCTTATCGTTTACATAACTATTTTAAGAACTATGATTATAATACGTAACTTAAAATGTTAGAAAAGTTATTGATTAACCGTCTATCTCACATAATTGCTGACATAGCGTTAAAGTATTGATTTTCTTTGTCATTCTAGTATCAATTAATACAATAGTAATAGTAAGAATACATTTTAACGCTACGTTAGTTAATTTGTGTGATTAGTGCTCGTTCACAGTATTAATTATTAGTTAATCTACTACTACCTACTACATATATTTTTCCTCTGAGTCTAAAAAACAGTGCTAAGAGTTTTAAATGTGCGTGTGTCATGTCCGTTAGTTATATATATTATTTCCCGTGTCCTTGGTTATATTCAGTTATTGTGTAACCGAGATCAGTTTGCATAGCGTTTTTGTCAGTTATTTTGTAGCCCAGTTCAGTTTGCATAGCGTTTTTGTCAGTTATTGTGTAGCCCAGTTCAGTTTGCACAGCGTTTTCGTCAGTTATTTTGTTGCCTAGTTCAGTTAGTAACGCGTACTTGTCAGTTATTGTGTAACCCAGTTCAGTTGGAAATGCGTATTCGTCAGTTATTTTACAGCCCATGTTTTTGTATAGGTGTCCTAAAATCCATTTGTAGTCCAGTTTCGCCGTATCCATGTTCCAACCAACAATAAATCACAGTTCTGTATGCGATGAGGGGAACTTCTTCAGAACAGCATTGTACAGATGGTAAAACGCGTAAACTGAAACACTAATGATGATGAGCAGAGAGGTTCCAAAGACGAAGGCGAGGAAGTTTCCATCGATAATGCAAGCGCCCCTCAGGGTACGCGAGTGACCTTGAACCATGTCCTTGTTGGATCCTCTAGATTTACGCTCCTCCATCAGTCTCTTCATGGATGAGAGACGCTCTTTCAACTCGTCGATGGACTCCGTCATCTCTGATAACGCTGTAAAGAGTTTTGTGGTTATTTTTGGCCCTAAACCGTATTGGTATCATATTATAATGACATCTTTATTTTGTACAAAGGTTTAAACACTGTGACCTAATTTTAAACGTGTGTCTCAGATTGAAATGATAAAACCTCCACATGAATAACAAAGAATGAACCTGTGTTTATATAAATATGAAATAAGTTAATACCTTGTAAGGTTGAACTAATTTTGTTCTTAGATGATAACTACGAACTACTATCCCCGTAACCTACATAAGTATCGACGCATATGCAAGGGTGCAAACTGCACCTATGCACACACCCTTTTGTAACATCAAACTGCACCAAATCATTTCGGGTAATCAACAATCAACATTGCTTACCTTCATCGTCATGTTCTGAACTCATTTTATCACTTTTATCACACAGAAACACAATTTTTTTAATGAATTTAGTCTTGCACCCGGCGAGTCCCGGTAGTTAGAACCACGCGTGCGCGATCCCGGTTGGATGAGGGAGAACGCGCATGCTTAAAAGCTCCCTCTGGATTGAGGGGAAGGCTATTGATCGGCTCTCTGAAATATGTTTCAGGTATAAGTAAATTGTAAATTGTAGAGCTCGACTGATGATGCAATTTTAAAACATTATAGGAAGCTCGACGGGAAGATAAGTAATTAGGTAGGTATATAATTACTTGTGTTTTAATAACGAGTTAAATTTTTACAAGTTCAGGGCTTCGCAAAATATCAGAAATGTATGGCCTCATGTCGCTCTGCCTTCATACAGTTAACCAACACGTTTGAAATGTATGAACTCTCTTGTATTCGTTTTTCGTAGTTAAGGTAGTTATAAGATGGATCATGCAAAAAAGCGCTTGGACCAGGACGAGTTTCTTGCCGGTTCTTCTCGAGCTTGGGTTAGGAGGAATTGGCACCTTAATTCACCTAGTATGTAAAACGTTTCAAAGTGATCCTTGTGATTGTATTGAATAAAGTATCTTTTGACTTGACTTTGACTTTTTTTTTAATGTTTATAATCTTATACATTTTTCGCAAGTACTCAAAAATATTTTGTCCTAGCTAGAGAGTGACTTTTGTAGGTCACTTGAGCATAATAAGTGTTTTTTTTATATTAATTTAACTAACCCTATCTAAGTATGTAGGTACAGACAACAAAACGAATAAAACATATAAAATCTTTGAAAAAAACAATCATTTTTAAAATAAACCAAGAGTTCATCTTTTATGCAGTTTTGAAAGAAAAAGTGAAAAGCTCCTACTTTTACCTACAAACTAACCCGTTTTGTTGAGCAAGCATCTATATAATTTAGAACAATGTTTTTTCAATTTGTTAAGAATGCTGCCATCTAGTGTTGAAAATGCATAAACTTTGGTTTGCCAACGAGCATGTACGTTTTTTTAGGTTTCAGTTTTGTTAGACAGTTTCTGAAACGAAGTAAGTTGCTCAGAGATGCTCACTTGTTTTACCACTCCGACAATATTTTAAACAGTCTTCAATAAAATAAACAAGCATTTGAACATATACCCAACGAAAAACAATTTGACCAAATGGCTAATGTCTCTAAGGTACGATGATGCTAATGCACGTCTCGAAATCATTATACAAATTAAATAAGTACTTTAATAATCTAATATTGACATCTAATACAACACTCACACTTTTACCTACGCTCACACTCGCTTCACCCACTAGACATTCACACACAACTTCAAGCCTTCTCTAATACACACACACATAGACACATACACACACACACACACACACATACAGACAAACAAACAAAAACACATTAAGCTACATTTTGTTTTGTTTTTAATTCAAGCCTGTTTTCTAATCGCAACTCTTAAATGTTTAATGATTTTATCACCTCAAAGATTTGTTGAATGAACCAAGGCAAGAGCAAAATCTCCTAAGACAGGATTTTTTTACTTAAAGAAGGTTTTATCATTGCTTAATTTATGTATCTTTAGAAACTAAATTATAACATTTGTATTGTATTGTATTTGTATCCTACTTTTACCAATCTGATAATACATAAATCCATCACTCATCCCATATTTGTAATCTCCAACGTATTTTTATTTACGTATTTTTAATGTACGCAGACATTTAAATATGCTTCTCACTGAACATACTCAGACAGATCTGTTTGCGGATGACTGGAAGACGATTGAGAGATTGTGCCTTACCTACTGTGAGAAGAAACGATTTGTGTAAATATAGCTACTATACTCATAGTATGCTTTAGGGTATTTCGTATCATTTTTATTATTACATTGTTTATATATTTTAGAAGTAAAGTTTTCCTACTTTTACTGTTCTCTGTACTCTATTATTAACTCTTATATTTGTTGTTTGTCCTGCTGTTCTGTGTTTCTATTTTTACGCATTAAATAGTATCTTTAATATTAAAATGAGGCGTTAATAAACTGAATCGAATTAAATTGCGTGTTTTATTAAATTGAAATGCTTATTAAAAACTGGCTCAAATAAAGTAATAAGTATCTGTGTTCAGGGCTTTAATAGTATAAAAATAAAATCTGAATACAATGCTAGAAATTATACCTAACAGAAAACAGAATCGTTGATACCGTTGATGTCATTTTGCTTATCGAAATGCAAGTTTCACTTTACGCAATTGCTTTAAATCCAGGAATATTTTCCTTGATCCAGTTAGAGTAGGCAGAGACTTTGGTATTGACCCTGGGCCAGGCGGGGTCAGCGCATCTGTGGCCCCAGGACACGACTCCGACGAGAACGTCCTTGTTGAAGTACAGGGGACCGCCTTCGTCTCCCTGGAAATGTAGAAATGCCAGGTTAAGTACTTTATGGGCAATCATTAAATTAAATATTCTCACGGCTCTAATCACCAGGCTTTTATTTACCTCACAAGCGTCCCTTCCGCCGACGTCGAGGGCTCCAGAACAGATCATGTTCTTGGTAACTCCGAGTTCCAAGGACCTGTACCGCTCAACGCAAGTATGGTGGTTGATTACGGTCACTTGCACGTGACGTAGCTGGCGAGCTTGTTCTCCACCACCACCGAGCTGGAAACGAGGTTATTGAAAAACAAGAGGAATGTCCGACGTCTCTGTCTGCAAAATGTTTTTGTAATTGACCCCCGCTGAACCCTTTAAAGGGTTATATTTTAGGAATACCTTTCATAGGGCGTCTAGACATTGTAAATTACACAACCTCTACAATTAGTATAGCTAGGTCAGTCAGTCAGTACATTGATTCTTATAATGTTAATGAAAATAGGGTTGATAAACTTACCCTAATAGAACCCCATCCAACATGGTTGACAGGAATGTTGCTGAACAGCTCAAACCCTTGTCTTACGATCATAGTGGACTGGACATCTTCGCTGAAGATCAGAGCTGATTCCAGCTCCACGATGGAAATGTCACCGTCATAACGGTTCCTTACGTAAGAAGGATGGTTGATTCGATTGCTGACCTTCACGACGAGGCCACCAGCGTTGCGGGAACAAGACCCAGCACGAATACGGCGATCTCGGGTGTTAAAGAGACTGTAATGTTTAGGTTAATTAACGGACACGACAGAGAGAAAGAAGGAAAAGTTTTTTTTGTGTCAGAAGGCATGGGTATAAACAAGTAGCTCATATAGTCGTATTTTTGTATGACCGTAAAACAAGGTTCACTCTATCCAACACCTTATAGAAACAATAATCAAATCGATTGCAACCATTTTCAAGGACAAAATCAAGGACATTCACCACAATATATGTTACAACTATTTGTCTCGGATGTTTCTAAAAAAAATAAAGTATATGAGTAGTATATCAGTCATGTGGTACAATAACACAAGCTCTGCTTACTTTGGGGCCAGATGATGCTGCGTGAAATGGCCAGGATTGTATATTTATATAATACTTCGTTTTCTTAATGCCCTAGAATCTAAAACCTAGAACGTACAACGTAGTTGTACAGGTCCATACAACTTATCCCTCTGCTCCGTCCTGAACAGTTTAGTCTACTTACAAGCCATCGAAGCACTGTGCAGCTGAAATAATGTGTCGTTCGGTGACGATAGTGCCGGAGCATGCCTGGGTCCAGACCATATCATTATGGAACTCCACCTGCACCAAACTAGGGTGCTTATCGATGGTGGTAAACTCACCACCTATATCGCGGATGGTGGAAGCGGTAACAGCGCCAACAGCAACTGGCAAAGAAAGTTACAAATTACACAATAGGGAGTTCTTTTCCTAGTGCAACCTTTAGGGGTTATTTTGGAGGGTGTAATCTCCAGGTACTCTCCACAAGGAAGAGAATTGTTCATTTTATATGATACAAGCTGCTGCCCGCGGCTTCGCACGCATGGTACTTACATAAAAATTAGCCTTTGTTTTTCTCCAAAGTCCCATCTATCTCTATGCCAAAATTCATCAAAATCGGTTCAGCGGTTTAGACGTGAAAACGTAACAGACAGACAGACAGAGCTAATTTTACATTTATAATATTATAGTAGGGATCAACAACCTCAAAATTGTATGCTTCTAGTTCTGAAAACGACAATACTTTCATACAACCTTTCATCCCTCTTGTCAACCCTTTACAACCCTTTTTTCCAATTAAAAACTAACCTGTGTCCTTTCTCAGGCTATAGACTATCTGTGTACCAAATTTCATTTAAATCGGTTCAGTAGTTTTGGCGTGAAAGCGAGACAGACCGACAGACAGACTGAGTTACTTTCGCATTTATATTATATATAATATATATAAATATTATATATATATATACAGTGGTGGTCATTTAATTAAGAACGCTGATATAAAGGGAAGATTTTTTCAAACTAAGACGCAAAACTGTCTCTCATTTCACATTTCTCTCGGTATCGTAAAACTTTTCCTTAATACCACTGTATTCATTGATACACATGATTAGCTAGAAATAAATAGACAAACATTTTACACTACTTCTAAACATAGTATTCCTATTTACTGGCTGGGCACGTAATTAAGAACGCTAAATAGTTTATACCTTTATTAAAATTTAAATAGAGAACACTCAGTCGATTTGTTACTGTTTGTATAATTTTGGCGCCATTTAGTGCTGTAAAAGATTAAAAGTGATTGCTTCTTATGAAAATACAATGGGAAAAAATAAAAGTTGTGATAAATCTACAAGGGATGTAATAATAAAACTTCGCCGGAAGAATTGGTCTTATAAAAAGATAGCCGACCATCTGCAATGTTTAAAAACGATGGTTTTCCACGCTTTAAAGCATTTAGCTACGTATCAAACTACTTCGAATGTTCCACGTGTACCTAAACAGAGAAAAACAACTCTTCGAGATGACCGAAACATCGTTCGTATGGCAAAACAAAATCCTTTTAAAGGGTCCAATGAGCTGAGAAAAGAATATTTTGGTGAAAACAACCCTTCAGCAATCTCAGCACGCACTATTCGAAGACGTTTGGTAGAAGAAAAATTGCACGGTAGGATAGCAAGAAAGGTACCCATGTTGAAACTTTGCCACAGACAAGCCCGGCTTGCATTTGCGAGAAAGTATGAAAACTGGACTGTGCGACAGTGGAAAAATGTTATTTTTTCTGACGAAACGAAAATAAACAGAGTATGTTCGGATGGAAAACGATATGTACGACGTCACCCGAATACAGCATTCGACCTTAAGTACACGAAAGTTACATTAAAGCACAGTGGTGGATATGTGAAAATTGGGGGGTGCTTTTCTGGACATGGTGTTGGACCTGTAAAGTTGATAGAAGGTAACATGCATCAGTTCCAATACAAAAATATACTGGAAGAAACAATGTTATCTTATGCTGAAGACGTTCTACCGGTTATTTTGACATTCCAGCATGACAATGATCCAGAGCACACTGCACGCACCGTAAAGGAATTTCTTACAGCGCAATCAGTTTCTGTCTTAGACTGGCTAGCTAACAGCCCAGATCTAAACCCAATAGAGAATCTGTGGTTCGAAGTAAAGAAAAAGGTTTCAAATACACAGTGTGGGAATTTAAACGAGCCGTTCGACGTTTTTTCAGAAGAATGGAACTCTATTTCTATTGCAAAAGGTCAAAAATTAATAGAGTCAATGCCTCGCCGATGTAAAGCAGTAATTAAAAGCACTGGATATGCTATTAACTATTAATTTTAGTTAAAAATGTATTAAATTGATTTTTAAATTTTCTGTGTCATAAAAAACAGTTCCTGAGCAGTTTAATAAATCGTTCTTAATTATTTGTCCAGCTTCAGTACTATTTGAATGTGTTACTTTGGTAAAGCAAATAAAATGTAAAAAAAAAAAATTGCGATTTTATTCTTTATTAAGCCACGTTGCCCTATTAATGTGGCTATTTTATAACATAACTAGTTGCTTCTCGGAAGGTACTGTAACGGAACAGTAGGTCATTCCGTTATAATTCACAATTATTATGGTATGCTTGGGTACAAACCTTATTAATATCACGTAGGCATACATGGGTCATTCTTATCAGAACAGATTTACCAGCAATTCTATCTCAGATCTTTAATTATTGAATAAAATAGTGCGTAATTCATAACAATGTAAATAAACAAAGCATCTGTCATAACAAACTATACCATAGACGGAATATGGCAGATGTATGTAATTGTCAAGGTCCGTGAGAGAAAGCTAGCAAAAAGTAATTAATACTAAGTTTATAGACTATGGTTTAGAAATATCTTACGACTCATAGGGTATAATAATAAATAATACTGGATTTGAATTAGTAAGATTAAATAGAATTTGATTCTATAAGATAGAATAATCTATCTTTCTATTAATATATTATTGATAGAATGATTTAGGACGGGAAGATCTCTAAGGAGGTTGAATTTGGAAGGGTAAACAATTAAATAGCTATATAAAAACAATATTAAAGGGTAGGGACGTACTAGGGGTTAGGTACAAAGTCGAGGTTTACAACTCGCTGTCCCCCAATTAGCAGCTAGGTAGCTCATCAATGCACCCTGATGAGTGACATACACAATTAAATGTACGAAATTTGCTTCCAGAATTGCGGATTCACACACCAGATTAGGTTAGGTAGGACATCAGGTACACAACACGTTTCGACAAGTTTGAACAGGTTGTCGAATTACTATTATCCATACCTATACAGTAGTATAAATCTACTTATGGATTTCGTAGGATTGCGTAGTTTACCTGACAACACGTTTCGACAAGTTTGAACAGGTTGTCGAATTACTATTATCCATACCTATACAGTAGTATAAATCTACTTATGGTTTTCGTAGGATTACGTAGTTTATCTGTATACTAAATCGGTGCGCAAATCAGTGGGGAAACTATCATTGACTAAAGATTTAGCTGAAACATTGCACTAGATAATAAATGTCTAGTTGAGGGTAATTATAAATTCTTATGAAATGGAATAATGATTACCTACACCTTAAATTCAAATGTTCATTATTTGTACATTGTAGTACATATTTAATGGAGATCTTATGGATGAGTCCTACTATTGATTTATTAATAATCATATTAGATAAGTTCTAACAAACTCTTGAGGCGAAAGTCCTTCTAGCTTGCTTGAATCTATGGAAATACTAAAGCTGCTATCGGCGAAGAGTCAGTATGAATATTACTGTTGATATAATTTAATCTAGTTCAGACATTTACCTAGTAATAGTATAGAGAAATATCTCTCAAGGCTCAGAATTAAGCTATCCAAATTTGATATTTTTCATAAAATTAAGGTTAACTATTCATATAATTGGTATATCTATCACACGTTATCAATCTTCTTTACTCTACGGACCTAACAAATAAAATCACAACATATTGTATTAGATAATAATCTGTATTAGGGTCGAGTAGGGTAAGATTCTTGTGTTGTAGGATTAGGGAACTTCGCCAAGTAGGATAGGAGTTAGGCAGGGCTCTTCTATGTATCCAGTTGCATTCTAAGGTGCGATACTAGAAGGTTAACCAGTGGATGGATGGTATGTGAGTTGCTTGTAGACAAAAGTAAAGTAAATGCCCTTGAATGTGTTGGACCGACCTACTACATGGACGTATTTATAAAAGATTAAGCCCTCTGATACCCCTTTGCTGAACCATGACAGACATACTAATTACTGAAGTAAATGTTTTGTTTGTTGTCAAAATTAAATTAGAGTTCCCTTCGGACATGAAATTGTCCATTGCGGAGGAAGGCTGTCCAGGTCACAGTGAAAGAAACCTACTATCGCTAGCGAGGAGGGGCTAGTGATCTAAGCCACAATACAAATATATCAATTTAGGACTAGAATGACATAAGCTGCTATTAGGAAGTATTAATATAGAACAAGAATGTTTACCTTGCTTAACTATTGAAACTACCAAAACTATTATCTATATTATATTAACGAGAAAGTGACTATGTCTGTCTGTCTGTTACGTTTCTTAGCTGAACTGATTTTGATGGATTTTGATAAAAAGATAGATCGACTTTGGGGAACTATTTGGGCTGCTGTTTGAGTAGATATCACGCGTGCAGAGCTTGATATTATACAAAGTAACAATTCATGACAAGAACTAATATGGAATTAAAATATTGAAATAACTTAGGCCGCTATTATAAGGTTTCACAGTAATTCCAGATTGGATATAATACTTATTTACTTTATCATATAATATCATAATATCACTAAAGGACAATAATTAATATAATTATTAACCTTAATATCGAGACACAGCGTAGGCAAATCAAAGATACTCTTCATTATAGAGGATGATTACTTCTAATAATAAAGTTATAACATTTTAAATGCATATCTCAACATAATTCTCTTAAAGAATCAGAGTTACTATATTCGATACACAACGTAGGATTTTAATCACGACCACTAGACGAATCATTGGCCAAATTAATAATAGATCAAAGTATGTTTAGGGATTTAAATTATATAATATAATACGTAGTATAATAGGTAGTAGGGGAGGGGGCGTTACAGTACACATCTCTATTTATGACACGATTTAAATAAAAAAACTTCAAATTGTTCTTAATTATATGACCACAACTGTATATATAGTAAGGATTGCATATAATAAGGGAAGGAATGCATATAGAGCAAGAATAAGCCATAAAGTTGCTGTCATGTCGTATAAAAAGATTTAATAGGCTACTTCTCAGTAGGAGTGTCAGGAGCACTGCATCAGTTGTGCCGAAGATCTCTTAAAGGATGCTAACCTAGAAATTATTGATATTGATACTGTATTTATGAAAATACTATAGCATGCTGCAAGCCGAACGAGGCTGTTAACCATAAAGTTAAATCATATAGATATAAATAATACAGATATTATATTCCAATTTTCCAACAATCCATTAAAACGGTGAGCGCAGGCCACCCACTTTTATCCGCGTCAAAAAATACGCAAATTGTTTATTAGTTTTTTGCTTTTACAAATAAACATATTTTTTTGTTATATTCTTGTCCAAGCACAGAATATTCTGATAATATTTAGTATTATCAAGATGTTCTTTGAGACATGGGCACTTAATTATTAACCTATGGATAGACCAAAGTAATAAAATACCAATATCCATCAAAGATGATATATCGTCGATATCGATATCGATGATGATATCGTCCTTAAAAAGTTTTAATTTGGTGTAACAACCACGGGCGACAGCGTTAATTTTGAACGTAACGGAACTATAAGGCAGGGCGCAAACGTGGACACTTTTGTGTCTTGTGTCAGATACAAGCAACCGATGAATATTTAATTTCTGTAGAACCAGTATGAAATCATCCACTCCCTGCGCATACGTAAACTTTTGTATGCGTATTTTATGTGTCCAGTTGCTCTCACTTAACACATACTCATTGCGATTGAAAAGTGTTCGGTGTCGGTAACTGGAAACTAAAAGTCGTCAGTTGAAGACACAAGCAACATTAACAAATTTCCTTACAATTGTACTGACAGAAAACAAGCAACGAATTGTACCAGTGGCCAGTTGTAGCAACAGGCGACTGTATCTGATCACCGCTACAGAACACAGCAACTACGGTTCCCTGTGATGGTGTGCCGTGTCGGCAACAAAAAGTGTCTACGTTTGCGCCTAACGAAAACGATTTATCTCTCTAATTTGTATTATACGTAGAACAAACGTTGTGGGGTCGCGTTTTTTTTGACAGTGCTTACAAACAAACGTTTTTGATTTAGTACATCCTAGTAGTCTGTGCGTAGAGTAGGTAGTTCTATAACTAGGTAGTTCTATAATTATAAAAATTAGTTCGATTGGTAAAATCAACGATTAAATCGCTCAGGAAGAATAGCGCGGTACCATTTTGACATTCAGATTAGCCAAATCCTAGCCATATCCAAACCATTGGCAAAACCAATCCATTCAATGGCAATTACGCGCGAAAAATAGCGCAATCGCAGCGCAAAATAGCCTACAGTGCTTCATGTGAAATTTACATAAAATTAAAACATTTTAAAGACCAGTGCCTCATTTGAAATATAGAAAGGATCTTTTATTCATTTAGTACATATTCTGATTTGAATCCAAAATTTAGTAGTTTCGTTTATTTTCCTTTATTGTTTAAGATACAGTAGTCACTAACCTGCTGTTATGAAGGCGCAGACGAACATCATGATGCTATTGAAGTCGATGCTGGAATCCAAGCTATGCTATAACTTTTCAGGTTGTGTCAACGCTTTTTATGTGTCAACTAATCCACTAATCAGGCAGCTTATCATTGAAATTACTGACTAGTGCCTGCCGTTGTACTACCTCGTAATTTTATACTTGGCTTAGATAGTAATGAATCTTACTTGTATGTAAGATTCTTACTCTTTGGATTTATTGTACTAATTTCAATTTTGTACTTCGTTTCGTTGTTTTATCATATCATAAACTCTTTTTTTAATTAAAAAAAATTTAGAGTAATTTTATTAAAAAACATAATAATTGTGTACATATATTTTATTTGGATGACCCTGTGGCGTAGTGGGCGAACGCTAGAAGATTCCAGCGGAGGGGACCAATGCTTGTATGATCTGAAAATACTTGTCTCGTAACTGGGGTTTTCTTATTAGTATGTAAATGAAACTTATATAAATGAATATAAGTATATATTAGTAAAAACATGTAGGTAAGTATTATATCAGTCATGTGGTAACCATAACACAAGCTCTGCTTTCTTTGGGAGCAGATGATGTTGTGTGAAATGTCCGGCATTATTTATTAGCGATTGGTTTTCATAACTCTGCTTGCTATGGTGCTAGATGGTGTTCTGTGAAATGTCTAGCGTTATTTATTTATTTATTTTCTAGATCTGACACGCATTATCGTTTGAAATCGTATGCAAGCATTAATACTGTAGCAATTGTGTAACACTGCTTTAAATTAATAAATGTAAAGCCGTCACACAAAATAACATCTTAGTTACTTAAGTCTGTGACTTGGAATACTATCTGGGGTACTTTTTATGTAGTTACGTGCCATTTGCAGAAGCAAGACGACTGAATACCTAACTACCTACAGAAGACATAATTAAACTAGAAACCAGACCGTACATAGTTGTAGCTATCTGTATTTGATATACATATGTCCGTATTACAAATATACATGCGAGTCTTGCTGTTAACCTCAACGAATATATATATAAGTTGATAGAGTATAATTGGATACTTATTATTATAGGATGTTCTATTTCAAATTCAACCGATTGTAATTCCTAGTCCAATACAACAATTCCTCTACTTAAAATTATGAAATATAGAAGAAGCTAAGAGATGAAACAGTACCTCGGTACGAATGTTATCGAAAAACAAACAAACATACATACATACAATGCAAAATCGCCCATGTTGCCTATTAAGTCATGGGTCGCTTCGTTCGCTCGATCATAAAGATAACCAGTTGTTAGTAAGTGTAATTCGTTTTAATTTATCATCTTTCGATAAACATGCTGATCGCAATCAATATAAACGGATTAATGGATTAAAATCACTGCAGTCCACATATAAGGCCTTACACGCATTAGCGATTTAATTCGCGCCAATCAAACTGCGCTGTTCTGTAGCTTAGATAGTCTGACGCTAGTCGGATTGGCGCGAATTAAATCACTAATGCGTGTAAGGCCTTATATGTGGACTGCAGTGATTTTAATCCATTAATCCGTTTATATTGATTGCGATCAGTGGGTTTATCGAAAAACCGCGTCGAAAATTGAATACTTTTCAGAATAGGGTTCGAATAATATTTATTTTTAGTAGGCATAGAAATGGATGCTAAATAAAATTGCAGAAAATAATTTCAATAAGTTAACATATTGTAAATTATAACATAATATTTTAAAACGACAGCATTAAAATATGTTATAATTTTAAAAATGTTACTCTAATTTAGGCTTTACATTGAGCGAAATAAGAGCGTTCGTATTAAATCCAATTTGAGCTAGTCCGAAACAACGAGAAAACGAAGTCTTTTAAGTCCTTGGCTAGCAAATTAAATAAAAAAATATTATTTAAGACAACTTCACCTACTTTATCTTTTCATGGACTATTATTTAAAATTTGCTAAAAAATAATGTTACAGCTAAGTTTAACATTATAAGAACACTAATTGTATCATGGTATCCTTCCGATCATGTAAAGATGTAATGGAATGGTATCCTAGAAATGGAAAAAGACAAAAGGGACGTCAAATCAAGAGATGGGAAGATGATTTACCGAAAGGATGGAGAAGATTAGCACGTGACAGAGAGGAGTGGAAAAAATTAGGGGAGGCCTATGTCGAAGAGACAACCTGACCAACAAAACGGTTGCTGAAGAATGTTTTTGTTTATTTTTTATTTTCTTTACTAAACTAGATTAAAAAAATTAGATTAGTCAAAACATTTTCTGAGAATTAGTCAGCGAATAAAGGCTTTTATTATTATTATTATTATTATATCCTTCCGATCATGAGGTCATGGGTTGGAACCCAGACGTAAAACAATGGATTTTTTTCTTCAGAACAATAGAACCAGTACTCTGGTACTCTAAATGGTGAATCAAACATCGTGAATTCGTGGTTTAGTTCTGTAGATAGGCTAACAAAGCTACGAGGATTGAAGTGTCAGGAAAGAATGGTACCAAAACATTTTTGAACTCAAAATCTAGTGCACTTCGAGGCACTAAAAAGATGTTCTTTTCACATCTTTAAGTATGGTGCCTATAAAATAAAGTCATCCGTTAGTAACATTATGAACTAATTTCTCTATGAGAACCGGTCTATATATCTCGTATATATAGATCGGTTTCTAAACTACCGGTATATGAGAATATAGCGTCGCGCGTTAGTCTCGCAAAAAACTCGAAAAACTCGAAAATGGCCTATCGGTTTGAATATTTTTTCGTTTGTGCGTCCTTACGGGTGTGGTTACAATTAACCCTTTTGCTATTTAAAGGTACAATTTGACCAGTAGTACGACCGCCGTAGACCCGCAACTGGCCCAAAAGTGCCAGCGCAGGAAATGTTACACATAAAGTGGTTTGTTCAAAATAGTTGATTTTCTGAAAATACATCTTATGCCGCCATTATGCCGCCACCGGCGCTTAACACCATATTTAGAACTAGACTTCTATTCTTCTAGAATTTAGGTTCGCCACTCAAGAGGTTAAAATTAATTTTATGTGGAACGATGTTCATCGGGTCGCTAAGTCGATACATACTAAGATTTTTATCACTCAAACACGGAACAGATATCTGTGTTCATCACACAAACGTTAGTCCTGGGAGGGAATCGAACAATTGCTGGCAATTCTGTTGTTTCGCAGGACTAGCTAAAATTTTCTAAAATATGGACGACCTTAGTGTGCTACAAATAAAGTACAAATTAGAGTACCCATTTTTAATCACAGTTCTAAAATAAGTTAAAATTATTTTTGTTTAGTTATAGCAACTTTTATTCTAATGAATTCCTTTATTGAAAATAATATATAGAGGTGTTGATAAAAACTGCGGAAAATAACCGCAGTTTTAATCAACACCTCCTTACACGATGACTAAATTGAGCTAAAACACGTCAGTAATACGTTAATTTAGGAAGTGTCACTAAAAAATTTTATTCTAATTCAGACTTTAATGCAAACAAAACAAGATCGTTTTTGTTTTAGGAAATTTTAGTTACTCTAACGAAACAACTGAATTGAGGCCAATTGTGCTTTATAATAATTTTGAATAAAAAAAAATCAAAATTTAAATTACAGTAGATCAGAAATGGGCAAGTTTTATGGGAATATCAACTGAGCCAAGAAACGTATTTCTTGTCTCAGAAAAAATACTGGTGGTTGCAGTTCACGGGTCTTTGTTATTTCACCAGGACAACCTTTGCTAACTTTATTATCAGTCAGTCATACGAAAACATTAACGCCCATTATAAATGTTTCTCAACTTCTGTGTAATGGTAATTACTGTTGTACGAATCTTAAGTAGTGTTTAGGCCGTAAATTTAGAAAGAATAACATGATTGATGAATTTGATAGGTGGTTATTGTTAATGATTGTTTATGATGGTGAGCCCTGTTTCCTGCTTTAGGTAATTTTGATAACAAAATGAACAAAAAATATTACTCAAGTACTTTTTATTGTGTCGCTATTTCTAGTGTGGTGAAAAGATTAAAGTGCACCTCAGAGGCTTCTTTCTTGCACTTGGCACATGTATTTTAACGTTTTAGGTTCTAAGACATGCCAGTTTCGCCGCCATTTGAGAATACTGGTAAAGCGCACATTTTTCGAACGGAAAAATCCATTGTTGCACGACCGGATTATCCCACGACAAGTAAAAAATAAAAATAGTTTCAATTAAAAGTCCAATCTACTCTTTTTTATTCGCATATTTGTATAATTTTCGCTTAATTAGAGATCGGCGTTTTCTAAATAAACGTACATTGCAAAGTACATTGTGGTTTAAAAATAATGGTATGTCAATAATAATTTTATTTCCAGTTTGAGGGTTTCGTTTTTGAGTTTTTAAGGGTTATGCTACCTAATGGCGACGTTACTGAATATTTGCGTGGATCCAGTCTGAGTAGGAAGCGATTTTAGTGTTGACCCTGGGATAGTATGCGTCTGCGCAGCTGCGACCCCACGACACGAGGCCGACGAGGATATCGTGGTTTAAGTACAATGGGCCACCTTCATCACCCTGAAATTCAGAAAAAGTTATCAAAAACAAAGTCAAAACTAAAAAAAATTATAATTATAATTTTCTTGTACTGACGTAGAGTAAGACTATGGACCTAATTTTTTTTTAATTTCTTTCTAAAATAAATGCATTTTATTTATTTATTTATTATTTATTAAATCACAAGGACCAGTTTGAATTGTCCTCTTACATGCTAGTGAGTCTAGGTGCCGGTTCCTCCTAACCCCAGTTCAAGAAGAATCCGGCAACAAACTCGCCTGGTTTTCATCCCAAGCTTTTTTGATCTAAATAATATTTTTTGGATAACATGCTTTAAGAGACAATTTCTGTTTAATTAAATTATTAATATTGCCTTTCGACTAATCTAACATGTCGTTTGGGACCTTGTTATAGAAACGCTTCTACACTTTGCCCTATAAAAGACTTATTAGCCTTAGCGAGCCTAACAGTGGGAACAGTGAGTTCGTCTTTATTTCTAGTACGAGTATTAATACTATGATGATCGCTATTTTTTAATGCAAATTATCATTTTTATGAACATACATTAGATTAAGTGCCAAGGCATGATATTTATTTCTTTAAATTGATTTCTAAATGATTCTCTAGGACCCATGTAATAACCATGCGTTAACCAGACAGTTTTAAAACATTATTTATTCTTCCTTTAAGGTTTCAGACACAAAAGAAATAATTTTCTATATCTATTTATAAATATGTTGGTTCATACATCACACGTGTCTCGATCGCTGACGTTGAGAACTCCTGCGCAGATCATATTGTCAGTGACGTCCGGAGAGCGCCTCAGTTCCTTATAGCGCCGGACACACAAGTTGTGGTTGATGGTGTGCACCTTATTTAAAAATAAAAAAACATTCGTAAAAGTATAAGATAAACTAGTTTTTTTTTACATACACAAATAGAGAATAAAGGAGGAACCACATCCAGTAACTTTTCATGGTAACATTACAGTCATAAATAGTTGAATATTAGTGGATTATCCACAAAGCACCGTCCAAACTAAGAAAACCTAGTTCTAATGGGAACAAAACGAATGATATGCTACTACTACTTGCCGCCCGAGGGCCTCTATCATGAGTAATAATTGTCTCCTCTAAGTAGAAAAATCTCTCAATATCTGACAAAAGTTATTTTTTGTTAATGCCATAATTGACACAATAATGTAAATTTTGGCGAGTCAAATAGTTGTATTGTTTATAGTATACCACAAAGTCGTATCTTGTAACACATTGTTTATTTAACGTACTTTAAAGCCAACATCAAATACCTACGTTTTTATAGGTTGAGTTTATGACGAAAAAACCAATAACGTTTTTTACAAATTACCTGGATATGACGCAGCAGGGAAGATGACGATCCACCCCCGCCGACCTGGAATGATTAGTAAACTATATGAAATAAAATAAATTAATCTTTATAATATATGCTGAAATTTTTGAATTATAATTTTCATGGGTAGTAGTCAAATACAAACATGTAACTAGTATATAAGTAATGCATTTGAAAGGTATTTATCTATGAAGTTGTTGTTATATAGTACTGACAAAGAAATATTATAAATGTAACATCTAAAACGATTTGAATGAAATTTGGTATGTGGTCCGCGTTACAAAACGTTGCAAGCAAAGCGAGCTCTTCTCAATACATATCTTTAAGTAACTGACGATCTTTTTATAACGGTATACGAGAATGAAAAATTTACTGGCGAGCTAAGCAACCCGCATTTTTTTCGTAGCAAGCGCAGCAAACTCATTCATCACACTATCACAAAATATCACACTAATCACTATATGTCCCTTTTTGGAACGAAGTTACTAATCGCGGGTTTGCGAGGGGACCTAGCCGAGAAAAAACTTTGGTAGCGGTTGGCAGAAAATTACGAAGTCTTCGTAAAGACGCAGATGATGCGAACATTTTTTCGACTAATTTCATTAATCCACGGCTGCCACGGCATACCTAAATTTTTAACTGACTGACTGATCGGAATATGTGTAAACCATTAAATAATATAGGTGAGAGAAGATTATGATTAAGTTTAGCGATTTGCCTAGAACTACCAATTATGATGGCCTGTGTTTTGCTTGGATTGACAGTAAGTCCGTAAGACTTACTCCATTCACAAACTCTGCCTAGATCAGAGTTAATCAGACTAATGGCTCCATTGACATTATCTACAGTAGTATGACAGTATATTTGAAGATCATCTGCATACAGGTGGTAGGAAGATGAAAGATTTAACGTTATGGAATTAATAAAAATAGTAAAGAGAAGAGGAGAGAGGACGCCGCCTTGGGGGACGCCAGCAGTGAGGTTACACCATGTAGAGAATGTGTCCTCAACACGAATGCGCTGCTGCCGATCGAATAAGTAGCTACGGAACCAGTCAACTGCCGGCGGAGATATATTAAGAGAGCTAAGCACACCCAAAAGAAGGTCAAAATCAACATTACAAAAAGCACTGCTGAAGTCGAGGAGTGTTAATATCTTTCCTTTCTGACCTTTCTACTGTCCATTCCGAAACGAATGTCATCGTTAATTTTTACTGAAGCCGTAACGGTACTGTGGCCTGGACGGAACCCAGATTGGTAAGAGTTGAGAAAGGAGTTCTTAGAAACAAAAATACTTAGTTGTTGGTGGATAAGACGTTCAAGAACTTTTGAAAGGAAAGAGAGGATAGATATAGGTCGATATTCAGAGAAAGATGAAGGATTCGATTTTTTAGGTAAGGGAATAATCTGAGCTTCTTTCCAGGCCAATGGAAAGGTGCTTGATGTTATGGAGGCATTAAAAATAAACGTAATGACGTGTATAATATCGTCAAGGATGGGAACAATCATGTTGCGGCATATGCTGTCACTACCTACAGCGCTTGATGTTATAGCTGCTATGCTCTTCCTCACATCACCATTGACAAATTGACAGAAATCCAAAGAGGGAATGTCTGGAATTGGCAGGGAAGAAAGAAAGTTTAGAGTGTTATGTTTAGAAGAAACATCAATAGGAGAGGAATTTGAAAAATGCTGATTTAGACGGTTTAAATCTAAACTAGGAGAGATTTCTTGTTTAGAACTGCCAATTCCTAAAGTTCTTAGAAATTTTCATATTTTGGATGGATCACTATCGCCTACAGAGTCATGAATGTGTCGGCGTTGCGCGTCTCTACACAACCTGTTGCAGATATTTCGACGATTGTGGTATTTAGCTATATTTTCATCAGTGGGCTTGCACCTCATGCGTACCTTAGCAAGAAGTACTTATACTTACTTATAAGTATATATAAGTCTATTATCTAGCCAGTTGACCAATGAATAAGGTATATAATATACTAATTGGTATTCTCTATATAATTTTCTAAATTAATGACTTATTTCCGTTGAATTTGATCTCATGCGGAGTTTCGGATTTTATCATGATTTCCATCATCAGATTCTCACCAAACTTATATGGGAAAATTTAGGAAGTACATCCTATAGGATACAAAATGATGTAAATCCGCTTATCGGCCGAAATATCAAGTCACATACAAACAAATAAATACATTAAAAAATATATACTTATTATCTAGTCTACACCATTTATTTTTGTCAAAAGATATTTTAAAACTCACCCTAGTGCGACCCCATCCAGCATGAGTAACAGGCATATTGTCGAACAACACAAAACCTTGGCGGACGATGTTGACGGGCTGAATACCATTGTTGAAGAACATCTGAGCCTTTGTCTTGATGACGGCAATGTCGCCGTCGTAGTCATTTTTTCCATAGGTGGGGTGAGAGACGCGTTTCTGAAGTTCAAATATGGTGCCACCATTTTCACGGAAGGAAGAACCGGCGCGGATCCGACGGTGGCTTATAGAGAAGAGGCTGGAAATGAGGAAACCTTTAAATTATTGCTGTTCTTCTGATGTTACCAGTTATATCGAACCAGTGTGGTGAAAGGATTAAAGTGGACCTAAGAGGCTCCTACACTTTGCACATATATAGGAACTTTTAAAAACTTATAAAACTCTTTAGGTTCCACTACAAACCGATTACCTAACGATGTTTTCCTTAACCGTGTATTTATTATTGTTGTTAAGCAAGAATACATGAAAATCATATTTGAATAATATCACAACAACCATTTGGAATCGTCTAAAATTTGGATTTAATAAGTGAATAAGTAATTGTTAGTGCCGATTCTTCCAAATGCCAAAACAAAAAGAATCAAGAAATCGTCTGTTCCTATCACTTTGCATGACCCTTGTTTTTTGTTACAAATAACAAGTAGTGTTCAATGGAGCAAATATGGAAATTTAATTTTAATTGATTTAATTTACTTACAACCCTTCGAAACAATGTGCAACTGACAGGAGGTACTGGTGGGTAAGGATGTTGGCAGCACACGTCTGTTGCCAGAACAAGACGTGCATATTGCGGAACTCCACCTGTACCAGGCTGGGGTACCTCTCGATAGAAGTAGTTTCGCCACCGACGATGCGGGCGGCGCCATCGCCATTAACATGGCTTACAGTGGCGGCTGGATTGTACAGAAAATGAAAGTCAGCTCTTGCAATGATCTGGATCACTTTAGGTTTTTTATTAATATATCCCTTATAACGGCTTAACTGTTTCGCATTCAAAGATGTTGTTATCATTATCATTACATAGTATAAAACAAAGTCGCCTCCCGCTGTCTGTCTGTCCCGATGTATGCTTAGATCTTAAAAATTTGCAACGGATTTTGATGCTGTTTTTTTAATAGATAGAATAATTCAAGAGGAAGGTTTATATGTATAAAACATGCATAATATAGTAGAGAAACACTGATCATTTGAGAGGTTTCTAATGTGGTGTCGTAAATAAACACTTTTTTTGCGCATTGCAAACGCTGGCTGAACCCTACGAGATAGATCAAAATAATGTACTACAGTATTGTACACCTTAAAAAGGTCTACACAAAAGTCCGCAATGGTATATGTATATATCTTAGTCTATGTTATTCTCTTAGATAACGTTGTATATGAAGACATTCTGTAGTATATTTAGTATCAGCATTGCACCCGTGCGAAGCCGGGGCGGGTCGCTAGTTATAATATATATCTACTATCTGTTGCCACCGGCTTTGCCCGCGTAGTACCTTCGTAAAAACTAGCCTTTGATACAATAAAATTAATCAAATTTAAATACAATAAAAATAAGATAATAAAATAATCAAATTTCAAATCAAATTTGAAAATTTAAATTTGAAATTTAATTAAGCATAGCTTGTATTATGGTGACCTGCATGGCGATTATGGAACTTTTGATACAATCAATGTCTATCAGTTTCGATTAGCAATGGCCATAATTTAAATCATTAGCTTAATAATATTTTTTATTTAGTAATATTTTTTTTTATTTAATTAGTTAAATAATTAGTTTTGACAAGATGGATTAGTATTAAGTACGTTCAGTTTCTGTCTTAGACCAAATAAATATTAAGTCGGAGTGCAGCGAACAACTAAACTGCAAACTCTAAACCATGGTCCTCTGTATAAATACACGCACCCACGTACACTCATTCACCCAAACCATTCTTTGCTCTTATTACATGCAGTACCTTGAGACAGAGTATTGCTCGGTATAAAACACGGATAAAACGACGTTTTCTAAAAATGAAACCAAGCTAGATCAATTTATCGCCTCCAAAACCCTCTGCATTCTAAATTTCATGAAAATCGTTGGGGCCGTTTCTGAGTTGCAGATTATGTACTTACATTTATTTCTCAAGTGGGTACATTTATTAGTAATAGGTACTTATGATAAAGTCAGTTGTATGTCCTTACGGCAATGTCAGCTTTTCATTTTTCTGAACAAAATTTCACATCAAATGTTTAAATTCATGGTCTTCCTTTTATTTGTGACACTATGTTATTTAGCAAAAAATAATCCTTATGATGAAGCATTTCGATCGATATGATAAAGCTATAGGGTTACATTATTTTTCTCGTGTAACAGGTCCGATTTCCGGTTTAACCATGTCATTATAGATAATTGATTCAGGCGTGACTTTGCCGAAATCCATTTCAAAACATTAAATAGATGGACAAATATTTAGCACTATTTCGCCAATCTATTCCCAAAGAGTTACCTCCAAAAGAAATTTGACACGTGTTTCGCCTCTCCACGAGGCATCCTCAGGAACACTTGACTCACTCCGTACCCCGACGAAAGAACACTCTGCTCTGCAGACTTGTTGCTTGACGTTGGTCGAAGCAACAAGTTTGCAGAGCAGAGTGTTTTTTCGGAGGTAATTTCTTTTGGAGGTAACTCCTTGGGAATAGATTGGCGGAATAGAACTAAATATTTGTCCATCTTTTTAATGTCATGTAATTATTTAAATATCTATGAATGCAGTTATAAATTGTTTTTTAAATTCAAATAATGTCTTCAGTTAAATGTTCCATCTACAATATTCAAGGTACTATCCCTCCATGTGGCATATCCGTGGGATTCCTTGTATACAAGAATCGCTCGTTTAAAGGTCTAATAGATTCATATTTTATGTTCTAATAAGTATTCTGTGGTTGACATGACATGTCGTCGTCTTGTGATGTGTACAAAATAACATTGTTTTCCTCCAGTTCCGTGGTTATTCCGTGATAAAAAAGTACAGTAAAAACTTTATTTAAATATTGATCTTTATTGATTTTTAGGTTATTTTAAACACGAAACGCCACCAAACGCACTTGACCTAAAGTGCGAGAGTTTTATACGAAGTTTAATGGACGACGGCGCAATGTAACATAAAAACCAGGAGCATGAATTAGAGTGCGTGTATTTACACAGACCATGGTCTTGAGATATTGGTTGAACGCAGTCCGTCTTTATATTTATTTGGTCTGAGTTTTCTATTCATATACCAGCATGTCTATCAATTAACGTCAACCTTCCGTGATACCAATTCCTTAATAGTACCTAACTGAAAGCTATTAGTAAGTATCAATATTTTGATGGTATCAGAATTCCTTAATCGCCCCGCAGGTGACTGACAGAATATTTATATTTTATTTATACCTACTTATGATACTTTACCCAGGCACAGAAAAAACACATAAGTGTGATAAAGATAAAAGTTTGTACTGGATAGGAATCGAATCCTCAATCTACAGCGCAGAAGGCAGAGCTAAGCTGACAGTATATCTCCTTAGCAAATTTCATCAAAATCTGTTTAGCCGTTAAGCCTTAAAAAAGGGGTTAAGCAAACAGACATACAGAGAGTTTCGAAATTATAATATTACTTCTAGTATGGATGTATGGATCATTATATAATTTTCCATTATTTCAACGTTTATAGAAAGCCAACCATAGTAAACAATTTTAAAGCCAACATATAGTTTTTTGTTTTTTTTATAATTATGGGTGTTTTTTATCATTCGTGTATGATACAAACACATTAAAAATCTAAATTTAATTTGCCAAAGGTGAAAATTCCTATTGCATATAAAATGTGTTATAGATGATATACATCGCTACTAATATGTATTATAAATGCAAAAGTAACTCCGTTTGTCTGTTTGTTACGTTTTCACGGCTAAACCACTAAACTGATTTTGATGAATTTTGGTATAGAGATAGATGGGACCTTGTAGAAGGACATAGGCTACTTTTTATGTAGGTAACACACGTGCGAAACCGCGGTCATCAGCTAGTATTAAATCAATTGTGCTTCACATTATGTAAGTATCATTACATGGTATAAAACAAAGTCGCCTCCCGCTGTCTGTCTGTCCCGTTGTATGCTTAGATTTTTAAAACTATGCAACGGATTTTGATGCTGTTTTTTTAATAGATAGAGTAATTTAAGAGGAAGGTTTATATGTATAAAACATGCATAATATAGTAGAGAAACACTGAAAATTTTAGAGGTTTCTTATGTGGTGTCGTAAATAAACTCATTTTTTTGTGCTTACATTGCAAACGCTGGCTGAACTCTACGAGATAGATCATAATAATGTACTACAGTATTGTACACCCTCAAAAGGTCTACAAAATAGTCTGCGATGTTATATTGGCTTTCTCTTAGGGATAACCATTCTGTAGTATAATTAGTATCAGCATTGCACCCGTGCGGGGCGGGTCGCTAGTACAAAATAATGCATAATATGACTGGCCTGTCATCTCAGTAGCTCTACCTTCTTCGCTAGTAGGTTGAGGGTTCGATTCACTCACAGGATAAACATTAGTGTGAAGAACAATTTGGGTGTTTGTTCTGTGTCTGGGTGTTATAAAGTATCATAAGTATGTATTTTTTAATATATAAGTATTCTAACAGATATCTAGTCTCCATAATACAAGCTATGCTTAGTTTGGGGCTAGATGGTGTTCTGTGCATTATCCACCTATACTTATATTTATATTTATATAAGGAAAATAGTTCTATAATTGTCCATCGATTCTTTGCTTTATTTTTTTTGTAGAGGTCTAATAATAGAAGCCTTCAGCTTGCCTGGGAACACTCCTACATGGCGATTATGAAACTTTTATCAATGTCTATCAGTTTCGATTAGTAATAGGCATTATTTAATGGATTGGTATTACGTATGTTCGGTTTCTACATCAGTTTCTATTCATATGACAACTTGTGTTACAATCCACATCTAACTTTTGTTATACGAATTCATAAAAGTCACTGAAACATACTTATGCTTTTAGTAATTAATGTTTTGATAGAATCAGAGTTCATCAGAGTGTGAATGAAAAAGATCTCAGGCACAGGTTAATTAATATTGTAACTATCACATTCACACAACTTTTGTTGTTATTTTGTCATATCCAACGTTATTCTTGTTATTTAGGGAACTGATTAAATTATGAATATCTAATGGAATAATTGGGTTTAGAAGTATAGTCTCTATAGAGAAGTATTGAGTTGCCATCAATGACAAAACGTTTTTACTTGAACTTTTGATTAATATAATATTGCCAATTAAAAAGTTATTAATTGCGTTTACTATGTCAGTAGAGTTTGTACTAGTTTTATTAATTACAATGATTTTATTTATTGGCTCTTTGGGCAGTTTCCTTTTATTGCTGTTTATTACCTTACAAGCGGCTTTTGTTTATTTCGTTGATATCGTATCGTATCGTATTTCGTTTATAGTGTAAGTCTTTAGTGCTTTTTAAATGAGCCTTATAATCCTTTTAGTAATTTGGAATATTTATAATATTTATCTTTATCCAATTCATTCCAATCCAATTCAAGGACACATCACCTTTTTGAATTTCCAAAAGAGTTTATTTTATATATTTTTCTTGCAACATAATTTAATACCACTATACCATGTAAGTATTATGCAGATGGTAGTGTTATCGAATTTGTTCTCATGGAGGGTTCATGTTGGTCAGTAAAATTGTAAGAGAAACTGGCATAGGACACTTATTAGGTAGGTAATAGGTTCGAGCTAAATTATTAAATTTTAGGTAAACCTCGGACAGATTATTTAAAATTAAATAGAAACGGCTTTTATAATTATCATGTTTTGTCTATTTGTTTAAAAATTTACTTACGCTATATTAAGATGTTGTCAACTGTGGAAACACAGCGAGTGGTGGATGGCTTAGACAACATAATAAAGGACACTATATCGTCGGTTTTGAGTATTCATCTGGACGACAAGGTGACAAGGGATGACAAGGCTGCAGGATTTGCTTCCTGTCAAATTTGGAAGCTTAGGTATTCGCAAAATTTTAAGTGTTGCCCTACCAGCGTTCTTGTCTTCCGTCTACAGCACTAGTAATTTTGTTGAAAAAAATCTAATTTCGTCTCTTCCAGCTATAACTTTGCATTGGGTAAATATTTAAATTCTTGTTAATTAGGTTATATAGGTGGGCTGATTGTCTTATATATTGGCTACGGGAAAATATAGTTTTAGTGCCAACAACCTTAGCAACTATGTCTTTTCTTTTACAGTTTTCGATCCTTGGGTCATTATGCCTTTTTAAGGTAGCTTGTTAAGCTAAGCGTAGCTTGTTGTGTTTTAAGGTAGGTAATTATATATCTTATATAATTTCCTGACAGTCAATAACTGGCTTAAAGAATAAAGCAGATGCGTTGGAAATCTATATGGTTTGAAGTACATAACCTTTATTAGTGTTCTCTGTGCTCTTTCTAGTTCTACAAATTTAGTTTTTGACGCTCCGCCCCATATAAAGATACAATATCCTAGAACCGATTGAACCAAACCAACATACATGTTATTTAGTAAAGATACTTGAGCAATATGTCGCAAGGTTTTGAATACCCAAGTTAACTTTCTTAATCTGATGCTGAGTATTTTGATCTGTGGATACCATGTTAAGTTCTGATCCAGTGTGACTCCCAAGTAGGTACTTTGTTTTAGACACTCTATGGCCGCTATCAACCAAAGTGAAGCCACCATTTAATGTATGTGCGCATTTAGAGGGTTGCCATTTGTTAAATGGTTCCCTATAATTGGGTATAATTTGTATGAATTAGTATAATATTGTGGTTGTTAAATTAAAGGACAGTCACACGGATCAGTGTGGGGTAAGTTTACAGAATGTATGCGGATGTTAAAATTGCTTCCTGGTTGAGTTCTTCTGGCATCACCCATAAAATTTTATATCTAGACAAAGCTCAAAACGCTTGGAACAGTGCTTGCCCTAATTCCGCTCCCCCTAAGAACCTTTCCGCCCAACGGCAACAGGACGGGCCCCTATGTGAGCTTACATGGAATCATCTGTTAGAAACATGCTCAAGCTTCGTAGATGCGCCCTAGCCGTTTTGAAATGGGAGTCAGGATATTGGTTACAAGCACTGTTAAATGATGGTCATTTAACATTAGCACCTTATTAGATCCTACAACAGATTTTCGAGTTGAAATTTGTCTGCGGTTGGGTCCGCGGTGCTGCGCCCTTCATCTATGTCAGTGCGGTACAGCGGTCGACCAGCTTAGTTTCCACAGGTTATCGTGTTCTAGGGCCGTCGGTAGGAATGCTTGCTACGCAAGTATTAACGATGTCATTCGTCGCGCACTTACTAGCGTCAACGTACCAGCTGATACGTGACACGTATCAACCGAACGGTCTGATACGTGATTAGGGTAAGAGGCCCGATGGTATGACTCTTGTCCCTTGGGAGATGGGTAGGCCATTAGTGTGGGATGCTACGAGTACTTGAGTTGATCCTGGCCGCATCTCATCTGCCGGGGACTTCCGTGCGGCGGTGCGGCAGCTGAATGTACCGAGGACCTCAAGAGTCGCAAATATGCCGGTCTTGATAAGGCCTACGTTTGAACCTTTTGGAGTTGAGACCCTGGGCCCGTGGGGAACAGAAGCCCACCGTGTTTTCTAAATTATTTCACGACGCACAGTGGATCGAAAATTGTCTTTCCATAGACATAGGATTTTTTTTGTCAACATGCTTTTTCTTATTGGAAACCAACACAGAATCTTATTAAGATCCCACACTTAATCATATTTATGCACCTCACGTGTGTAGGATGCATTAATGATTTTTTGAATAAAAATATGTATGGAGAAAAACATGAAAGTCGATATTTCTCGGCTTTCGTGCGCGTGCCTATTATTTCGTCTGGTAAGAATAATGTCTTTATTTTTTACTATTTTTTGACATATAGGGCACTCGATAAACTTCAAATGAAAAAAAATGTTATTAGATTTTTTTTTAATATATTTTATTTTACCTTTAAAAACTATTAGAAATTGTTAAACTACAGCTGAATTTGAGTTTGTCAGAAGAAGATGCAGACATTCTCCAAGAATTTTGTCGAAGATTTAGCCAATCTGTGATAAAAAGTAGGAAATTGCGAAATGTAATTCAGAAACTTTCAAAAAACACTATGCTGATTGGTTGCAACAGAACATCGAGTCGCCAACTTGTGTACGTGAAAATATACGACCGCAAGAGTTACTAACTGCAATATAAAGAAACAAGTGAAGCTGGCTGATTGTATTTACCCTCTCCAAGTACATCAACTGTTGGAACATCAACAAAAACAGCTCCAAGTCCGCGCAAACCTTTCACAGACCTTGGAACAAAACACAAGATACGAAGGATTGTTGATTTCAATTATAAAGGCCGAGAAAGTTCGGAATTGGCCTTTGCTTTAATAGCTAACATGAAACATGAGGGCAACGATGATTTAGCAGCAGAAAAAAAGAAGTGGGCTTTTTTCACCCCTACTAAAGCGTAGGTTTATTACTGTCACTTAAATTGTCAAAGTGGCAATATTGACGTTGAGAGAATCTGCCACTGAAGAAGGTCTTCAAAATGTGTATCCAACATATTACAAAATTCGGCAAGCTAAAATGTATTGCTTTCCTCCGAAAGACGCAATTGCTTTTACTGATACAATGGCCATAGTAGCTCTTCAAGCATCACTTGACATACTGTTACCAGAATAATAAAAAGTTTACCTAAAGGGATTAATAGCCAATCAATGACTTGAAAATCGAAATGGGGATTCGGTGGTGCCTCCAGTCAGAGCAGATAGAAACAAAGTTTCGAAGCAGATGGAAAAAGTGGTGAATCAGTTTTCATGACCACTTTGGTCCCGCTAAATCTTACTGCTGGAAATGAAGTCATATGGGAAAACCCATAATCTTCATAAATGAGTCAAAATTAGTTATACAAAAACATATCTTCATAAAAGAGTTCATCTTCATAAAAGAGTCTAAATTAGTTATTCAAAAACAGCTGTCCGCAATGGAAGAAGAAATACGATCCCTGAGTAACACCAAATGCAATACAAACCAAATTACTCACAATCTTATAATGACCACCACCAGCAGTGGCTGTTTCCATTTCAGTCTACTGACCATGCTGGTAGAAAAGCTTATAAACTTGCTATCTTACTCAGATGGTAATCGAGGCTACCAGGGTACCAGACGTTGAGGGCCACACAGCCAATTGCTTAGACCTGTTGCTGACTAACCAACCGGATCGCCATTCAGTATCGGTGTTGCTTCCTTTGGGCACTTCTGATCACTGTGTGGTTAAGTCTGTATCGTCATACTCGCCACCGGATCCCTCGCCTCGAGGATGTAGGCGACTGTGGCGTTACAAGTCAGCAGACTCGGATGAGATGCGTCACTTTTTTGCATCTTATCATTGGCGGCAGACCTGCTGCAAAACCTTATCAAATTAACAATTTAGAAGCAGTTATGAGAAGAGAAGTTGCAATCGATCTATAAAAAATAGGAATATCTTCACTGCATGCTCGCATAAACAGCATGGAATGCCTATTGCACAAAGCCTACAGACAAGATTTAAAGACTTGGTCCGTAAGAGAAGAAAATAAAAGAATAATGGAAGAAAAGAAAGAAGAAATTTAAGCCAAGTTCAGAAAAGAAACTGGTTTATTCATTGATGTTGTTAAGCAAGGATCGGGAACAACCAATGATGGGAAAACGGTGAGAAAGTTTTTCGAGTTCCCTGAAAAAAACCGCAGCTATAACTAGGCTTGAAGAAGAGCTAATACGAAGACTTGCAGTCATACTGCAACTCATATCATCGGGTGAAACAATAAACGCAGAAAAAATCAAAGAATACACCCGAAAGACTGCAGAGCGATACACGGAACTGTACAATTAGTACTATATGTCAGCAACCATTCATAAGGTTCTTATACATGGTGCTGACATGGCCAATGTAGCGATTGTGCCCATTGGTAAATTATCCGAAGTAGCCTCAGAGGCTAGAAATAAAGACTGGCAAATACAGAGAGTCTCATGCTCGGAAGACAAGTAGGGTTGATAACAATCAAGATGTTTTAAATATGCTGCTTCTTTCATTAGACCCCTACATTTCTTCCACACATGACCTGTACTGAATGCAGCACGGAAAAAAGAGTTCAGTTCCGAAGCTTTAGGTCTTATGTCTTATGGATAGTAATCCGGAACACCTTGAGACAGAATTCATAGATGTTAAGTAACATTGATCCAGAAAACATGGGTTCCAACACAGATTCTGATATGGATGTGTCTTTTTAAAATGATGTATAGCGATTAACTTTGTAACTTGAAGGTAAGTCATGAGGCCAGTCATGTGGATGAGGCTCTGGCGGTCGGCTGATAGCGGCATAGCGCAGCCTACATCGGCATAGCTAAATCTTTTGGCCGCCGACGGGCAGCAGCGTCGGCGGTGCTAGAAACGATCCCTAACCCGCTTGCCCAGCGTGGGGATTATGCGCATATACCCCCTAATGATGAACGCAAGAAGGAAATGGCCCTCAGTTCCCGGCCGCCACGGTGTTCCTGGTCATGGTAGCGACCATGGTAACGGCGGGGCAAGGGGTGCTAAGAATCACCGGGCTACCGCAGGCTACCTACAAGAACTGACCCTGGCAACGTATAACGGACGAACTCTGAGGCTCGACGAACATCTAGCACAGTTGGAAGTGGAGCTGGAAAACATTAGGTGGCATGTCCTGGGGTTATGTGAAGTCCGTAGAGAGGGAGAGGACACCATTACCCTAAACTCGGGCCATCTTCTGTACTTCCGCGAGGGTGACCAAACATCACAGGGTGGCGTAGCTCACTAACAACGTTCTAGAACTCTCCACTGTGTCGACCAGGGTAGCGTACCTGATCCTTCGACTATCCAAGCGGTATTGTATGAATACCTATGAATACCAAATAATTGTTATGGAGGTAGAAATCACAGATGGCAAATGCTCGTCAACTTCCTAGAGAAGGAGGGGCTCTTCTTGATGAACTCATTCTTTAAGAAGAAGCCCCACAGGAAGTGGACGTGGCGAAGCCCGGACAATGTGAAAAAAAACGAGATCGACTTCATCATGACAGATAAAAGGTATATATATATATTCAGAGATGTCTCCGTGATCAACAGGCTCAATACCGGATCAGATCACAGACTTGTTCGAGGCTCTTTGAATATCAATCTTAGGCTCGAAAGAAACCGTCTGGCAATAGAGCGGAACCGAGGGTCCAAAGTATTCACTCAGCAGCTTGGCAGGAGCTACCCGCCATTATGACCACACGATGGCCGAACCGTACTGTCAAAGCCGGAGACATTATCAGAGATCGAGGACTTCTATGGCCGACTGTATGCGGCACATGCTCCTTGCCCTCAACGTAACAACCACGATTCCAAAGCCACCCTCACCCGCCACTACACCGTCGAACTGCCGGAGATCAGCCAAGACGAGATCGTATTTGCCCTGAGACAGCTTAAAAATGGAAAAGCCCCGGGTGATGACGGAGTTATTTCAGAGCTTCTGAAGGTTGGAGGAGCCCCTGTTGTGCAGGAGCTGCAGAGCCTCTTCAACTCCGTACTTCATTGTGGGAGAACTCCAAAGGCGTGTAACGAGAGTTTGGTGGTTCTGGTTTTTAAGAAGGGAGATAAGACTCTTCTTAAAAATTACAAACCCATCTCGCTGAGCCACGTTTATAAGCTGTTCTCTCGGGTCATAACGAATCGTCTCGCCAGAAGACTCGACGAGTTCCAGCCACCGGAACAGGCCTAGTTTTGCGGAGGATATAGCACCATAGACCACATTCACACAGTGATACAGAAGTCCGAAGGGTATAATCAGCCCCTGTGTCTGGCTTTTGTAGACTAGGCTGACTCTGTTGAAACACACATACCTCGGGCAGATTTTGCAGTTAGGTAGAAACAACTTTGAGAAGGAGGTCAAGAGGAGGATTCAGCTGGGTTGGGCAGCGTTTGGTAAACCACGTCGAGTTTTCTCGTCACCCATACCGCAATGTTGAAACGTGGACACTCACAGTACGGCTAGTCCACCAGTTTAAAGTCACTCAGTGAGCTATGGAACGAGCTATGCTCGGGGTTTCTTTGAAAGATAGAATCCGGAACGAGACTATCCGACATAGAACTAAAGTTGTCGACATAGCTCAGAGACTTAGTAAGCTGAAGTGGCAGTGGGCTAGCCATATCTGCAGAAGAACCGAAAACCGTTGGGGTAAACGAGTTTTTTAGTGGAGACCGCGGCTCGGCAAACGTAGTGTAGGACGCCCTCCGGCAAGGTGGAGTGACGATCTTCGAAAGGCTGCCGGCAGAAGCTGGATGCGTCGAACTGAAGACAGGGCGCAATAGCGCTCATTAAGGGAGGCCTATGTCTAGCAGTGGACTGCTATGGGCTGATGATGATGATGATGATGATGATGATGATAATCGTAATGTTATTTGAATAATGAGTAAAATACAATATATTAATAAAAAAATCAAAAACATTTTGTTCACCTGAAGTCCATCGAGTGCCCTATATGTGCTATATGTCAAAAAATAGTAAAAAGTAAGGACATTATTCTTACCAGACGAAATAACGGGCACTCGCACGAAAGCCGAGAAATATCGACTTTCATGTTTTTCTGCATACATATTTTTATTTGAAAAATCATTAATGCATCTTAAACACGTGAGGTGCTTAATATGATAAAGTCCAAATAATATTCTGTGATGGTTTCCAACAATAAAAAGCATGTTTACAAAAAAAAAAATTCCTATGTCTATGGAAAGGGCTTTTTCGATACACTGCGGCGTCAGGTAGATACATTGCGTTACCCAAGATCTGGCTCAGCGTATTAGCATTGCAATTCAACGTGCCGCCAGTGTCTTAGAAACGCTGCCCTCTGGCAGTGATCTGGATCAGTTGAGCTATCTGTAGATCGTTTTAATCGGTCATTGAATATCTCAACTGTTTCACATTTATTTTACATTATTCTGTACATTTCTGTAATTATTTTTGTACATAAATGTGGAGAGTAGAAATAAAAAAAACAAACATTATTAATACTTAATTAAATAAGAATATAAAAATTTTCAACAATCTATATACAATCGCGAAATTTGAGCCCCTAAATACTGAAAGTAAGAAGATTGAAAGCATTTTGCAGACGGACCTAGGCTACTTTTATGTAAGTACCTACCTACCACGCGTGCGGAGCCAAGGGATAAAGCTAGTCTACTTATTACACTAACCTGCTAAAAAGAGTGCCCAGAAAATCATGGTATCGTCGATGTTTCACTTCTACTTCTACTTACATAGGTAGGTAAGTTTAAATAACCTGGAGGTATCTTATCTTATATAAAAAATTAGCTTAATCTTAAATATTATTCACTAGCGGTCGCCGTTGTCTTTCCTCGATGTTTCTTTGTTAATATTTTCTGTTATGAGAAAATTGAATTTGCGCAGCAAATCGTTCTGTTTTTTAGGGATGTCCACAAGGAACCTTTATAGTTTCGCTATGTTCGTCTGTCTGTCTGTCAGATATTGCATCTTGCTCTTGTAAGATATTAGTTAGTCTAATCTCAAATTAGTTTTATCGTTACGAATGCGAATGTAAATTTTACGTAATACGTATGACCCTTATGAAATAAAAACGAACAAATAACGGTTTTTAGAGATCGTTTACATGTAAATGGGTGTTAATTTTTAAATATTTTATCATCCTATCGTGTAGCATATCTTTCAAAAATAGATCTTTACTTTGAGGTTTCTCAAACAGTTATTCGATACAGATATTCTTTTGATATATAACGCTTCAGAGATCAGTGTCCCTCCCTACAGGCTAAACTGCTGTTTGGAGAAACCTGGAATGTTTAATGAAATAGTTGTATATAATGAAATACAGGGAAAAGTATCACGATTTAAAAGGGTTCACTAGGTTTTGGGACCCATAAGCCCATACTTTTTTTTCTATGCTATTTAGATCGGCTTAGGAATTTTAGGCTATATATGTCATTGAAATTTCAAATACTATGGAATAATGTTAGCAGTCTACTTATAAAAAATCCAGTAAGGGCTAACTAGCAGCATACAGCAGGTATTTTGTGTGTTCATAACATTAATAAACTATAACCAGCATTGTGTTTTCATATGACAAATGAAAAACTGGCTGAAAATCTATTTACAATTATTGATTTGGGCTTGAGTTTTTGAATAACTTCTTATGGAAGGGTAAACCGCTTCGTTACGTAACGCGTTACGGCGCCAGTCTGTCTGGCTTTCTCTTTTCTCACTCATACGGCAGCGGTAGGCAGGCTCCTCCTCTCTCACTTTAACCCACAGCACTAGTTAGATTAGTTTAAGTTATCACTTCATACTGGCGTCCCGAGACGCACACGTTTATTTTTTTCTAAAGTACGTATAGGCCCAAATGTGCAAGAGAATAAACCGGATATTTTTGTATTTATTAGCCATTTTCGGCTACTAAAATTTTACGATATTTTGGCATAACAAAGCATACAGTCGTGCCGAAATATCGGGTTTAATATTAACGTAAATCATGGATAATTTCCCGTTTATAGTAAACATTATATAAATAAATAAATGTAAATAAATATTAGTAAACAATGCACTCAACACCATCTGGCCCCTTACTAAGCATAGCTTGTATTATGGTGACCAGTAGGGCGATTATGGTACTCTTGATACAACCAATGTCTATCAGTTTCGATTAGCAATCGGCATCAATGTCTATCAATTTCGATTAGCAATAGGCATTATTTCAATCAATCATATACGATATATTTAAATGCTTAGTACGCTGAACACGGTTCCTACCACAATCTTACTTTGTAAATTGGTCGAGTTATAGTTTGACTTGTGTTTTATTTTAATGTAATCGACAATGTTATTTTTATTTTGGAAAACTACCGAACATTCTACAGTTTTGTTATAATATTAAAAATGATTTGCAATCAGCTTAGGTTTATAGGATTAACGGCTTAAAAATTGCTGTAATCAAATTGTGAGGATTAAACAAAATTGAAATCAATAATGGTTCTGTTTATAATTGATTTTATTCCTGTCTTCTTCAAGTTTTCTTTATTCCTGTCTTCTTCCTGTCTTCTTAATTTAGTCTTCTTCTCTTATCGTATCACAATATCTTTTGAAACAGTGTGTTGAGAGCATTAAAGTGCGTATCAGTGCCGGTTTACTGTCATAAGTTATTTGTATGACATTGGTAGTGTTTATACTTCTGGCGTTGCATTTATTTTTAAACGAAAATTGTTGCTATCCTTATCGTACTGCACGGAAATGAAAAGGACCGCAATAGTCTAATTTATTTAGTTTTAAAAAATGCAACAACAGAATCTCAACCATTATTTACTAATAATTTCGATAAAAATAGTATTATAATATATAGATACCAATAACACATTTCACTTTCAAAACATTCGTGAGTTGTACTATACATTTTGTTCGGTTACACACGTAATATTTTGTCGATGTAGGCACCGACACTGTTTCAATTCGTCTAGATAATTATTACAAGGTTGAGTTTGATCCGCGGTTCGCTCGTTGCCGCTCGCATTCACGATTCGCACTTCATAATAAGTGAGTAAAAAGTTATCAAAAGGCCAATAACACATTTTTATAGTGTGAGGACTAACGTTTTTATGTAAAAATATTTATTTACAGACATATGACAGTTAAAACAATAATGTGGCATATCTATCTTGACTACACAGAGTACCTGCAGTTAAAACTGAATATTTTTTGTCGACTATTAAAAAATAAATACAGTTAAAGCAGTTCTACTATAACAGGCTACCGATTTAGCCACGCTATTAAACAATGAAACGTAAGTACATTTGCTCCTTGCATACATGTTGTACCTTTCAAAGGAAACAACTTAGAAAAATGTGTATCAAGTATTAGGCAGTATCCCCAAACTATTCATAGCTTTAAATTATTATATCATATATACAGTGGAGTAGGAAGCGACTCTGTTGTTGAGTCTGTAGGGAACCCCTACATTATATTGGCACAACACAATACTCGTACATACCTAACATTACATTATAACACTACATTACATTACATTACATTACATAACATTACACATAAAACATAAACAAATTAATTCACAAGCATAGTCAGGCAAAACCCGTAGTATGCGCCAGGCGAGTCGCAACCGCATTCCTGAGCCGCAAGGCGCAGTAAATACCTACCGATGCGCGCGCGGCGACCGACGGCGCTGCGCCGCGCCTCCAGTCGAGAGAAAGCCTTCTACCGCGATACTGTCTTGCGCTTCCGCTTACCTTTAGACCAGCTCTTAATTTCTACCTGTGCTTATTTCTACTTCATTTCTTCTATACTTGTGTGATTGTGAACTATCGAACTATCTGTGTAAACCTGCCTAGTGTCTTACCTAATAAAAGGATTGTTCCAACTTAACCTGCACGGTGTGGACTACATCATTTACGCTGCATCCCACACACAACACCAACAACATAAAGGTAATCCTAAAGTACCAACCACAACTGGTGACCCCGAATTGTGCACGTCGCAAATATATACATACAAAAACAAAATAACATCTTTTTTGTGGTAGTACAAACGATAGTACCTACTATGGAGAACGTGAATACAAAGGAACGTAAGCGCGTAGAGACGCCCGAAGAAGCTTCGACTTCAAACCCATCACAAAATTCAGTCCACCACATAAAAATTCCCCCATTCTGGCCAGAAAAACCAGCGATTTGGTTTGCCCAAATAGAAGGAATTTTCGCTATATACAAAATCACCGACGGGACAACCAAATTCTACCACATTCTTGGAAACCTGGATAGACAATACGCCACAGAAGTTGAGGATATTCTCGTTGGACCTCCGGACTACGATAAATTAAAAGCCGAATTAATTAAGCGATTGTCAGCCTCGCGGGAAAATAACGTCAAACAATTATTAATGCACGAAGAGCTTGGTAGCCGTAAACCTTCGCAATTTCTCCGTCACCTACAACATTTGGCGGGACCGGAAGTGCCCCAGGATTTTATTAAAACAATATGGACCAGCCGGCTACCTACGGGAATTCAGCCGATCATCGCATCCCAGACCTCGCTGTCCCTAGAAGCATTGGCGGAACTCGCCGACCGGATCAATGACATCGCACCATCTACTCGCCAGGTCGCTGCTACCTCATCATCTTCACCCATTGACGAGCTGACTCGACAGGTTGCTGAACTTACCAGACAAGTCAGTGCGCTCACCACGCAGGCCAATCACAAATCACGATCGCGGGAACGAGGACAAGGAAACCGCAACCGATCGCCGTCGTGTCGCTCAGACTCCAGCTATCGGAGGTTCCCAGTTTGCTGGTACCATACCAGTTTTGGTTCGGAAGCCCGAAAATGTTTGAAGCCGTGCGACTACAAGGCGGGAAACGCCCGGGGCAATCACTAGAAATAGCGACCAACGATTGCCAGAACTTCACCGGTCGCCTATTCATCACCGATCGTGATTCCAAAGTACAATTTTTAGTGGACACTGGTAGTGATATTTGTGTTTACCCCGTATCCGCGTTTCGGGAGCGCCGTAGCAAGACTTCTTATCAACTAAGTGCTGCTAATGGTTCCACTATCGACACCTATGGCTATCTCACACTCAACTTAAACTTAGGTTTGCGCCGCGCTTTTCCATGGCGTTTTGTCATTGCGGATGTAACAAAAGCCATAATCGGTGTTGATTTCCTTTCGCACTACCGGCTCGTTGTCGATATCAGCAACCAAAGGCTCATCGATAGTCTAACCAATATCAGCACCGTAGCTTCCATCGCTGCACCGGACAGCCTAGTTTTAAGTGTAAAGGTATCGTCTTTAGGTAATGATGGTTATCACGCGATATTAGCACAGTACCCCGAAATCACACGACCAGCTGGTACTCCAGGTATTGTCAAACACCACACCAGGGCCCCCCGTGTCATGTTCACCCCGCAGGCTAGCCCCTGAAAAACTCAAAATAGCCAAACAGGAGTTTGAGGCCATGTTAGCAAACGGGACAGCCCGCCCATCCGATAGCCCCTGGTCATCTCCCCTGCATCTGGCCCCCAAAAAGGACAACAGCTGGCGCCCGTGTGGCGACTACAGATTTTTAAATGCCAGAACCATACCTGACAAATATCCAATTCGCCACATTCACGATTTTTCTCACTACTTGTCGGTTGTAAATTTTTTTCCACTATAGATTTAGTAAAAGCGTACAATCAGATTCCGGTCGCCGAACAAGACATCCCCAAAACTGCAATCACAACCCCTTTCGGACTCTACGAATTTCCATCTATGACATTTGGGTTGCGCAATGCTGGACAAACATTCCAAAGGTTTGTAGACGAGATGACACGTGGCCTAGACTTTGTTTATCCATATTTGGACGATTTTTTGGTATCTTCCAAAACACAGGAACAGCACGAAGACCACTTGCACCAAATTTTCACCCGCATGAGAGACTACGGAGTACTCGTTAATACTACGAAATGTGTCTTTGGAGCCCCTGAAGTAATATTTTTGGGCTACAAAATCTCCGAAAAAGGTACTGAACCTCTGGACAGCAAAGTACAAACTATCACAGATTTTCCAGTTCCTAAAACGGTCAGGGAACTAAGGCGCTTTCTGGGCATGATAAATTTTTACAGGCGATTTATACCACACGCTGCTCAAATCCAAGCACCTTTAAACGCTCTTCTTGCCGGATCTGTCAAAGCAACCCACCCGGTCGACATACAAGGTAATGTTCTGCAAGCTTTCGAAACTTGTAAAAAAAAGCCTTTGCAACGCAACCCTTCTGGCACATCCCAACTCTCGAGCCAAATTAGGACTCGTCACTGACGCCTCAGATACAGCGATAGGTGCAGTTCTACAGCAATCGACAGACGGAGCCTGGCAGCCTTTGGCGTTCTTTTCTCGCAAATTAAGCCCATCTCAAATTAAATACTCTCCGTACGACCGCGAGCTTCTAGCAATCTATGAAAGCATAAAATATTTCCGATTTATGCTAGAAGCAACTCACTTCACAATCTATACGGACCACAAACCGCTCTGCTACGCATTCAACGAACGGAAGAATAGCTGCTCACCTCGTCAGTATAGGCACCTGGACCTTATAGCGCAGTTCACCACCGATATACAGCACATCTCGGGTAGTGACAATGTAGTCGCTGACACACTTTCTCGCATAGATGAACTGCAGACGCCGGTCGATCTAGAGGCTTTAGCTGAGTCCCAGGCTACCGACACTGAGCTCGCTGAATATCTCCGAGGCGAAACATCTCTTCGTCTGACTAAGATGAACTTCCCTGGAAGTCGGACAGATTTGTACTGCGATGTCAGTACACCGACACCCAGGCCGTTCGTTCCTAAACCACTTCGTCAACAAATTTTTAATTGCCTACACTCACTCAGTCACCCAGGGGCTAATGCTACCACCAAGCTCATCGCACAACGTTTTGTCTGGCCCCACATGCGAAAAGAGTGCCGTGAATGGTCCAGGGCATGTTTACCATGTCAACGCGCAAAGGTAACTCGTCACGTCTCTACGCCTTTGGGTACGCACGTCTTACCTTCTGCGCGCTTTAAATATGTCCACATAGACCTTATCGGACCACTGCCTCCCTCAAGCGATTACCGTTATTGCTTGACAGCAGTCGACCGTTTCACGCGATGGCCTGAAGCTGTTCCACTAACCAATATTACAGCAGAAACAGTGGCCAAAGCATTCATCTCATGTTGGGTGTCCCGGTTCGGTTGCCCTACGGACAGCGTTACCGACCAAGGTAAGCAATTTGAATCGGCACTATTCCAGCAATTGTCTAAGTTCATTGGCTTCACACATCGAAGAACCACCGCCTACCATCCTCAATGCAACGGCTTGGTCGAGCGATTCCACAGACAGCTGAAAACAGCTATAACCTGCCACGGTGAGCCAAACTGGACTGAAACCTTACCACTTGTTCTCCTAGGCATAAGAAGCGCTATCAAAGAGGACATCAAGTCATCGTCAGCTGAGTTACTGTATGGAGAGCCACTTCGACTTCCTGGCGAATTTTTCGACCAAAACATCGCCAACCACACCGTCGACATTGCTGATTTTTCAGCTCGGTTGAAATCCTTCGCCGATAAAGTTCGTCCGGTCCCAACCCAACACCATTCCACAAATAAGGTGTTTATTTTTAAGGATCTTACCACATGTAACTACGTATTTCTTAGGGAAGACGCGCTACGTGGATCTTTTCAACCCGCCTATACTGGACCCCATGAAGTTTTAAAAAGAGGTGCAAAATATTTCAAAATACATGCGAAAGGCAGAGATGTCACGGTATCAGTAGACCGCCTCAAACCAGCTTACACACTGTCTGATGACACGGCCTCAGCTGATGACCGCAGGCCTCCAGAAGAACGTCATTCACAACCTGCGACCTCGCATCCCCAAGATGCCATAATACGGACACGGTCGGGAAGACGTGTTCGTTTTCCGGACTATTATCGACCGTAAACACGGCCTCTGGGAGGGAGTGATGTAGGGAACCCCTACATTATATTGGCACAACACAATACTCGTACATACCTAACATTACATAATAACACTACATTACATTACATTACATTACATAACATTACACATAAAACATAAACAAATTAATTCACAAGCATAGTCAGGCAAAACCCGTAGTATGCGCCAGGCGAGTCGCAACCGCATTCCTGAGCCGCAAGGCGCAGTAAATACCTACCGATGCGCGCGCGGCGACCGACGGCGCTGCGCCGCGCCTCCAGTCGAGAGAAAGCCTTCTACCGCGATACTGTCTTGCGCTTCCGCTTACCTTTAGACCACCAGCTCTTAATTTCTACCTGTGCTTATTTCTACTTCATTTCTTCTATACTTGTGTGATTGTGAACTATCGAACTATCTGTGTAAACCTGCCTAGTGTCTTACCTAATAAAAGGATTGTTCCAACTTAACCTGCACGGTGTGGACTACATCATTTACGCTGCATCCCACACACAACACCAACAACATAAAGGTAATCCTAAAGTACCAACCACAAGTCTGAGGTAATATACGTTTGCGCAACATAGCCCCATGACACAATTCCGAGGAGGATGTCGTTGAGGATTATTGGACCACCGTCGTCCCCCTCAGATACAGAAAACGGTAAAGTAAAAACCTTTAATAATAATAATAATAATAATAATGCCGGACATTTCACACAGCATCATCTGGCCCCAAAGTAAGCAGAGCTTGTGTTATGGGTGCCACATGACTGATATACTACTTAAATACTCTTTTTTTTTTTTTTTGTAAATACATACATATTATACATAGAAACACCCAGACCCGAGACAAATACTTGCAGATCATACAAACATTTGTCCCGTGGCGGGAATCGAACCCGCAACCTTCTGCGTCTCAGCCAGACCTTAGCCCACTGCGCCACAGAGGTCGTCAAATTATTTATAGAAAGTACCCGGATGACCAAGTTTTGCTCGGAATAAACACCAAATATAACGACGCTTTCTAAAAATGAAATATAGATCAATTTATCGCCTCCGGAAGGCGGGCTGCATACTAAATTTCATGAAAATCATTAGAGCCGTTTCCGAGATTCAGATTATTTATACATATATACAAGAATTGCTCGTTTAAAGGTATTTGATATACATTAACCTATATACATGTTACACAGTTAAGCTATTTAAGAACCGGTCTTCTTCTTATCGTGTCACTAGTTATTTTGAGCCAGTGTTATGAAAGATTTAAAGAGCGCCTCTGGAACACTTTTATGTCCTCAAACTTTTTAGGTTTTTAAACCTGGTTAAAGCGATCTATAGATATCTCGACTGTTAGGCAAAGTACACTATTGATCTACAGAATCATTTTTACAATTTCAAAATATATCTTTATATGCAACATCGTTATCGGTTATCAACTTGCGCAGGTGGCTCAAGTTGACTTCATTGTCGAAAGTGTTTTGACCGATAGGATCGTTATTGGCTTTTTGTTTTGCGATTAATTGATAAACTACGAGCTACATATCTGGTTGTTCCCATGTCTGCGTCTGATTCCATCGACTGAGTAAGATTATTTCAAGAATAAGCCATATTTATTTCAAGTTAGGTTTTACAGTAAATCCTTTACTATGCTTCTATGTTTTTGGCACCTCTTGCAAACAAAAAAATGTACATCCACCTATTTTTTAGTTTCACGGCTCAGTAGGGCGATTATGGAACTCTAGTTACAATCAATGTCTATCAGAAATCTATGAAAACTGATAGAAATTGATTGTAATTAGAGTTTCATAATAAAGCCCTACAGTTATATAATTATAATAATTATAATAATGATAATACTATTTATTCTCAATTAACATGGTGCAATAATATCTTATAACAAAATTCAAAATCTTATGAAACTTTGACCTTACGATCGATGAACCGCGTAAACGGAAGCCCAGAGAGTAGTTGTCGATATGCTTTCATCGATTGTCGAAAAAGAGGTTTTTACGTGTTTAAACCATCAGAATCTGGCTGAAACACTCTATAATTCTCCTCTTGACCAGTTTTAAGCTCAATTAGGTTAAGCCGTAAGTCTTGCAAGAGGTTACCTGAGACCTGGAACTACGGCATTGAAGTACCTGCATATATACGTAAAGCCATTTTAACACTTTTGTTAAAATGGCTTTCTATCTTTATAGAGTATAAATGAATTGGTCATCTTGCCCTGTGCGAGACTTTACTTTGATGACTCGATGTTATAAGTGCCAACAGTATGGTCACGAGGCCAAGTCATGTCGGGATCCTACGTCCACCTGAGGCCACTGTGCTGCTCCTGGTTACTCTATTAAGATGTACATGTAAATGCACGAAGAAGACAGATGAACCAAATTGCGCCACTTGCGTCAACATTAATATGCCGAGTAAACATTGTACAGGAACTGCTGAATGCCCGGCAAAAATAATGGTACATTAACTCCATAGATTATGGAGTTGCCTAAGAGCGGCGTAATTTAAACTATTTTTAGTGTCAGTTCGTTTGAAGTAAGAAAAATATGATCACAATGCTACCCTAAAAACCTTAAAAACGCTTGAACATTTTCTAAGTTAAATAATTACCTACACATCAAAAAAAAATACTTACGTAACATTATTTTGTACCAGCTTACAATTCCTCTGCCTCGCGCAGTTTGTTTATCATTTGTTTTGTGTATATATTTTTAATTAGTTTGCATTATTTCTGGGTTTAAGCTTAGTTAAGATTTTAAATATTATTCTATATTAGGCGATTATTTTAGAATCTATTTAAGTAAGCTCTTCACGCCTGAAATACAGGATTACCTAGTTCAGGCTCGTGTTATGCATACCTTTAACTAAATAAGATTTTGAATTTTGTTATAAGATATTATTGCACCATGTTAATTGAGAATAAATAGTATTATCATTATTATAATTATTATAATTATATAACTGTAGGGCTTTATTATGAAACTCTAATTACAATCAATTTCTATCAGTTTTCATAGATTTCTGATAGACATTGATTGTAACTAGAGTTCCATAATCGCCCTACTGAGCCGTGAAACTAAAAAATAGGTGGATGTACATTTTTTTGTTTGCAAGAGGTGCCAAAAACATAGAAGCATAGTAAAGGATTTACTGTAAAACCTAACTTGAAATAAATATGGCTTATTCTTGAAATAATCTTACTCAGTCGATGGAATCAGACGCAGACATGGGAACAACCAGATATGTAGCTCGTAGTTTATCAATTAATCGCAAAACAAAAAGCCAATAACGATCCTATCGGTCAAAACACTTTCGACAATGAAGTCAACTTGAGCCACCTGCGCAAGTTGATAACCGATAACGATGTTGCATATAAAGATATATTTTGAAATTGTAAAAATGATTCTGTAGATCAATAGTGTACTTTGCCTAACAGTCGAGATATCTATAGATCGCTTTAACCAGGTTTAAAAACCTAAAAAGTTTGAGGACATAAAAGTGTTCCAGAGGCGCTCTTTAAATCTTTCATAACACTGGCTCAAAATAACTAGTGACACGATAAGAAGAAGACCGGTTCTTAAATAGCTTAACTGTGTAACATGTATATAGGTTAATGTATATCAAATACCTTTAAACGAGCAATTCTTGTATATATGTATAAATAATCTGAATGTCGGAAACGGCTCTAATGATTTTCATGAAATTTAGTATGCAGCCCGCCTTCCGGAGGCGATAAATTGATCTATATTTCATTTTTAGAAAGCGTCGTTATATTTGGTGTTTATTCCGAGCAAAACTTGGTCATCCGGGTACTTTCTATAAATAAAGGTTTTTACTTTACCGTTTTCTGTATCTGAGGGGGACGACGGTGGTCCAATAATCCTCAACGACATCCTCCTCGGAATTGTGTCATGGGGCTATGTTGCGCAAACGTATATTACCTCAGACTCAACAACAGAGTCGCTTCCTACTCCACTGTATATATGATATAATAATTTAAAGCTATGAATAGTTTGGGGATACTGCCTAATACTTGATACACATTTTTCTAAGTTGTTTCCTTTGAAAGGTACAACATGTATGCAAGGAGCAAATGTACTTACGTTTCATTGTTTAATAGCGTGGCTAAATCGGTAGCCTGTTATAGTAGAACTGCTTTAACTGTATTTATTTTTTAATAGTCGACAAAAAATATTCAGTTTTAATTGCAGGTACTCTGTGTAGTCAAGATAGATATGCCACATTATTGTTTTAACTGTCATATATCTGTAAATAAATATTTTTACATAAAAACGTTAGTCCTCACACTATAAAAATGTGTTATTGGCCTTTTGATAACTTTTTACTCACTTATTATGAAGTGCGAATCGTGAATGCGAGCGGCAACGAGCGAACCGCGGATCAAACTCAACCTTGTAATAATTATCTAGACGAATTGAAACAGTGTCGGTGCCTACATCGACAAAATATTACGTGTGTAACCGAACAAAATGTATAGTACAACTCACGAATGTTTCTGAATCAGTTGAGCTATCTATAGATTGTTTTTAACTGTCCTTAGATAGTTCAACTGTTTCACATGTTGTTTATGTTAATGTATATTTTTATGTACATTTTTGTATATAACAAATCAATAAATAAATTTTGTTATTTGTACTCACATAACGAACATAAGTATGAATTTATTAATTGAACATAATTAATAATGACAGGCATGCTCAGCATTTGCCATAAGATACAACACAAATAATACATACAACAGTTTAAATGCATATTAGAAATAATTAACTAAAACTAAAATATAGGATACAAACCAACGTATTCTAAATGAATATGAGGGGCCTCCTGAGCCCTCGCGGTCATTTTTTGGAACAAAATAAAACATGTCGCCGAGTCCGGCTTCTAGAAAACACGACCTTTCTTAGAGGACGGATGTTCCAAAAACTAACCATAATATTTGTTTGCTTGTCTCTCAAAATCTAGTCTTTTAGCATTGCTGCATTTTGTGTAAATTAAAACTTAATATATATGTGCCTCTCTCGCCTCTCTCTACTATAACATAGACGCACAGCACAGTGTTTCGCCGTTCATCCATCGAGATGGCAGACCGCACCGGCAGGGGTATGTAAAATCTTGAATTTTCACGATTATCTGCTACTAATTAGTAACATTTTTGTTAGTTTTACTTCATTTTAAATGTCAAAATGGTGGTACAATTATATTTTAGACAGTATTCGATTTTTGCACAAAAAATGTAATCGTAAAATTTTGTTCCGAAAAAGTCCACTTCGTCTCCTATTTAAATTTATTTATTTATAAAAAGTACTTACACTATTTTTACAGGGGCCCCTAATGCAAAAGTGTAAAGAAAAATAAAAGAATTAAAAACAATTAAACAATCAGAGCATTTAGACCTAGATAATATAAATAAACATGAACTTAAAAATTTAAAGGTACACATTAACATAAAATTCTTTAATTAATAACATTGAATTACATAATGTCAAACCAAATGTCAAAATGTCAAAAATAATAACGTAATTTCAAATAAAAGAAATAAAATAAAAACCTGTTAATCAATATACAATGTCAAATAATTTCGCAATATACATAAAAAATCTTCAATTAATAAATTCAAATTACATAAAGTCAAACCAAATAAATTATAAAAATTCGTCAATCAATATACCATGTCTAATAACTACACAATGTCAAATCTAATTATAATAGCACAGAATAAATAACAGAGTCCTGCGACATTCGCTCAGGGAGCATCAAAAAAGATCGACACTCTCCGCTACTAGATTGAGCGTGTGGATGGAACTAGTTAGAGGTGCCTTATTCAGGAGGTTGGTCCTTCCTCTTGGTACAGCCAATAGGGCGGGCCGCCTCCGTCAGTGCACAAACTCATCCGGCACATTTAGCCGCAATTTCTCTAAAATGCCTCGGTTGGCAATCATCCCACGAAGTATCCTAACCAAATACAGAGCGAGCACTGCATCTCTCCTCACCTCTAGTTTGTTGTATCCAACCATGCCTATAACAAACAAGGTTGGATACATCAACGGGAAGAACGGATAGATGCCGTAAATCTTTAAGTATAGAAATCTGGTAAATTTGTTTTGAATGCGCTCCACCATTTGACTGTATTTGGCCTCGTGTGGAGCCCATACCGCAGCATTGAACTCTAAATGGCTTCTCACCAATGCGTCGTATAGAGTCTTTACTGCTTTAATATTTGTAAAGTTGTTCGTCTGACGGAGTACAAATCCTAGGGTCTTAAATGCCTTCTTGCAGATGTTAGCCACATGTACACGGAAATGCAACTTGTCGTCGAGGCGAACCCCCAAATCTCTCACCAAATCGATTCTCTTCAACTGTGAACCCTTCAACTGGTAATTGTGGTGGATTGGTGTTTTCGCTCTACTAAAAGTTATGATGGAACACTTACTGACGTTGAACTGTAGTTCGTTCATAGCAGTCCACTCTACCACTCTGTCCACGTCACGTTGAAGGCGTTTACAGTCCTTTTCGTCTTTTATCGGTAAGAGTAACTTGAGGTCATCCGCGAACTACAAGCATTTCGCGTCCTTGACTACTGTCGGGAGATCGTTGCATCCCGCGTAGTCGACGTGTTGCTGCCGGTTCTTCATGTAGCTTGCGAAGAACCGCAGCAGTTTGGTTGTGCAGCCGATCGTCGCCAACTTCTGAAGCAGTATGTCATTATCGACCAAGTCGAATGCTTTTTTGAAGTCGAAGTAGGCGGCGTCGACCTGCACTCCGGCGTCGACCCGCGGCAGCATAAAGTTCATTGAGTCAAGGAGGTTACTAGAGGTGCTACGAGCCGGCCGGAAACCGTGCTGCGCATCGGATAGCCGTGACGACACTTGCTCCTGCATGCCGCGCTGCACCGCCGACTCGAAGACCTTCGCCGCCGTCGACAGAATGGCCACTGGTCTGAATTCGGTCACATCTGCTCCGGAGCCCTTAGGTATAGGAATAACTCTTGTTATCTTCCATCGTTCTGGAAAATGCGACTCCTCTAGGCAACGATTATAAACATAAGCGAGTGGCTCGGCCAGAGACATCCGACAGTCTCTCATAATATAGACCGGGATCCCGTCCGGACCTGCGGATCGCTTCGGCTTGAGCCTCGCCAACGCCACGCGCACCTCGGCCAGCGCCAGGCGCGGCACGTGCACACGCGCGGCACTGGCGTGACTCATCGCCTCCGCCGCTGCCACGTCCAGGTGAGCAACCGAAGTGCCGTTAACCGAATGAAAGTACTTTGCGAATTCCGTTGCACATTCTGTTTCTGTCAGAGTTCTTCCATTCAGGGAGATTTGCTTTCGGTTCACGGCCCCTCTCTTTGCCCTCACATAATTCCAAAACGATTTCGGATCCTCCGTCAGACGATGCTCCACTTGTTTCTGATGCTGCACCTGAGCCTACTCTATCATCCTTTTCACTCCGGCTCTACATTTCGAGAAAGCTGCATATTTGGATCCACTTACCTTGTACTGCTTGTGTAGTCTTGCCTTTACTTTAATTTCTCTGATTATCTCCGCAGTGTACCAATTTGGATATATGTATCTCGAGTTCTTTCTCGGCAGACGTTTTTTAGGAACGCAACTGTCAAAAATATCAAATAAAATTCTATAAAAACTACCTACGGCCTCTTCGGGATCTCGTATAACATAGAGGGGATTCCAATCCACTTCCGCTATCGATGAGTATAGTAAATGGTAGTCAGCTTTAGAAAAATTCCACTGCTGTTCGTCTATAGGCGGGGATGGCGGCGCGCGACGCACCGACACCGCGAGCGGCGGGTGCTGTTCGTCACGCGGCACCATTTCCTCGTCCGCGGGGCGAACCACAACCTCATGCATGCAGAGAGAGACTAACACTAAATCCAGTATTCGATCGTTACAATTTCGTACCTCATTTTTTTGAGCGAACTCGCAGAAAGCCATTACATATTCAAAATAATTGATTATATTATCACTACAAGAATACATATTAAAGTCACACATGAATTATATTTTGCGCACCAGTTTTCTAGTATTCTAAATAAAATCATAAAATCATTGTCATTACTATTTGGCGGGATATATACAACACTACAAAAAAACAAAAAAATATTATAAAAAAAACTGTCGCCCGAATAATCTCAAAAACACAATTTTCCACGTTTACGCCCGCTAGTACGTCCACCTTTTGTAAGTCTATCCGTGGCGCTGCCGCTAGAAACACCCCGCCGTGCTTTCTACCGTCCGTGCGGTCGCTCCTCAGTACTTGGAACCCCGGAGGTACTATTTCTGCATCGTCTATTGAGTTATTGCATCCCGTCTCTGTGATGGCAAAAAGGTCGCTGCCCGAACATTCTATGTTAGTAAAGAACCGATGTATCTTAGTTCTCAGCCCTCTAGCGTTCTGGTAATATATTTCAATATTACTTACTTGTTTTTTACGGCAGGTTCTGCGCGCCGCCGGTGCCGTCACGAAAGGGCTGGTTTGGTTTGCGTGCATTATATCTAGCTGGATACACAATCCATGGCTTAATTTTGGCGTTAACCGGCCATACTTCGGCTGACAGGCACATTTCCTCATACGGTACAGGAACTCCTATTTTGTATGACTTGTAAACACCCTTCGCTGAAAGTTCCGTCACTGAGCAGGTCCAGCCGGGACACAAGTCCCGCAGGTAAGTACGGATCTCATCGGCGCTTGACTCCATATTCCACAGATGAACATAGCTACGAGGCTCCACCGCCTTTAGTGTCGTTACAGTAGGGCCCGCCGTACCACTCAGTGAGGCTGGCCTGCGGCTTCGCCTTACTTCTGTCCACTGCTGCGGGACCTCTGGTCCTTGGTTCAGGCTATGAGTTGGACCCGATGATTCGCTGGTACTTGAACCTATTTCACCTCTGCGGGGCCGCGTCGCCTTGGTATTAGCGTCCTTGCCTGGACGTGGTGGTGCCACTGGAGCTGCGGTATTTGGTTTCATCGATACCGTCGACTTCGATTTCATTGCCGGTTTGTAAGCTGTCACTGGCAAAGGCTCCCGGGGTACCTCCTGGGGCTGGGGCGGGTTTGTTGCTACCGGAACCGGAACTGCGGCTGCCTTCTCGTACTTGCTGTGAAGCGCCTCCACTCGTGATGAATAGTCTTCTAGTTTTGCGTCGTAGTTGGTAAGTATCGATATAGCTAGACCAATCTGATCTCTCAGTATCGATACCTCCTGTCTTAAGCTGCGAACCTCTGCTGACAATTGCGATGATGCGTTTTCTACGCTACTTACTGGCTCTGCATCCGAAAGAATGGGGATTCTTTTTCGCTGGGTAACATTAGTATCGCGATTCTTCTTAGAGGCGGCGCCGGCAGGGGTCAGACTATTGTCTCCACCTTTGCTATTGATTTCTATAGAGAGATCGGAAGGCGTGTCGCATTTAGATGATGAATCCATGTTGGTTAGGAGAGGTGTTTTCTTTCTATTCGTTACTTTTGAGCTGTAATGCCGCACTCTAGAACCCACAGGAGTAGAGCTGTTGTTTCCTCCTTTTTTGGCAGCGCAGCAGCATTCAGGACATACCCAGGTATTCTTCTCGTCAATAGTCGAGTCTTTCCCACCGATGCACAGCAGATGATACCGCTTATTGCAACCTTCGATCACACATCGGAGATAGTCTTCATCAGGTATGCCACTATCACAGGCAGAGCAACTCATCATGTAACTATGACAAAAGTCGTAGGCGCGTGTCGTAGGCGTAGGATTCCAGTAGGTAGGCAGCGCGGTCAGTGCAGCGCGGGCGGGTGGTGGATGACGTACTGCGCGGGGTCGGTGCAAGAGCGCTGAGCGCGATTTGTTTTAGGTCAGTTACCGGACGGTTGACAAAATATTTTAAAATGTTTTTGCTTATAACTTTGGAATCACTAAGTCGATTAGAAAAAAGTAACAGTTACCAGAAAGGTGTTTTCACTGGTCACAAATTGCATAAACTCGCAACAGAATCACGTCACTTTTTTCCACTTTTTCAAATTAAAATTACGGAGCAAACAAACAATGATGTTGCTTTAGCGAGTTACATATATTTACTTTTAAATTTTTTAAATTATAAGTAGTTCTGATTTGTTCTGAAAAAGGTACCTTCGTATCCAATTATAAATATAGGTATCGATTTATTGTTCCATAATAGGTAACTCCGTACTCAGGCAAAGCTAAATTCTTCATGCTTGTTCACCAATTTGTCAATTGTTAGACATAAAATGAAAAGGGCTTAAGCTTTGCTTTGTATCAGCTCGCTGTTACCTGATAAAGAGCTTTAAAAAATATTTATTCAATAAAAACTTATTGTTTTAGTTTTTAACAATGCTGAATTGAGTGCATTATTGAACAACTCACAATATGAAGATGACTCTGATACTGGATAACCAACTGACAATGAGCCAGAATATTTATCAGAGAGTTCTTCTGCTTCGGAATATAACCACAGTAAAATTGATGAAGGCAACCATTTCGAACAAACGAATCCGCGAGGCCGCACTCTTGCTAGTGCTACAAATCGTACTCGTACGTCCAAATCCTATTCCACTTCGTGCTCGCACCCGTGGTGGTATACGTTGTATCGGTCGCTGTCGCACATGTGCTCCCAATGGTTTAAGAAGATTTAGGTCTCCAAGTCCTCGTTTTTATTGGAGCAGAGCCTCCTTTTGGAAACCTGCACCTGTTCTTACAGAACCATCCTAACCCCCGTCACATATTAGTGCAAGTGATGTTTTCGATTACTTCAAAGAGTACATAGGTGAAGATATTTTCGAGTTGATAGTTCAAAAAACAAACCAGAGCTCTGTAGAAAAAACTGGAAGAAGTTTAAGGTTAACCAAAGAAGAAACCACGCTCATGTCTTGCATAAATTATCCTCAAATCAAAATGTACTGGAATCAACGTTGGGCAGTTCCTCTTATAACTGAAGCTATGTCCCGTTATTTTATTTTTTGACATTTAAGCTGGCAGAAAATCCAAATAGCATGGGTTTTAAGTGCGCTAGAACCATTATGCGAATACCTTACATAAAAGATAATTTTGAAAGTGATAGGACATTAGGAAGATCAGAAAGAGGAAGCCACGACGTGCTCGTGAGTCCAGATGGCAAGGTAGCTCTCGTAAAATGGTTTGATAATAAACCTGTTATGTTTTATAATTTTCACTCAAAACGGGATATTTACCATGATATATGAGTTTTTCTGCTTCTCGATATTTCGGCACAGTTGCATGCGCCATGATCACGAGATATCTCGTGATCATGGCGCGTGATTATGTGATTATGTGCAAAACCATGATAGTTTTAAAAGTTATGTTATGTTTTAGTCAACCATTTACGCAGCTGATGAACCTGATTATTGTCGTAGGTATGACAGAAGTCTACGTCAATATATTTAGGTACCAACACCAGAAGTACTCAAAGAGTGCAACGCAAGCATGGGCGGTGTTGATTTGAAATGATAGACTGCTAGCTGTATTTCCAGCACTAGGGCGCACTAAGAAATGGACAGTCCGATTTGTTTCACTTTGCTTCGATCTGTCAATCACAAATGCGTGGATCAAATACAAAGAAGAACAAAAAGCAGAATTACTAAATAAATAAATACTTGAAAAAGCCAAAATTGTGTATTCTGTTTTGCCATTCATTTTGTAAAAATACTCAAAAGTAAGGACGAATGTACCAAAAACGAACAAATTGTAAGTAATTCAAATTGAACTCTATGTATTCCTTACGAACACCCAAAACAACTTTGTTCTGGCGAAAATGCAGTAAATGTAGTCTAAGGCTTATTACAAGCACATTAAGGTTCAGGTCTTAGGGGTATCAATCAATTTGTTCCAAAAATTGTACAGTCGTTCTTAAAGACCAAGAGCTATTTTCAAATTCAGGGCTTAGAAGAAATATACATTATGAATAAGATAGTAAAACTCCAAAATACTACAATAATGCAGGTTCATCCTGGTGAGAACCCATGAAATGCTTGTTTTATTTATTTTTATAAACATTTATTATAATATATTCGCACGGATCCAGTTGGTGTAGGATGCAATCTTTGTGTTGACACTGGGGTAGAATGCGTCTCCGCAGCTCCGTCTCCACGACACGATGCCGACAAGTACGTCCACATTTAAGTACATAGGGCCACCATCGTCACCCTGAAATAAAGAAAATAAATTGTTTTCAAAGGGTTACAGCTAAATAATAAGCGCTTCGGGATTTGAGTCTCACAAAGCTCCTAAGAATTTCAATGAATCAATAAATTTACTCTGAAATGAAGGTATTGCATCATATCCCAGAGTAGGCTGGTTCAAGTCCCGTTTGAGTTAAATTAAAATAATATAATTAAAATAAAATATATGAACTAATATATGAATAAGTAAGCGATTCTCAGAACTGTTCACATTAAGAACATCACATTATAATAAATAAATAATGCCGGACATTTCACACAGTATCATCTGGCCTCGAATTAAGCAGAGCTTGTGCTTGTGACACAAGACTAGTATTTGCAGATTATACCTATAAAAGAGCTTAAACTGACTGACTGACTGATTCATCATCGCCAAAACCGCCGAAGCTAGAAAGCTGAAATTTCGAAGGTACTTCCAAACTTACTATTATAGCTTAGACCCCCACTAAGGCGGGGTTTTTAGAAATGCAATCCCTAAGATGGAAAAAAGGTGTAAAAACGAATGTATGACAATTTTTAACGCGTGGTGCGATTTGCTTGAAACTTGATATGAATAAATAAATTGCAAAATAAATGTACAAGTGTTTCAGGATTTTTTCAAAATTCCTTTAAAAAAAATGCGGTCGAAGTCGCGAGCCACAGCTAGTACAAATATATGTCACGCGGTGGGTCTCGAACCCGCTACCTTCTGCGTCTCAGCTGGACCTTCGCTCACTGCGCTACCGAGGTCGTCAAATAGATTGTTTATAGATGAAATAGATGAAATGCTGTCAAAAAGTTTTATGCCTATCGGAGATTGAGGTTTGCTATGGAATGCGCCCCTTAGATTATCAGCGTCGAAGGTCAAATAATAATAAAATGTCTTGTCAAAAAAGCGGCCAAGTGCGAGTCGGACTCGCGCACCGAGAGTTCCGTAAAAACCTGTGGGTATATAAGTAAAAGTTCACCCATCACGACAATCGAGTCATAGTTATGGTATTTTTATTGCAAAATGAAATCCATCTAAAAATTTACGGTTTTTGCAATTTTCCCTTTTATCTGTGCTATAAGACGTTGCTTGGTACGAAATTTCAAGATTCTGTGTTCACGGGAAGTACCTTGTAGGTTTTGATTCCTTTGCGAGTGTTGAAAATTTGCGGAAATTTCGGGCATAAACGGCTGTATCTTTTGATTGCGTTGGCTTAGAAGTTTGTTTTTTTCAAAACTTTAAGGGATACTTCCACTCGTTCCTGAGAAAATGAGTCTTGACAGACAGACGGACGGACGGACAACAAAGTGATCTTATAAGGGTTCCGTTTTTTCCTTTCGAGGTACGGAACCCTAAACATTAGGCAAAAAAGCTACTCTTCTTAAGCTGCTTCTCTGTCCCACCAACATCAAAATGTTTTACCTCACAGGTGTCCTTATTCCCGAAGTCTAAAATTCCTGTGCAGATCATGTTCTGCGTGACTTCTGGAGAACGCGACCAGCGACCGTAGCGCGTTACACACTCGTTGTGGTTCACGGACCTCACTTGCGTTTGATGCAGCTGCGATGCCCATGATCCACCACCACCGACCTGGGAACAAAAACCATATCTACTCGTAACTTGATTCACTATGTGACTACTTGTTCTACAGAACTCCGGATATTCCTGTGAATTTCAAAGTTTGCCATTACTTAAATTTTGTAAAGCCAGGGCATATTCTTTGAAGCATGAAAGCGTTCAGATAATAATTAGGTTTGAAAAATTAAAAAAAAAACCGACTCCATTGAATACAAATTGATACCATAACATTATTTTATTATGAATTTTTTAGTAGAAAATAGATGTATTTTGTTTATATATAATATGGGTACACCAACTAAACGCACTGCTCTGCACTGCACATATCGAAAATTTCATCGGTATACAATTATATATATACAATTATACAACTTATACAATTTTTAGATTTTTGATGATAGTTTCCGATCTATTTCAATAAAATTTAAATGGGACCACCTGGGAAATTATACCCGTTAAAACAAAAAAAAATTGAAATCGGTTTGATTTCGGACGCGTCTTTGAGGAATCAGTGAACATACATAAAAAAAAGATTCCGACGAGTTGAGAACCTCTTCCTTTTTGATAATCGGTTAAAAATGCTTTCAGGCTCCTGACCTCTGATGTTTAACGATGCATTAATCTATAAAGAACAACCTAGCATGCCACGAACGTCGAGTTAACAAAATGTACCTTTGAAACTTACCCTCATAGATCCCCATCCAGCAAAGTTAACAGGAAGGTTGTCGAATAACATAAAGCCTTGGTTGACAAGAAAGGCTGGCTGGATACCAAGGCCAAAAGTCATTTGTCTTTTCAGCTTGAGGATAGCGATGTCGCCGTCATATCCATTTTTGCCATAAGAGGGATGTGAAATGTATCTTTCGATTTCAAAAATAAAGCCACCATTGTTGCGGTAGGAAGTACCAACGCGGATTCGACGCTGATTGATTGAGAAAAGGCTAAAAATAGAAAAAAACAATTATTATTACGATATATTAAGGAAGCGGATTGACGCCCGAATACTGAAATGCCACTTAAAAGATACTTTTTGGAAGAAGTTTTACACACTATTCTCATATATTGACGACCTCTGTGGCGCAGTGGGCTAAGATCCGGCTGAGACGCGGCTGACAAATGTTTGTACGATCTGCAAGTATTTGTCTCGATTCTGGTTGTTTCTATGTATCATATGTATGTATTAACAAAAAAAGGTATCTAAGTAGTATATGAGTCATGTGGTACCCATAACACAAGCTATGCTTACTTTGGGGCCAAATGATGCTGTGTGAAATGTCCGGGATTATTATTTATTTTATTTATATATATTATATAATTTTATAAGGATAATTATAAATACTGAAATGCCACTTAAAATAGACTTTTTGGAGGATGTTTTACACACTATTCTTTTATAATTTTATAAGGATAACTAAAAACCCTCATAAATTAAGTGTCGTTTCAGTATTCGGGCGTGAATATGAAAGCAATATAATCAATGTTGATGTCTAAGGACGCTTAGAAACGATCAACAAATTGATTGATATGATTTCACCTATAGTCAGAGTGTAGATTTCCCAATCACAATTTGTCAAACGTTTCTGAGCATGATGCCCCTGAAATAAGTATACTCACAAACCACCGAAGCAATGCGCAACTGTCACGAGGTGTTGGTGACTGACGATATTAGCAGCACAGGTCTGACTCCAGAAAAAGTGTACGTTGCGGTAATCTACCTGCGCCAGGCTAGGATACCTCTGGATCGTGGTCGGCTCACCACCAATGATGCGAGGTGCACCATCAGTATTGCCAAAAGCAGTGGCTGGAAAATACAAGTTTGTCTTTAACAAGCGGTAGGATGTAGGGCTCCTCAGACGCTTTGGTCATCATCATCATCCTAGGTGCTACAGCCGCGGGTCGAGCATAAATTTCTTCATCCATCTTGGACTTTCTCTCGCCAGCCCCTTGCTCCTATCGATTTAGTGTCTTGCTCAACACCATCTAAGCACCTTAGCTTAGGTCTACCGCGAGTTCTTCGCAAATTCGGTTTGCTTTTCAGGAGACGCTTTGGAGTACTGGTATCTTTAATTCTTTTTTTATGTTTAATCCGGACATTTCACACAGCATCATCTGGCCCCAAAGTAAGCAGAGCTTGTGTTATGGGTACCACATGACTGATATTAAACATACCTACTTAAATACTTTGTTAATACATACATATTATACATAGAAACACCCAGACCCGAGACAAATACTTGCAGATCATACAAACATTTGTCCCGCGGCGGGAATCGAACCGATACAGAACTTTCCGGTCAAACACTGATAGACAATTTTCATCTTTCCATCTCAGTACACAGCTTTCAGAGCCTCAATATGGTCAATATGGTAGCCTTTTAAACAAAAATATTCTATTGGCGTTATATATATAGTACTATTGGCGTTCAAGATTTTTCTGCATATCTCAGAAACTTTGGTGTCAACCTCCAGGATCAGTTATTATGATTTCTAGTAAAATATTGCAAGCAGTTCCTACTAGTCTTCTATGATAGACCGCCTGAAGGCTTTTTGGCTTTACAACTTTTAAAATGCCGGTATCGACAGCGTTTCTTCCGCCATTGCGGTCACCCAACCAGGCAATGACTACACACGGCGTCGTTAATCTTATAGGGAGAATAATAATTAAATTTGGTCTTTTAAAAGTTCGTTAAAAAAACACCTGTTAATATTATAAAAAAATCTTACATATAGGTAGTTGTTCTAGACAGTTTGATTTAGTCTTTAGACTTTTGTAAGTATTTATAAGTACTAGTGGTCGCCCACTGGTCGAAATTCGACTATAATTAATTAATAATTAATGTATTTTTTATGCATAATATGCCAAAAAAATATTAGCATTCTGCAATCCTCTATTATAATTAATAAGTGTGCGAAATTTCATACTCCTCCGTCCGCGCAATTTTCGTAAATAATTACGTTATAAAAACTAAAAAGAAACCGACTTCATTGAATGTAATTTGAGCCTATAATACATTTTTAGTGGAAAGTAGATGTATTTTGTATATATATATAATATGGTTAGACCAAATAAACGCAGCGCTCCATTGAGACAGCTAGGTATCGAAGTACATGAAAACATCATCGATGTATACAATTTTTAGATTTTCGTTAATATTTCAGCTCGACCGATTTTGATAAAATTTATATGGGCCACCTATAAAGTATACCCTTTCAAACAGAAAAAAAAATTCCAAATCGGTTCAGCCGTTTTCAAGTAATCGGTGAACATACATAAAAAAACCGACGAATTGAGAACCTCCTTTTTGATAAAGTGGGTTAAAAAGGGTACAATGTTTTGCTTCACGTATTAATATACATATTTTCTGCACTCGTTCTCTATTATAAACTATAAGTGTGTGAAGTTTCATACTCCTTCGTACTCGTAATTTTCGTAAAAAAGGGTACAATGTTTTGCTTCACGTATTAATTATAGATTTCCTTTTGTTCTGTTGTATTTCCGTTTAATTTGAATTTCAATAATGTATCTTAGTTAACTTTACATTCATTTTAGTTTTTTACTGCACTTATTGTAAATAGACATAAATTGCAATTATGATGGTACACGACGACATGCTGAGTGACATGCTGACGACCAATTCTGCTGTCAATTTACTTACTTGTTAGTTCATAAGTACTTAAATGATATTGACAGACACGAAATAAACTTTTCTTTCTTTCTTTCTTTCTTTACTATGTAAAGTTGGGTTTAAAGGGCATAAAGTGAAGTCATAGTTTACATTACAATTCAGGTAAAATTAGGAGCTCGGTTTTCAAATGAAAAGTAGTCACAAAATTTATGAGAAAACTAGGTTCAAGACTTTCCTTCACAGTTTCACTTACCAACTATTATTAAAGCCGAAATAAAAATCATGTCCACTGTCGTCGCCCGTACCCAAATTGAGTCTATTATGTTACAAGTGTAGGTTTAATAAACTTTATCTAATCATAGAAATAAATAACAGATTGTCATCATCGACAATAGAATAATAAAAGTTTTGACTGACTCACTGACTTAACACGCTTACTTAGACTATACTGCGATGCTTCAATTGAATGTTTTGCAAGTACTTGTGAGGGTCTGCATTTTTCTATGTTTTATATGTACAAAAAAAGTATATAAGTAGTACATCGGTAATATGGTACCCATAACACAAGCTCTGCTTACTTTGGGGCCAGATGATGTGTGAAATGTCACAATCCTAATCCATAGTTCGTCACAATCCACTTTTAAGGGTACACCACTTCGTTATTAAACGCGTTACGGCGCTGGTCTTTCTGGTTTCCCTTTCTCTCACGCATACGGCAGCGGTAGGCAGGCTCCTCCTCTCTCACTCTAACCCACATTGCTAGTTGGATTAGTTTAAGTTATCACTTCTGTCGGGCGTCCCAAGACGAACGCGTTTATTGCTGCTGATAGAGGGATATGGAAGAAGGAAACATGTTGTGCCGACCCCGAAGATGATGAATGAACATGATGATGATAAGAATGCTCATGTCGCTCTGCCCTCAGACAGTTAACAGACACATTTGAAATGCTTAAATTCTCTTGTATTAGTTTTTCGTATTAATGGTAGTTATTAGATGGATCATGCAAAAGAGCGCTAGGATCAGGATGATTTTCTTGCCGGGTCTTCTCGGGCTTGGGTTGGGAAGAATTGGCACGTAAATTCACCTAGTAGGTATATAAGACGTTCCAAAGTGATCCTTGTGATTGTATTGAATAAAGTATCTTTTGACTTTCTATGAACAAAGTTGAGGGGAGTTCCACTAGTCGTTAAGTTTAGTCTTCAATTATATTATTTTGTTTAGTGATAATACTTTAATGTTTAGTAGGTACCTAATTTACTAAATTATAAAATTCCGCGTAGTTTTTTATCGAATTAAAATCCTATCTTATCTCACATACATTGCTACTTATTGATCTCTATCAGTTAAGAGAAAATGCTAAAATCTAATTGAAAAGCATTTATCCAAAAGTGTTAATAATAATCTTCATTTCAAAAAACTACGAGCTGTGTATGAAATTGAATGAACCTGGTGGCAACCAGAGACGAATGGCCGCAAAACTGCCTGGTGATTATGAAATTCTGATACAACATATTTTGACGTTGATATTAACAGCTTTCAGTTACTGTTGATGAATTAGTATTACCGAAGGATAATGTCAGACATGCTGTCATATTAACAGAAACCTTAGACCAAATAAATATAAAGACGGAGCGCTAGAGTACTTTGGGTTCATTCTGTTAATTTACAACGGATATCGTTTTATCCATCTACGTTTCAGGTCCGGTTCGTAAATAACTAAAAACCTATTTTGATATCTGTAAACCTTGTGTACTGTAATATTGTTTTTGTCAAACTCTTATTTTTAAGTTTAAACAGCAAATAAATATTTTTTCATTTTTCATTTTTCATATCTCTACGACCAAACAAAAGAACCTTTCGATCGATTGGCTCAATTCGGCTGCGGTTCGATCCCAATCGAGCTTACGGAAATTAACAGAATCACTCCCTGGACTACGACGCGACATATACTGAGAGCAATAACCTCCTGAAAACTTATCAGCTCTCCTTCTAGATATTCGGGGCCATAGAGTTCATCTGCTCTGTTAGTAAAAGAAGACACAACTGACTGCAAGTGCCAAATTATCCATCTAGATATAGTCCAAAACCAAAACCGGCTGGGAACTGGATCTGGAAGTAATGTTTCCCTTAGTATATTACCATTCAATCTAAGCAGAACAACATATGTAGAGTTATCACATAGCTATTCTTTTACAACATGAATACACTATAAAATTAATTCACTTCAATCTAGCATATAAATTCCATTCACTTTACATTGTCAAGTTCCTTGCACTTAGTTTTTTGATAACAGGTAACGTCACATTGTCCACGTAATCTGAGTTACGGTGTGTGGAAGACTCGCTCAAAGTAGGTACTTTCTGATATCAGTACAGGACTGATATCAGTTCCTAAGAGGAAAGTAACAAGATGCACGAGCAAAAGCCAGTTTTATACCTCTCTGACTAAGGTGGCTAAAAGATTTTTGGAACTCCGAAAGATGTCGTCCCTTTGCAAAAACCTGGTGTGTTTAAAGTAGACTACTGTAATACTCGTTCCTACATTGGACAAATAAAGCGTTCAATAGCCGAACGTGTAAAGAAAATTCGATTTCAAATATCAGAACAAACATGGTCACCAAAAAACAAAAACACTGTTCTGAGTTTGAACGTGCTTAGTTGTTTTTATTTTTTTATTAGAGCCAAAGCCTTATCTCAAATTACCTATGTTTAATTACATAGATAAGTCTGTAATTCTTACTACCTTATCCTTCGCAATCTCATTGTTTTTGTCCGCAAATTCTGCTCGCTGAAGTAGTTCCTAATCATGATTAAGTACTTGTAGATGATAATATATACAGAAATGATAAGAATAAATGCCTGATGTTTAGTATTTTTTTATAATCTTTTATATATTTATATGACTGAGTCATAGTGAGAATCACTGCGAGTTCGTTCATAACGTTGATTTGATACAAACAGCTCTCTGCCAATGCCCAACATTTTGTTTAATTAAGGGGAATTATTTTTATTTAACTATTTCATTGCATTGACTTTCAGATATCATATCCATTGACCATTTTTCCCGCACCTGTAACTCCAACTCATATTCATTGGCCCGCATATGCAGCCGTATTTGCTCCACCTTCTGACCTTCTGATGCTATGGGGTAGCTGTGTGGCCATCAGATGATAGCGCAGTCAGCGGTTTACAAACCAGATAATAGGCAGGACGCAGAGGATTAAGGAAAATGTAGAAAGTACTCAGGAATTTATAACAGCTTTTATATCCGATAATATTGTCTCGAACTCCTCAAACGTGAGGTTTGCATTTTCCACCACTCGATAGGTACTTGTGTATATATAGGTAGGTATGGTAAGGCTTGCTCACTAAAATAATTGGGGCTCGCTTCGCTCGTAGTTCGCTAGTAGTAAGTATCTCTTTGTGGGTGGTAGTTAATCGCCAAATATATGGAAGTGTCATGGTATAAAGAAGCATATAACCAGCAATTAAAGTAACAGTGGAGCTAAGCAATGTTCTTTAAACATCATCAAGCTAACCGAAAAGCAAATTTCTTTGAAATTGGCTCTACTCTAACAATGTGTTTGAGTAACAAACATCCACATTGAAATTAATGTCTGGTGTGAGACAGTGCTATATGACGTGTGCAGAATGAGATCGAATCGCTACGACAAAATTGCGGCTTGCTTTGCTCTCCACCATGTCTATGATCACTAAAAGCTGCTTGCTTCACTCTCTTTGGATCGTTATAAATTGTAAGGCTAGCTAATTAAAAAAAATGATAAAAATAAGATCATATAAGCAAAGATTGTACGATAGAAACCAAATGATTAATAATAATTGACCAAGCGCGTTTGAACACTTCCGAAGTCAATAAGGTTAAAAATGACTACTGGTCAAGTCCAAAACCTATTCAACACCATCTAATTAGCATAGCAATAAAAATGATATGAGTATTTTTTCAAATAACACGCACAAACATACACAATAAACATTTTCATACATTTAATGTTCTTCCTACTGAAATGAAAGCAATTGACAATCTAAATATTTTCAAGAATAATTTAAGAAAACTTTTGCTGAAGGGGTGTTTTACACAATTGACGAGTTTATCACAAGAAAGTAATTATGATGAAAGTAACATAGATGAATTTGATTAGGTACCTATATGTAATTGCATGCTATTAATTTAAACACACACACGATGTAAAAATTGTTATTGAATAAATAAACTAAAAAAAAACAATATCAGTGCTTAGAGGTTATAAAACTCAATAGATATGTAGGTGGGAAAAAAGCTAAGACGCACAAGCAGAAGTAATCAATCCGGGGTTAGCGGACAGGATACACTGCTGCCTTATATGAATGGCGTAACTGACAAAATTGTACAGTTGTACAGTTTTACAATTGTAAGAAAGTATTTCATCAAATCCATTAATTTCCGTAAGCTCGATTGCAATCGATCGATCGAATGTTTTCTTTTGCTTGGTCATAGAGATAAAAGAATAGGTTTTTAGGTATTTACGAACTGGACCTGAAACGTAGATGGATTTTAATAAAACGATAACCGTTGTAAACTAACAGAATTACCCCAAAGTACCCTAGCGCTCCGTCGTTATATTTATTTGGTCTAAGGTTTCTATTCATATGACAGCATGTGTGACAATGACTATCAACCTTCGATAATACCAATTCATCAATAGTAACTGAAAGCTGTATCAACGGTTAAATAGTATCAGAATTTCATAATCACCCGGCAGTTTTGCGGCCATTCGTCTCTGGTGGTAGCCTTTCTAGTGCACTCGTGTAGGGGATCTTTCAGCGCTGTCAAGCTTTGTCCGTTCATCTCGTGGAGATCTTCCTTCTTTCTCTTACCTTCTTACCTTCTTCTTCTTCTTACCTTCTTATAACCTAATAGTTATTATAATGTTCAAAAACAATAAATCTTACGTATATAATAGGTACCTCGAACATTTTTGTGCAATAGCTCAGACCAGTAGGGCGATCGCGCTATGTGTTAACGTAATTGCCATTGAACGGATAGGTTTGGCAAAGGTTTTGATATAGCTAATCTGAATGTCAAAATGGTACCGTGGTAAATGGTAATCTAGCATATAAATTCCATTCATTTTACATTGTCGAGTTACTTGCACTTAATAGTTTTTGATAACATGTGACTTCGCAGTGCCCATGCGGGAATAAGTATTATTAACTCTGTAATCTGAGTTGAGGTATGTGGAAGTCTCGCTCAAAGTAGGTACTTTCCTCTTAGAAACTGATGTCAGTCCTAAGAAGAAAATCGAAAGAAAATCGAATTGGATGGCGCATCCGGAAGGTTGACTATGGACACGCAACCATACCTTTTCATTCAAATTAGTATTAAAAATCGACGACAAAGCGTCCATTATTATGTTGTGTAAGCCTTCCACTATACCACTACTATATGAATATACTTACGTATTATTAATATTTAAACGCATAAACAATCGCATAAATATTTAAACGCATAAAAAATAAACAACCGAACCAAACCGCACAAACATTTTATACATATCACCATATTATTATGTGCTGTTGTATTATGACATATAGCTTATATGCTTAGTTTGGGACTAGATGGTTTTGTGATGGTGTTGTCTACTAATCATAAGATATCATGTCCTCGGTGCTGCTCGGTGATCCGTTATTTATATACCCTGAGTCCAGGTGTATCCTACTATTTCCATGGAAATACAAAATAAAAAAGTGGGACTAGCGTGCTTTCCAAATTAAATTCCATTATATCTATACGAATAGTAGTTCTTATTGAAAAAGTAAAATCAGATCGGAACCAGTTGGTTAGTTTATATTAGTATAGAAAACAACGCGCAAGGCGAGCGAGCAAAGCGAGCGTGCGCTGGCTGGCACTATATTCCGCCGAAGCGCCAGAAGAATATAGTTACTATTTTCCATGGTTCGGTAAACACTTTTTTTTTTTGAAGCTGTCAACTGTAACACGGAAATGTGCATGCCGTCATAATAGGTGATGCAGTGTTTTTTTTGCCAGCAATGGAAAAAGTAAGAGAATCAGTCCCAGTATTTCTATCAATAGAAATACCTAATGGAAATAGTGGGATGGATACACCCGAAAGGCCTAGTCTGAAAATCAGCGCTGTCTCCCATAGAAGTGGCTTTAAAGCTGAGACTTGACCTGTTTGGCACCACAAGCGAAAAATGTAATTACTTAACATGTGTAATTTGTGTAATTTGGCCTACCTACTCTAATCATTTACCTGTTTGTTTCTCTATGTTTGTAACCTTTTTCGTGTTGTGTGTCAAATAAACCATTTGTTCTATTTCATTCTATATTATGTATTCTCTGGCGTATTCTCTGGCGACAAGCTTTGCTGGGGTTGGTGCTGTGTGAATTTTCCATGACAAATATTAATTTATTTTATTATAATTGAAACTGTCGGGCCATCCTTTCCTATCCAAAAAGGAGTAAAACAAGGATACCCTTTATCCCCAAAACTCTTTACAGTTAAGAAATTTGAAATAAGCCCGAAAAGAAGAGGCATTGTTGTCGTTGAAAGGAGATTGACTAATTCGACAAGTTTTGCCGATGATATCGTGTTATTTTTCTCCTCAGCTTCAAAAATTTAAACAATGATTAACGAATTAAACACGGCAAGCCTCGAAGTTGGACTTAGTATGAACATATCAAAGACCAAGCTAATGACTAATAGCTTATAGCACAAGCTATGTATTGGGGGAGACGAGATGGAATATGTCTATGAATATTTATACCTAGGCCAATTAGTATCCTTCCAGGGACGACAAGATCTCGAAGTCGAAAGACGTATCGAGAACGCCTGGAAAGGATACTGGTCAATGAAACACCTAATGAAAGGTAAACTTCCTCTTATAATAAGCCGGAAACTCATGGACGTCTGTATCCTCCCAATCCTCACCTACGGTGTACAGACCTGGTTTTTAACTAACACATAAAAGTCCAAACTCGGGGTTTGCCAGTGAGCCATGAAGCGCAGCATTCTAGGAGTCAAACTCACAGACCACGTCCGAAATAGTAGGTACACTGCGCTCCAAAACTCAAATCGTGGATGTCGAACAGCAAGTAGGGAAATTGAAGTGGGACTGGGCAGGCCACGTCTGCTGCATGTCGGATGCGTTATGGGCTAAAGCCACCACCGAGTGGACACCTCTGAACGGAAAATGATCTCGCGGCAGACCGCGGCGAAGATGGAGGGACGAGTTAGACGCCCATCTTAAGGATTGGCCCACAGTGGCCTTAGACAGGAACGATTGAAGAAAAGAAAGGAAGGGCTTTGCCCTGCAGTGGGACGTCACGGGCTTTTAATAATAATAATAATAATTATTATTAAAATTGAACTACATTCATACCATGTTCATAGGATATCATTACTAGTAGATTTTGCTACGCATGGTACCTAATATATATGACCATTATATTACCTAATGCAATATGACCATTATTCTAAAATAATCGGAAGTCCAACTGAAATCTTATTTTTATTCAATATTAACTCTTGTAAACGTATTAAACACTCGTAAATCAGATTTTGTAAATTAATACCCATAAAAGATAAAAAAATCATTATCCTAACTACTTTGTATTATCTTTATCAAGTAATAACGATTATAATATATCACTGAAATAATAACATTGATTATGTTATCAATTGGTATTTTCGTTGGTCGTTGGTAATTGTAGACTGTGTTCCTGTTAGGGCGTCAATTATGCCTAACCTATGTTATGTTGAAAGTCAATCGCACTGCTGCCCTTCTAAGCCACTCAAAAACCTTCGTCAGGTCTATTTTTTCTTCAAAGCTAGGGCTGAAAACGTTTTTACAAACAATTGTATAGCCCTCTTGATAGTAAAGTCAAAGTCAAAAGATACTTTATTCAATACAATCACAAGGATCATTTTGAAACAAAGTAAGTGGTAGTAAGTGGTTACTGTAGCCAATGGGCACTTGCATTACAAGACGTTATAACGATGTCGTACGTTGCCTAGACATTATGGTTATTTGCCAGTAATTACACTTGCTGCAATGCCATTTAATTCTAGTAATGCTTGAACGCTGCTGCTTGGACAAGCAGAATATCTGGCACTGTGCTGTCACATACCAAAAACGGACTCAAAATATATTTTTGAGATATTATTGAATATACCGGGTCACCGTGGAAGATCACGACCAAAACCCTCCAGAGAAAATTAAAACAAAATGTACAAAAAACAGTCACCAGAATATTCAATACAGGACAACATACAATGTTAAAACTTTGACGAAGTATTCACGTCTACAATCTTGAAAAATATAAACTTCGATATACAGTCTTTCGGAAATTAGAAAACATGGAAACACAATTGAAGAAAATGATGAGTTTATCCTCTACTACATTGGAGAAACGCCTGGACGGCAGAGAATAGCGGTCATCTCTGGAAGAGGCCTTTACCTTTCATTGAGAGGGTTCTTGCTATTATTTTTATTATAATTCTTGTTATGAGTTCTTGTTTATTATGATTGTGTTATAAATCTTAATTAGGTACCTATATTTTTAATCATGTTATTTCTATATCTACTATAATTATACTAACCACAAGTATTTACTAAAATGTAAAGAATCAAGGTTGAAATCAAAAACTATTTTTATTGATATTTTTAAATGCACCATAGTTGGAAAATAAATTTATAATTTGAATAATTTTGCATGCATATTGTTTATGAAAACTTTCTTAAAAAAAGCAAGAAATAAAAAGCTTTTTTATTTTTTTTTATTTCAAGTCAATTTTTTTTCCTAACTTCTTTTTTCTTGAGCTTATATGCAAGCGACGCCAAAATCCCCCATCAACCTTGTCAGAACACACGGCCCTAAATAAAAAAATCACGAAGCAGGTTCAAAGCAACCTCCGAGCTTCCAACACGCTTCAAATTGAAAAAACAATAGAGCAGAATCGGAGGTCGTAAGTATTCGTACAGCCACTCGGGAGAATCCACTTGACAAGGCTGACTACACAAACGGGTACTGTAGTCACTTCTAGGCCAGAGATCCGCTCGGAAATAAAGGATTTCTATAGTCAGCTCTACGCCTCACACGAACCTCGTCCAGAGACTGTCAGAGAAGATCCCAGAGCCATCTATACACGCCACTACACAGAGGAATTAATTGCCCTTAGATGAAATTAGATGAGATCGAGTTGGCCCGAAAGAAGCTTAAAAATAAAAAAGCCACAGGTGAGGATGGTGTTACGACTAAGCTTCTGAAAGCGGGAGGAATCCACGTACTAAAGGAGCTTCAGAAGTAATATAATGCTGTCCTCTTCACTGGGAGAACTTCGCATGCTTGGAACAGTGGCGTAGTCTTCTGTTTTTCAAAAAGGGTGAAAAACTCTTTTAAAAAATTATCGACCTATATCGCTGCTGTGCCATGTATACAAGCTGTTTTTAAGGACCATTTCGAACCATCTTGAACGAAGACTCGACGAGTTTCAACCACCGGAACAGGCCGGGTTTCGAAGTGGCTACGGCACCATAGACCACATCCACATAGTGCGTGACTCACCAAAGAGAAACCACATAGTGAGTTTTTCTTATGTTTCGAATCCGAAACGAAAATATTCATCAGAGAACTAAGGTCACCGACATAGCTCAGCGAATTAGCAAGCTGAAGTGGCAGTGGGCAGGTCACATATGCCGCAGAACTGATGGCCGTTGAGGCAGACTGGTTCTTGAGTGGAGGCCGCGTGTCGGCAAACGTAGTGTAGGGCGTCCTGTACCTAGGTGGGGCGATGATATTCGTAAGGCAGCGGGCAAGGATTGGAGGAGAGCTGAAGATCGAGCTAAGTGGCATGCCAGAGAGGCCTATGACACGGGCTGATGATGATGATGATGATGATTAACAAATCAGGCTGTTACACAAAACTGCGCAAAACCTTACGAGCTTATCATAATTCTCCTTGTCTTTTACTAAACAGTGACTTAGCCGGTAACAAGGAAAGCAAAATAAAAAAATAACCTCACTTTTCATGATGAGTACTCCGTTAAAAACTTTTTTAATTTCATAACTCGTAGAGATACTAATATGTATTACAGTGCAACATTTTATTTAATACACGTCTAATAGTCTGCAAACATGAGCTCTAATTAGGGATGGACAGACAGACGATAGGCCAAAAGACGTATTTTTTGGATTTCGTAACCAAAAACAGTAAAAATAATATGGAGAAGTGACGACAAAGGTATACAGATACAAGTGCCTTTAAGTCCTTCGTATAATTTCGGAGATAACTGTCGATGATGACACTTCTTAGTGTGTATTAGCACGGATCCAGCTGGCGTAGGCGGCAACCTTGGTGTTGACTCTGGGGTAGTGTGCGTCTGCGCAACTTCGACCCCACGATATTATACCGAGTAGAACTCTGGTGTCATTGTGCTGGTAGTAAACAGGACCACCGTTATCACCCTGAAATACCAATAAATTGCTTTGTTATATCGTGGTAGAAAAATAACCAAATTTTACTCTTCGTATTCACAAAGTGCTGCTGATGCTGCCAACCGTTCGAAAAATGTTATTGCTCTAAAAAGGCAAAGGAAAACCTTGTGAGGAAACCTGCAACTTAGTCAACAATAATATAACGCTGGTATAGGTGCTGCTAGGCTTGCAGCACTTTGCGACAGGGGCACCGTTGCGTTACTATAGAGATCCCTGAGGTTCTTGACATGCAATGAGGTCACCGGGGGGGCCACCCCTCATTGCATTGGAAATGTGGCAGTTTATTTCTCTTAGTCAAAAAAAAAGGTGCTGCTAGTCTACTTTATCTAGATAATTTGTTCAAGGCACTCTAGTCCTACATACGAGTACTAAATACCAGGCTATATCTGGCTTATTATCTGGTGTTTTTGCAGTTGGCGAGACAAGATATAATAAATAAACACTGCTTGACATTTCTCAAAATAACATCTAGTCCCATACATACTGTTCTATGGAATCCAGATGACTGATAACAAACTTATTTACAATTGTAAATACATACATATGATACTCTTTGAAATACCTCAAGAATTAGAGTCCACTTACTACTTAACTAACTAACTAGTTAACTGGTTCTTACCTCACAAGAGTCCCGATCGCTGACGTCGAGAATTCCTGCGCAGATCATGTTTGGCGTGACTTGCGGAGAGCGAGAAAGCCGCTTATAGCGAGATGCACACACTTCGTTGTTGATGGTCAACACTTGTGTGCGGCGAAGAGAAGAAGACCATCCACCACTACCGCCTATCTATAAACGGAAAAGTTATTATGGAGCTTCTTGGTGGGATTCTTTAGCACTCTAGGCATTAATAGTCATAGATTCTGATAATATGTATGGAAATTAGGTTAACAGTCACATGCTTATCCTTGGTAACACTTGGTTTGGTTTCCTACCGGTTTGTGCAAATGGTATAAGCAGTTTGTGCTAGTGGTGTATTCTAGTACCAATTACCATACCGCATTGGGTCTGGTCTGGAACGAATTACTCTCTCCTGAGGAAGGGCAGTGTCCTGTCAGGAAATGTATTAGAGGGTTGATCGAGATGATGCTGGTGAATTTATATAAAAACCTACCCCTGTAGCACCCCATCCAGCATGAACTACGGGAGAATTATCTGGTATCTCGAACCATAAGCCGGCAAGCGCTATTGGTTGGATATCCAAGCCGAAGGACATGGGTCTCCTCAGCCGAAGAATGGAAATGTCACCGTCGAATCCATTTCGTCCGTAGGAGGGGTGGGCGATGTAGCTTTCGAGTTCTAATATGGCGCCACCTTCGTTCCGGTACGTGGAGCCTGCGCGGATGCGACGCTGAGTGATGGAGAAAAGGCTGAAAGGTAAAGCAGCTATTCAGTTATTGTTTAAGATTAAATCATTTCAGCTTCTGCCTACCATAATTCCCCGTGTCGTGAATCAGCATTTACATGTACCATAATACTATAAAACGAAATATATTAGGTAAAATGGTTTATTTACTCGTATACTTGTATACTTGTTGATGTACTCTTATAGTTCAAACCAATGTCCTACCAAGTATTTTACAGAACGCATTTCTTGTACTTGCACATTTTTTTAATATTGATTATACTAACCTTCTGATGGATGAAAGATGTGTTTACAAGAAAGGATTCACTGCGGAGATGACGGCTGATGAAAGTAGAGAAATCATATAATAAGATGATGACCTGTATAGCTGTTTGGCTGTTTGTTATGTACTATATGGCTATGTTAATAAAAGTTATCACTATGACATTTGCTCCGCAGCTTTCGTTTTTCAGCCAAGAAGCTATAAAGGATAGTACCTATACGCAAATTTTATAATTATTGGAAACCTGGAGTCGGTAAAACCATCATATTGTAATCTGTTCACTGGTTGGTTCTGATTCCATGTTTGTTAACAATTTGACAGTCAGACATTCAAAATAATAAGAATAATATAATAGGTAATAGATAGAGCTGGCTCCTATCTGGCTCAGCGTATTAGCATTGCCATTCAACGTGGTAATGCCACCAGTATCTTGGGAACGCTGCCCTCTGGCAGTGATCTGGATCAGTTGAGCTATCTATAGATCGTTTTAAACGGTCCTTAGATAGCCCAACTGTTTCACGTGTATTATATATTATTGTATAATATTTTGTACGTTTCTGTAATTATTTCTGTAAATAAAGCTTTGATTATAGGTAATAATAATAATAAGCCTTTTATTTCCCAATAATAATTACATTATATCATAATAATTAACCAAATTCAAAAACTATTGTGTTATAATTTTAAAAATAAACTAAGTATTACTAAATTTATTAGTTTATTTTTGTATAATAATTATATATTTTGTCTTGGGCCACCAAATGGCGGATAAAGGCCTCCTCCAACTGCTACCATTTTTCTCTTTGTTGGGCGAGTCGTGTCCACGTAGCACCCGCTACTCCCATTATATCATCTCGCCATCTTCGTCTTGGTCTCCCACGGGGGTGAGTATAAAAGTGTTGGAAGTACTATAGTGTATATAGCTTTCTTCTTGAGTCTTATGGGGATATTTGAATTAAAAATGTCTTTAAGAGACCAATATCTGCTCCAAACCTTCTTTATTCGACGTTTGTTCCTTGAAAAAGATCGTATTTGTATCGTATTTGGTAGTCGTATGGCTAAATAATCGTGCACATATTCTATGGCCTTTGACCGGATCGAGATAGGTATTCGCTCACCATTGGTCATAACAAATGTTTTACTGGCATTCATATAAAGTCCACATCTTTGGCTCTCTTCATCTAGGGTGTTCATCATGTATTCAAGATATTTGTAATTCTTTGAAATCAAAACTATACCGTCTGCGAATTGTAGGTGATTTATATATTCACCGTTAATGTTTATACCTATATTAGACCACCTTAAGTTTTTTTTAAATGTGTTCCAATAGACCTGTAAATAGGTTTTGAGATATTGGATCGCCTTGCCGAACTCCTTTTTTGATAGAAAAGGGTTTTCCATTACGCTCTAATTTTACGACTCCTTTACAGGTTTTATAGAGTTATTTTAAAAGATCTATGTAGTTTTCTTGAATTCCTTGTTCTTTAAGAGCTTTCCACATAGGTTCATGAAATATAGAGACGAACGCCTTTGAGACATTCGAAATACTACCGCAAATTTGATGGTTATACGAATATTCCAGCTGTTTGTAAACTTTCTGGTTGTATTATAAACTAAGGGTTCTTACAATCCTACGGTTACATAAAGATATAATTGTGATCACTTACAAACCCCCGAAGCAATGCGCCACCGATAAAAGGTACCGATCAGTGATGATGTTGGCAGCACAAGTTTGGCTCCAGAAAAAGTATACATTACGGAACTCCACCTGTGTCAAACTGGGGTAATCACGTATTGAGGCATACTCGCCTCCCACGATGCGTGCGGCGCCGTCGACATTGGCAACAGCGGCAGCTGAAATTACAGTAGACTTGTATGAGCTCGTTATGTGACTTACTCAGATGACAATGGGTTCATAAAGAGATACCGCCCAATGCATGGAATCGTTATAAAACAACATTTCCATTCCCATACTTGGTACTTAAGATAATTTCACTCAATACCTCTCATGTTATATGGACAAAAAGGTGATAAACTAGTAACTGTAGACCGAATTCATAACACAGCAAAAATATGTGCCAGTAAATTTGAATCATTCTGGATACATAACGATATTCAGACTTTTACCTGCTAAAAGAACAGCCCAAACAAAAAACATTTTGCTAAGCACGTCTGACCTTTCAAAAGGTCTATAATGCTGTGAACGTAGTTACAACATGTACTTTTAACAATCTACACATTTATCCATTAATCTTATTATCACGAAAATTTACTTAAATAATCACGCATTTTTATCGTGAACGCTTTTGCCCGTTGTTGGTGGTGTGAACAAAATAAACTAGTAGTTTACCCCGAACTGAGATCTTGCGATGTCCATAAACATAAACATTCATAGTACAAGTTTGATAAACATGGGTTTTACTTACATATATTATCTTGAGTGCGAACCGTGAACTCGAGCGGCAACTAGCGGACCGCAGATCAAACTCACCCTGATGAAGATTCTCTAGATGAATCGAAACAGTGTCTATGCCTCCATCGACAAAATATTACTTGAATCAAACCAGTGTTTATCAAAATGTATATTCAAAGCACAGCCCATAACAACATTAGGTTACGGGTTATGACAGAAAAGGCTGTCAAAAACGTGAATCATATAGTGCCGAGTGCACATAGTATTTAATATAAGGCAACCGAAGTGAATTCGAAAATATATAACGGTAGCGTAGTTTCATACGAAAAAATCTGCATATTACTATGTCATCATACTAAATCTTATACATTTTGATAAACACGGGCTTTACTCACGTATTGTTGCACGATGGAGGCACCGACACTGTTTCGGTTCATCTAGAGAATCTTCATCCGCGGTCAACTAGTGTCGGTGACTCTATCGATAAAATAATACGTGAGTAAAGCCGTGTTTATCAAAATGTATAGAACAACTCACGAAAGTTTTGAAAGTGATATACTAAATTTTGTTAAATTAAGACTAAATTCACCACAACGCTATTTCGGACTGTGTCATTGTGCATTAAGCATAGAGCTGAGACTATGCCAGTTGTGTAAACGCAGACTGGGTTGCTACATGGTACATACACGCACTCTAATTAAAAACTCACTTATGTGATTTTCATGTTGATTGTGTACCTGCTATGTTAGTAGGTGTATCTGGGTGTGTCTGTCAAAATAAATGTATATAATTTTTATTTTTATCATTTAAATTATTCTCCACTATAACTCCGTAGTTGCTTTGAACAATGCGTGCGGCACTCCCGCCCACTTCAAAAGTCGTAATTTCAAATCTCAGTAACTGGCGTTCACCAATAGATGTAACGCCTGTCACCCCATAAATGAGATAATAAGTAGATCGGATTAACCAATTACACTAATTATAAGAACAAAAGATAATAATATTAAGAGAGTAGATAAAATTATAAACCGATTAATTAAAGTGATTACATAACAAATGTATTAAAAATAAATAATAATAACAAATACATGAAAGATGTCCATAAGTTAATTGAATTACATTATAAAAATTATTACCTGGATAATTAATAAAATAATAAGGTGGATTAATAATATCAATAAACATGTACAATTACTCAAATTAATAATGATTAAATGTCAAAAATCTAGACTACTATGTACTAGTCAACTAAACCTTGACTTTGAACGAATATATCTTCAAAGGCAATTTCTATGAGTTATTTTATATGAATGTTTGTATGTGGTTTCAATATGGTTCTTCCATGATTTTAACAAGATGCAGTATTTTTTTTTTATTCCGGACATTTCACACAGCATCATCTGGCCCCGAGCCGAACCGAGCTTGTGTTATGGGTACCACATGACTGATATACTACTTATATACTTTTTTTTTTCATAAATACATACATATTACATAGAAACACCCATACCCGAGACAAATACTTGCAGATCTTACAAACATTTATCCCGCGGCGGGAATCAATCCCGCAACCTTTTGCGTTTCAGCCGGACCTAAGCCCACTGCGCCACAAACTGCGCCACAAAGGTCGTCATAGAGTTACATAAAGCAAAGGCGTTTTACGTAAGCGATAATTAACTTAGTAACCTGTATCTTAATTAAATAAAGCGAAATCAATTTTCTGATACGGTCTTCAGTTTAATCGATAATGAATTACACGATAGGAATAGATTATTTATAAGGTCTAACATCTAATTGCTCAGTATCGTGGAATTGACGACATGGTCAGTCGTCGACAATGATTTTCGCTTGGATCCTCATAGTAGCAGGTTAGTGTGGCTACTTTGCCAGAACTGTGAACTCAAGAGATATGGTAGAGCTAAGTGCTAAAATTCAGAGAAAATAATTTTTGTACTTGGATATACGAATAAAGGACTTATGTATAGTTGTCGTCTTTGAATCATAGTTTAAAATTGTAAAGCGAATGTTACGTGAAAGCGTACTTACGTTTGTCAAAATTGTGTGCCTAAAACCCACGCATCACTATATGCCGAGGTGGGCCGATTCTCGATACTTTCGAGAACAACATCGACGCTCGAAAGGCAATAATTACTAAGCGACATATTGGCAACTTTACACCAGAGCATTTTAAAGTTTTTTTTTTTTGGAAAAAAAAATCGTCAAAAATCGCCTATTAATCATAGCTACTCAATTCTATTGAACTTTGAATGTAGTTTAAAAGTTTTATAAACTGGCATTTAAAGATTATGATTTTTCTCAATACTTTAAGAAATACTGTCGGTTAGTAATGTTTTAATAAAAATCACAAACAGGTGAAAATTACTTACCGACAACAAAACTTTATTATAAAACATGTAAAATTACCTAAACACCTATATTTTATAATTGTGTTTGAAGCAAAATGATGCATCCAGATGTAACAGATGTTTGACACATAGGTAAAATGATCTAATTAAAATACAAAAAGCTTTCCTGCCAGGCAATTTCAACCATAGTACAAATTAAATAAGGCAAGTGTAGGCCTTTTTTGAACAAGTTACAAATAATTTAGGTTTCAGTACACTTTCGGACAAAGGTTTTCGATCAATGCCGCCATCAGCAACATCAAAAGCCCTTGTAGTAATCTACAATCACTCACTACTGAGTATGGGCCCATCTGACAAGGGACGAATAGGAGCACACTCCGCCACGCTGCCCTAGTGCAGGTTGATGAAGGTTTTAGGCCTGTGTCTAACCCTGTGTTAATAACGTCTATATGAGCCTTCAACATACGAATATTGCAGTGAAATGTCTCGCAAAGTGTATAGCTGATTTCATAAGGAACATTTAAGCTGTCGTTATAAATAACAAAGATATTTTATTTTTGTACACAGTATTTATTAGAAATTTCTTAATCAGTACATGTAGGTAGGTAAAATAGAATTTTAACAAAGGAGAAAATTGCTGTCTTACTACTGTTACAAAAAAAACAATGTTGGAATGGGTTTCTGGGACCTACCTATTCATTACTTAGATAAACCAAATTTAAGTATTTATTTTTCAGATCAGCCTTCAGCAGTCTTACACTATTATTACTTGCGAATTCAAAGTAGAACTACCAAAAGTATAATTCAAAGATAACAGTTTTTTCAGAAATTCTTTACGCTTGATCTCTTCTTTCTGCGATATATGTACCTACTAACAAGTCTATACAACGATCTCCTGAGAGTCCCCAAAATTTTTTTTTGCAATGCATAGGTTATGTTGAATAGATTTAGGCTTGATAATTTTACCACCACTTCGCACATATTCCTGTCCAGCAATTCTTGTTTGTTACCGTTCTCTTCTCTAATCTATTTTATTTGTTCTCTAGCCTTTTTCTTTAGAAAGTGATACTGTATACTGGTAAGTAAGTAAGTATACTGGTATGTTCTTCATTAATGTCATACAAACTTGTATTTTGCTTTTTAGATTTTGCCTTTTTATTTATTTGTTTCTTTTTTTGTTGTTTGCTGTTTTTTAAACTACTTTAACTTCTTCATCATAAGAAGATTTAGATCCATTCATCTGAAATTGTAACTTCAACACAATCGATAGAAGTTGAGTAATCATTTTTATCTGATTTACGATCAATGTACATTAGTTGTGCATTTATGTTTATGACCTCTCTGTGGATTTATAGTTTTTGATCCGCCTGATTCAGAGCATCCCACGTTGGTAGAACTTGAAGAATTTGGCACTTACTTCGATGTTGCTTGCAGTATATATTTCTGGTGTAGTCTATCCATCTTTAGTGTTTTTGGGCGTTACATGCAGTAAACGTTTCCGGTATAGTCAGATCAACCTCCATGTTTGTAAGTTCTTTTATTTTCAATAAGTAATTTCATCTATTAGTTGATCATCATTTTAAGGCCAGTTTTCTCAGAGTTATTACCAGCAGTAAGAGTCTCAGAAGTACATGCAACGGATGTTATTGAAGGGCCTTCCTATGAAAGTGTATCACCCTGAAAAATAATAAAAACCATAATAAACATAATAATATAAACCTATTACATATTGACTTATTTGTTTACTAAGTGTAAAAACATACCGGTTCATTAAAATCTAGTTTTTGCAAACTTTTTCCAATTGTTGTTGACTTTCATCTTTATTATTGTAAGTACGAGTATATCCTCGATATCTTGGCCCCTAGAAATTACGATTGTATTATTAGTTGTTTCTATTAATTACGATTGAAAGAATAAATGATTTAATTATTATCGAAGCAGTTACATTACCAAGGTCAAATCCTTGCTATCCACAACGGCGTTTGACATAGCTCGCTTATTTCGATAAATTAATTATAACAATAAATTTTAATCAATACAAAATGCGCATTATATATAATCTAACACATAAAACCTTTACATTGCACTTACCAAGTACACTTCAACGTGATGAAGCACTATGTTCTATGCGCGTGAGTGCGCGGGTTACCTAAGCGACAGTTCGATGAAGACTAAATCATTATTTTATTACCAACAGCCACTAAAAATCTGCTTTAGAGTGCGGATAAGCGACAAAACAAAATACGTGCATCAGGGATAAGTGCAGTTTTATACAAATTTAATATCAGAAATAGTTATCTAAGTAACAGAAACAGTAAAAAAAACGGTAGATAAAAAATTACTAAACGACAAAATATATCTTTTTTAGGCAGGTAAATATTACTACTTTACGTTTTTAAGTTCATTGTTTTTAGGTAAAAAGTACTAAATTAAAATGAATACATCTTTAAGGTGTGTTAACAAGTCTTAAGTTACGAGAAAAAAAAGATTCAATCAGGTAACATTTCTTAAGCAATGTTTATACCGGAAGGCAAAAAACACTTTATGTTTAAAAGCATTATTTAGATTCTAGGCAAATATTACTAAGTGTAATAAGTAAAAATTGAATACTTACTAAGTAAAAGTTATTCATAAATCAGTAAAATTTTAGTCGCTTGGACGCCGAAAACTAAGAAAATTCGTTTTTTTTTAGATTTACCAAGCGACAACAAACTTCGTCCTAGCGGCATGAGAGTAGGACCAATCGACGCATAATTTTTTTCTGATTTCAATGATGTATAAAACTCAATATCGCCAAAATGTCGCTTGGTAATTATTGCCTTTCAAGCGTCGACATATATGTTTTACCACTTTTATAAGTTCAATGTTTATCATTGAAGGAATGAGCAGCAAAGTTTGCTTCAAAACTGCGCTTACTACAAATGGTAATATCCTTAAAATCAGCTTTTTATTGAACTCTGAGCGTGACCTCAAAATGAAGTATGATTTCACGCAACAACACAAACATTAAAGTTGCCTACATTGTGATGCCTCTGAGAGGAAAGACAATTTTGGTTTTTTAGTTGAGTTCAGCTGGTATTTTTAAAAGAATCTTGTTTGTTCTTCTGTCAAATGTGTCAACAATAAATCTGATTTTTTTTTCAAATAAACAGGAATTGTTTATGATGATGATGATGATAACATTCGTTCACAACTCGTTATTAAAACAACTTGATTCTGATCTTTAAAAAAAATTTTAAGCGTTGGGTATTTATCCAAAATTTTCCGTAAGTAGGTAGATTACACAGTTAGGTAGATCTTCATAGAAATTCAATTCATAGTTTTATCTGTCCATCTCATTGTGCAACTCTGTGACTTCGCGGCTTTTTATCCGTCTCAAAGAAAGAGTCAACAAAACCGACAATCAATCAGAAGAGTTCAATCCGCATAATAAATAATAAATCCCCCCCCCCTACCGCAAATTTGGTTATTATCTGTCAATTTTTACGTTTTGTTTCATGTTTTATCAGATTTGAGGCTCTGAGAAATGTTTTATTATTTTCTCGAAAACTAAGAATAACATATAGTTAAAAGTGGAAAATATGTAATTAGGAAGCAAAACCCTACCAGATTTGAGTCTTTTAACCCTCCAATTCGTGCGACGGGAAACTAAAGTCAAACCTTCAAAATTTTATGGATCCGCCTAGAACAAGACATTAAACGGTATGTAATCTTCGTAAGTAGTTGCTTCTTTTACCATAAAATTATAAACATTGTTTTTCAAGAGACGAATAGGTAACTAGATTAGCCGCTGGGTTACTAGGTAGTTACTAAATAAATATCTACTAAGTTTTGTGCTACAAACGAAACAACATGGCTTGTGTGAATACCGCATTCAGTATGTAGTGTACCTAGGTACCTACGTAAAAAGATACTTACATACACCAACCTAGGTATCTAGACTAGCTTAGCAGAAAATTTGAAATCACGCGAAACTAGGTAGGTATGTAGGTAGGTAACGCACTTAGAAACATTGTTGACAAAATAAGGATTGTCAATTTCTTTTTCTTGAATGTTTTTGTATGGAAATCTGAAAATATTAATTCTTAGCATTTGTGCCCCCACAACTGTTTATTTTCATGGTCGGAATCTCCTCGTTCAGGCTTAAAATACAAGTTCCTGAATTCCCTGTATAATACATGCATAATATAAAAGAGAAACACTCATAATTTTAGAGGTTTCAAATAAAATTAGACACCTGTAGTATATGTAGTATCAGCATTGCATTTCCTCTTCCCCCCGGACCACGAAAGCGTAAGACGTGTGTAACCCGAGCTTTTTTTTTTTTTTTGACTCAATATTTTTCAAAAATTGGTGGCCGAATATTTGCTGTAGTACCAGGCGCCCATAACGTGTTGGAAGCTATCGGAACGAGACGTAGGTATATCCTACGTAACTGAGACCGGTTTCGCTACGCCCGCGCTCGCTTATTGTGTGCTGTTTTGTCTCTGTGTGCGTATTGTCGTTTGCCACAAGCTCATTAGCGATAGTGATTGCGGTAGCGGACACACTTTTTCATTCGAATCGTCGTACTTTTCCTGGAAATAGTGCCCTAGCTAGAAACACAATACACTAAAATGAATAAATACTTGACGACAAAAAAACTGGCTGACAAATCGCCCAGTGAAGGGAACATAAATAAAGCATGTCAAAGCTCAGAAACTACACCTCCAAACTTTGTTTTTCTACGAGGGAAAAGAGATAGAGACTTCGACTGGAATTTAGAACTCAACGAGTTCAAGGAAGAGATGAAGACCCTGATGGGAGCCCTGATGGCTGATCAAGAATCTGAACTGATGAAATTATTCACTCCAGCTCTAAACGAAATCCAAAATACAAATAGAAATATCTATTGTTCTCCTAATGAGCAAAAATTAAGAACTGAACAAGAATGTTGAGACGTTGGAGATTGAACAAAAGAAAGACAAAGAGTACATTTTTATTTTGGAAAACAGGATGGAAGACATACAGCGGACAGATCGAAAAAATAACATAGAAATCAAAAATGTGCCTAAGAGTAAATCTGAGACAAAGGACGACATGATAAACATGGTTCTGCGGCTGGGAAAATCAATTGATTGCAACTTCAATAAAGCAGAAGTCAAAGACATCTACAGAGTACGTGTGAAAAAAGAGGGACAACGCAACACTCCAATCATAGTTGAACTTTCTTCTACCATCCTAAAGACCGATGTACTAAAGATGTGTAAGGCTCATAATATCAAGCACAAGGGAAAGCTCTGCGCAAAACACCTGGGATTCACAAAAAAACGAAGACACTCCTATATTTGTCACTGAACAGTTAACTGTGAAAGGATCGCGGCTTTACTTTCTCGCAAGAGATCTTTGCAAAATCGAAGGCTTATAAATTTTGCTGGACTTCCTACGGACGGGTCTACGTAAGAAAAGACGAAAACTCACCAATCATCACCATCAGCAACGAAAGCCAGGTGAACTGCCTCATCCAGGCTACATGACTATTTTACTACAACTTTACTATAACTTTTGGATTTTTACTAAACTCTTGCCAATCAAAACTTTGTTTAAGATTCCCACTACCACACTTCACACTCACAAAATAAACCTACAATTTACAACACCAAAAACCTTACATATGTCGTTTATTGGATTTGTTTGAAACTAAATTCAGAGATCATTTTACATTATAGCCTACTTAACACGAAAGACAAGCTAATTATGACTGTAATTACTTCTTCAAATTTAAATTATGGATAAGCCTGTAGAATCTGGAAATGAAATAGACAACGCAGAAATCGCAAAATCATTTGATTTCAAAATAGAAGATCTTCCTAAACGGATACATATAAATGCTTCTGACCTTAAGATCATAACACAAAATATTAGAAGTATTTATTCAAATATGGACAGCCTACAACTCACGCTAACTAAACTGAAATTTAAACCAGATATCTTAATACTGACAGAATGTAGACTTAATAAGAACAGACCTATTCCACTCATAACAAATTACAATTCGTTCGCAACAACTAATCATTTAAATCAAAACGACGGTGTGGCTGCTTACATAAGAAATAATCATAAGGCTCATACGGAAGAAGTTAAATTAGAACATGCATCGTGCTTAAAAATTAATATTTATAACACTATTTTTCTATGTGTATACCGTTCACCGTCTAATTATAACGCTGAAAACTTTTTAAATTCACTTAGCATTCTTCTGGAGAGTTTAAAATCTTATGAGAGAATAATAATAGTCGGAGACATTAATATAAATATTGCTTCTAAGACTGGCGAACGAACATGTGACAAAAATAATAGATAGAATTACTTAAATACCTTATCAATGCATGGCCTACTACCAGGTCATTACCTACATACCAGAGAAAATAGCTGTCTAAATCATTTCATGCTAAAATTAAATAAAACTAAAAATCTAGCCACAATTGTTGTTTTACACACATCTATCACTGATCATCTTATGTTGCTACTTACTCTCTAAAACCACTTATCCACTAAATAACCGTAAAACCAAAACCATTATAAATTTTGAAAATGCAGTAAATAATTTGCAGTCAAACATAACAGACCTGCTTCAGCTTAACGACCCTAATATCCTAGCTAAACTGCTAATAAGTAGAATACAAAAAAGACTGACAGAAAATACTATTATAATTAATATACCTAGAAGCAAAATAATTATTAAGCCTTGGATAACTCATGGTATCCTACGTTGTATAAAAAACAGAAACAATATGCAGAAACAATTGCGATGTGATCCTCAATATAAAATATTAAAAATAAGCTACAGAAGATACCGTAACTTTTGTAACAACTTAATAAAAAAACTGAAAAGGAAATATTAAAGTCAACAATTAGAAAGCTCATCCAAAAACAGCAAAGCTCTTTGGAATAGTATAAATAATATAACGCAGTATAAACCCACTAACACACCAAACACGCAACTACTTTATTCAAAAGAAACATCCATTGAATCTTTAAACCATGTTAATACCTATTTTGCTAATATAGGGAAAATTCTAGCTGAAAATATTACCCTGCAAACTAAAACCATCAATCCTATAATCAAACTTCGTCCCTAGTCTTACTAGAAACGAATAAAAATGAAATATTATATATAATTATGAACCTAAAAGTAAATAGTTAGAACAAATCGGTATCAGAGGTACCCCCCTTGCTTTACTGACTGACTATCTTCATGATAGAAGACAGAGGGTAAAGGTGGGTGACATTGAGAGTGAGGATGTCTATATTAACTACGGGGTCCCACTGGGTAGCATTCTGGGCCCAACTTTATTCTAAACTTACATCAATGACTTCTGTAACCTCACCATTGAAGATGGTAAAATACTTTCCTATACTGACGACACGGCGATCACTTTCAGGGGTACCTCATGGAACGACGTGAAAAATAAAACTGAAACAGGGCTAAAAACTATAGCCAGGTGGTTAAAATTAAACCTGCTCACTCTGAACGTTGATAAAACCCGACCAGAATCTGATTATACGATCAAGATACATGATTGTGATATGAACTCAGAGGCGTGTCTCTGCCCTATTATAAATAAAGCTGAGACTATTAAATACTTAGGTGTTACCATAGATCAACGTCTATCGTGGCACGCACATATTGAGGTACTTATGAATTCCTATTCAAGAATTCGAGAAAGCTTACTTATTTATTTAGGAATATAAGACATGTGGCAAAACCAGACCTTTTAAAACGTATATACATTTCTCTAGCGCAGTCAATCCTAACATACTGTATACCAATCTGGGGTGGAGCTACAAGATCTAATTTTCTGAACCTTGAACGAGCGCAAAGATCATTACTTAAAGTAATGTTAAACAAACCTTACAGATACCCACCTGAACTGCTATACTTTAATTCAAATATACTCACGGTTCGAAAACTTTATATATTGCATTCGGTACTAAAACTGCACAAATCTCTCAGCTATAACCAACAATTACTAAATAAAAGAAGACACTTTACTATAACGGACAGACAAACCATACATTCAACTTTTGCATCACGCCAATTCTCAAGCCAATCCGCTCATTTATATAATCGGATCAATAAAATCATTAACATATACCCGTTAAATAATCACAAATGTAGAATGACGCTAACTAAATGGCTATTGCCAGTAAATTACGATGAAACTGATTTTTTTTGGATAAAATCATATAATACGAGATAATTCATTGTACACACACACCAAAACACATATACACACACACACACACACATCACACTACACACTCATACACTCAGACACACCACACCCAGTGGTTACGACTGATACACCGACTCACATTAGCCTGGTGTTATCAGACGAAACTTTTACACTTGGACCATACATCAATACTTACTTACAAAAACTTACACCTACTCAAACACTCATTCTACATCGACACTTCGTGACACTACACAACAATATTTTTCTACCCACAAAAATTACCTACACCTCACCACAGCACTCGCGCTGAACTTCAACATTCACAACTGACTTTGATAACTGTCTCAAATCTACCCTCAAAAATTCACATGAATTTTATTTAATATAAGTAGTTAAGTAAATGTTTTAATGTATGTTACAGCAATATAATAGCTATAAACCACAATTAAGAAGAGCGATATTCTCCTAATACAGGTATTTTATACTTAAAAGGAGGTATCCAATACGGATAAACTATGTTACTTAAGTTACAAAAATAAAACATTTTGTATTTGTATTTTTGTATTGCACCCGTGCGAAGCCGGGGCGGGTCGCTAGTAATAAATAATTCCCAAATAGTAGGTACGTAATACCTACATACAAGTACATACAAGTACACCACAGATAGATTTTACGAAATGCATCGCTCCGGCCCAGACAGTGACAGAGTTATTTGTAAGAAGCGTATAGCTATGTTATAGAGGATATGCAAGCTGAATTGAACTTTGTTGCGTCGCAGCAAGAGTTGCTATTTATATTTATAGTAGATGTTAGGTTTTTTTTCGTTACGGAATTTCTTGATTCGGTCGCCGCGCTCAAAGCCCGCAATAAAAGCTATGCAATAGCTTAAAATGTATAGTACAACTCACGAAAGTTTTGAAAGTGAAATTATGTTTGTTGCCTGTTTAGCGAGAGGCCGCCCTTTGTACAACTGTATTGCTAATCTGTTTTTTTGTGTGTTATCTTTGTGTACAATAAAGTATTTATCTATCTATCTATCTATATTGATGATAAAACTTTGTTACTTTCAGCTGCTGCTGTTGGCAATGCTAATGGCAACCCTCGCATTATTGGTGGTACCCCCACCACCATCGATAGGCACCCAAGCCTTGCGCAGGTAGATTACCGCAATATTTTATTCATCTGGAGTCAAAACTGTGCTGCCAACATCCTCACCCCCCGGAACCTTATTACGGTTGCACATTGCATGGAAGGCTTGTAAGTAAACCTACTTTTTAACCTACCACTTGATAAACTATGTTTTTAGAGTTCTGAAGTCCAATATGGAATTATGGCGTAGTGGGCGCAGTGGGCTCAGAGAACTACAGTGGGTCTGGCTGAGACGCAGATGGTTGCGGGCTCGATTCCCGCCGCGCGACAAATGTTTGTATGATCTGCAAGTATTTGTCTCGGGTCTGGGTGTTTCTATGTATAATATGTATGTATTTATAAAAAAAAAGTATATAAGTAATATATCAGTCATGTGGTAACCATAACACAAGCTCTACCTACTTTGAAACCAGATGATGTTCTGTGAAATGTCCGGCACTATTTATTTATTTGTATGATCTGCAAGTATTTGTCTCGGGTCTGGGTGTTTCTATGTATAATATGTATTTACAAAAAAAGTATATAAGTGGTACTACTACATACGGTCATGTGATACCAGTAACACAAGCTTTACTTTGGCGCCAGATGATACCGTGTGAAATGTTCGGGATAATTTATTTATCTATTTTTGCAATGTCCATCTGTCTATTCACCCCTAACAAATGGCAGGCAGACTAATAGTTGTATAGTAGATAGTGGTATAGTACGATAATATTAGTGGCGCCTACAAAGTTATGAAATAAATATTATTAGGGGTACCTCCTCTCCATGTAAAGTAGATAGATTTTTTAAATTTATTTCCCATCTTGGGCACAGACCTAGGATATATAGACGGATTGCCGCTATCAAACTGAGGTTAACTCGGGGTTCGATTCTCTCCCAGGATAAACATTTGTGTGAAGAACATAGATGTTTGTTCTGTGGGTGTTATAAAGTATCATAAGCATGTATTTAATAATATATAAGTATTCTATCAGTCATCCCAGTTACCATGATACGAGCTATGCTTAGTTTGGGATTAGATGGTGTTGTGTGCATTATCCAGCAATATTTTTTATTTACTAGCTGACCTGGCAAACTTCCTACCGCCTCAGAATCAATAAATAAAAAAGCAAGCATTTTTTTCATATTTACTCACCTTTTAAACCTTCCCAGGACTTCCACAAATAATTTGAAACCAAAATTAACCAAATCAGACCAGCCATTCTCGAGTTTTAGCGAGACTAACGAACAGCAATAGATTTTTATTATATAGATGTATATATTTAGTGGGTTGCCATTTGTTAAATGGTTCCTTATAATTGGGTAAATTTGTATGAATGAGTAAAATATTGTGGTCATTGATTCATAATCAAATCAATTATTATGTTGTGCACTACTCCAATTAGTTGTGCAATATCATTGCACTACTAATAACGGTATATTTTTTTGTAACTTTCTCGATCAGGATACATTTTGTTTTAGTAGTTAACGGGTATTTATCGCGTATTACCTTTCAATTTATGCCCGAATTTTTTTTTTGTTGTTTTTTTAAATACTTACAAGTGAAAAGTGATAACGTGGCACTTTTCTATAGTTTTACTGTTATATTTACAACTTTTCACCGCACAGGAAGGCATAGTGTTTTTTTTGCTACGATGTTTACTGAATGGCGGTGTGAAGTGTACTAAGAACAAGGCGCGCGGGTTGGGTGTATAAGTGTGCGTTCGTGCGTGTATTTACATAAAATAGCACGATTTTATGGCTTCGCTTTGGTTGATAGCGGCAAACCGTCTATATAGCCTAAGTCTGTGATCTTGGGTAGGTTTTTGAAAGGTAGGTATTAGGTTTTTTTAACGGTATAAAAACCGTTGAATAACATACAGTTTGTATCGAAATTGCAATTAATACATATGTATTCGTTTGAAATATATTAATCTTTAAAGTCGTCTTTTTTGAGTTACTTTAAAAGTATTTAAAATTAGAATATTTGCTGAAACTATACAGCTACGAAAGTTAACCTAACTAAATTTAGAGATAACTTTACTGTTAACCTAAATGTTACTATGAGTAAAAGTATGGTTTATGAAAGTTAAAAAGTAATTAATGCTAGTAATTATTATTTTTATTATGCTAACAGATGGTTATTTGAGACCTGTAGGGCGATTATGGAACTCTTGATACAATCAATGTCTATCAGTTTCGATTAGCAATCGGCATCAATGTCTATCAATTTCGATTAGCAATAGGCATTATTTCAATCGATGAATTTACGATTTAATACGATGTATTTAAATGCTTAGTGCGCTAAACACGGTTCTTACCACAATCTTACTTTGTAAATTGGTCGAGTTATAGTTTGACACCAACTTTACATTGTAACTAGCGATAGGAGCTGATAGAAATCGCAGCGATCCGTAATAGCAATTCATCAATAGTACCTGAGAGCTATTAGTATCAATGTTTTGATAGTATCAAAGTTCCATAATCGCCCCACTGATCATAAGTTATTCTTATCCTTACTAGCTTCAGAAACCATTACTGTGTAAGGTCACATCCATCCTATTATTAGAATTCATAATTGTATGCACTAATTATTTTACATGCGGTGAATATAAATCCCGTTTTTCCAAAACCAAGCTCGAGTAGAATCATGCAAGATACTCATATAGATTGAAAAATTATGTATTTTACGTATTAACCTTAGCGTAAACACGTTCTGTCCCCAGATTTTTCTCCATCTCTACACGTCGTATCCGCGTTGGTTCCTCCTATCGCAACGAGGGTGGTTTAATCTATGAACTTGAAAGTGCTATCAACCACCCTAATTACGGATCAAATGGCTTCGACTGCGACATATCTGTTGTGCGAGTAACTATTCCCCTGGTGTTCGGCGTTTATGTTCGTCCAATAAGACTTTTAAGCCAAGGGTCCGAACTATCCGATAACACTCAAGTTACGCAAATTGGATGGGGTGCCACTGGGGTAAGCTAAAAAAACGGTCAACTGCGAAATTACCTAAGTATTTTATTTACCATCAATTTATTTCAGAGCAACTACAAAACTCTTCAGATTTGAAGAGCATAGAGATTATTTAGGTTACAGGCTAGCAACTGGACAGAGTTATGTATCTAGATAGACGAACTATATTCATCTGGCGCTTCGGCGGCCGTTGCCGCAGCACGCTCGCTTTGCTCGCTTGCCTTGCGCGTTGTTTTCTATACACTAACATAACCTAACCAACTGGTTTCGATCTGATTAATTTCTGAGGTGTAACGTCACCAATATAAAGACAGGCAAGTTTAATCTGAGAGGTGCGCATTCATTCTGCGCTCGGTTACCGCTGTGACTGCACGCACCCAAAACGTATTCTCCCACCCGGTTCTACAAGATAGTGATGTACCATTAGCTTATCGATAAAAATGGACAAGTTCGTGATTCGTCATTCGTCATCGACTCCTAACCTTGCCAGTAGCTCGAGTAAAAGGCCCAGGGACAAAGCCAACGATCAATGGCTACACCCAAAGAGGTTTGCTATTCCGAAACCAGTGTCGCGTGACAGTGACATCACCACAAGCGATCGCTTTGCTGGACTCTCTGTGTACGGTAATAATGCTGAAATCTTAGAGTCATTTAACAGTGCCTCTAAAAAGAAGCCGGCTGGACGAGCCCCACCTATAGTCATGGAACTATCTGAAGACTGGGATCACCAGAAACTCAAAGAAGTTATAGACAAATATGACAAGAACTATCACCTTGAGTACAAAGGTAGCAATCGAGTCAAGATACAGTGCCACTCACCTGAAGGACATCAGGTTGTCAAGAGCGGCCTATTAAATGAAAACATATCCTTTCATACATATACCAGAAGGGATGAAAAATTATCCAAAGTAGTTATAAAAGGATTGCCTGGAAACCTTTTGGACTCAGTGGCTGACGAACTGGAGTCTCTGGGCTTCCCTGGAGCCACAACGACACTCATCAAGACAAGTAAGCCAGTCCAGTGTCTGCCAATCCTCGTCCAACTACCAAGCGGAACTGACATGAGCAAGTTCAAGCATATAAAATACATCTCTAGCTGCGTCATCACTGTTCAGCGCTATAAAACGAACAACAAACTAGGCACACAATGCTACCGATGCCAAGGTTTTGGACATGGCTCTCGGAATTGCAACAGACCGGCTAGATGTGTTAAGTGCTCCCTAGAGCATGCTACTGCGCAATGCCCTCAAGCGGGATTTGTTGAAGCTGTTCGCTGTTGTAACTGCCAGCAGGTTCACCCAGCCAATTACTCCAAATGCAATGAACGGTTGAAGTACATTGAGCGCACTAAATCTAAGCGGGAGTCATTCCGCAACGCCATCACATCAAAAGTAACGAGAAAATCGATACCTGCCGCAAGGGATCTAACATATGCTGCGGCCGCAACATATTCATCTTGCCACCAACAACCATCTGAAGTAGCGGAGAGTACCAACATGCAGCAGTTACTCCATCCTACAAGCGCAGATAAAACAGCCGCCCCTGCTGTTGTGGTTGACCAGCTAACTCAACAGCACGATGTAGCTACGAATGAAATGCTTCAAATTCTGGCTTCCATCAAGGTTCTCAAGCAAGAATTTATTAAATGTAAATCATTTGTAGATAAAGTGATTCTCATCCTGTCCCACGTTGGGTATTACTTTTAATGTTCATAAATTACGCATACTGTACTGGAATCCACAACAAACGGAACGAACTTTTGCAGCTGGCGGTAAGTGACCTAAATGCTGACATCATCGCACTCAACGAAACAAGGTTGACAGGGCGACTTACACTTGGGATCCCAGGTTATTCTTGTTACTGAATTGACAAGCGTTCCAACGGTTCTGGACAAAGCGTTACAATCCTGGTCAGAGCTGATATGGAACATCATGTTATCACTGTTCCGGAAACCCAAAATCTTGAAGCTATAGGAATATCCCTCCAGGCACAGGACGGAAACATATTGCTATACTCAGTCTACCAATCACCTAACCTGCCCCTGCTTACTAGCGATATTAAAGCACTTATGGCTTCAGGGAACAGACTGCTCGTCATGGGCGATTTAAACGCCAAACATCCGTATTGGTCACCCGGCCTGTCTAACCTTCATGGTAACATACTATTTGATAACATGTTAAGTGAAGATTTTATTGTTCATGGCCCCGTTAGGGCCATGAACAATAAAATCATCATCCCACTTTAGTCCACTACCGTGCTGAGCACGAATCGTCGACCCCTGACCTCTTGCTCACTAAAAATATCCACACAATCGAAAACATAAAAACTATCCATACACTTTCATCAAACCATCTTCCTGTCTTCGTTAGTATCACTATTAAATATACAGAATACAGAAACTAAACTTCGCGAAAGCCAATTGGAAGGGTTACCGTAGTTTCCTAAACGACAATATCTCTCTGTCGAATCAGTTATACAAATCTGAACATGATATTGACACAGCCATCTCCCAGCTGCAAAAACATATAATTATAGCAAGGAACACTTCCATTCCAACTTCAACCCTCAAACCCTGGGAATGTTCATTACATCAAAAGAAAAATTAAAAACAAAAATAAATTGCTTCGTTATTCTGCTAAAGAAACCAATATTCCCATTCGATACGCCTTAAATCAACATGTAAAACAAATGCAAACTGATATTAATATAGCGTTGAAATCGCACCATGACGAGCAGTGGAAACGTAAGCTGAGTAAAGTAGATAATCCTGGCGCAGATCTCTGGCGCATTGCTAAAAGTTTGAAAGCCTCTTCCTTCACAACCCCACCACTCAAAAGTAAGGATGGCGATAAAAGTTCAAATCCAAAAGAACAATGCGACATATTAGCAAACTCATTTTCTAACAACATGCTACTGACCCACAACTGGGATAGTGACGAACATCTAATAGTAGAGTCCTCTTTAAATTCCCTAGCCAATCTTCCAGTGGTAAGCCTCGAAACTCCGTTAGTTCGACCTATTGAAATCAGGAAATGTATAACGAAACTCAAACAACGCAAAGCACCTGGAGAGGATCAAATTTCTAATCACCTCATCAAAAACTTACCTCAAAAATGCATTGTTATGCTCACTAAGATATTTAATGCTTGCTTCTTCTTCTTCTTCTTGCCAATGAGTGGTAAAGTCATAGCAATCCATAAGCCAGGTAAAGATCCCTCCGACCCATCTAGCTATCGCCCAATCAGACTCTTACCATGTCTAGTGAATTATTCGAAAAAAATATTTTCCACCGGCTTCGTCACGTCTCAGAAAACCTACTTATAGATAAATAGTTTGGTTTTAGCGAGGCCCACTCAACCACTCAGCAGCTAGCTAGAGTAGCGGAGACAATCTCACATGGCCTGAACCTGAAGGAATCAACAGGAATGTTCCTCCTTGATATAGAAAAAGCTTTCGACACAGTCTGGCATGAAGCCCTTATTCACAAACTGTATAAATTAGGGATCCCTATCTCTTTGATGTATATCATCAGATCGTACCTAGCCAATAGATCTTTTAGTGTACACATTAACGACTTCTCCTCAACTCCCAAACTGGTACCTGCTGGTGTGCCTCAGGGATCGATCCTTGGACCTCAGCTATTCTTGCTGTATCTGAATGACATTCCGATCCAAACCCGCACTAAGTTGGCCTGTTTTGCGGACGATACTGCCTCGTTTACCTCTTCTAAGGATATTAATTTGATCATCTCTCGCCTGCAACTATCTCTTGAGCTACTTTTGTCTTACTTTAATAAGTGGAAATTAAAAATAAACGCATCCAAAACAGAGGCAATTATGTTTACAAGGCGTAGATCCATTCCAACCCGGACCCTTAAAATTGGAGGATATGATATTGCTTGGAGTCCCACGGTAAAATATCTTGGAATTGTGTTAGATACAAAGTTAAACTGGAGTGCAAACACACTAAAACTAAGACTTAAAGGCATAAAGGCCCTCAATATCTTAAGTCCCATTCTAAATCGAAGCTCTTGCCTGAGCAGTAGTACAAAATTAAGTATATACCAAACCTTAGTACGTCCCTGTATTACATACGCCTGCCCAGTTTGGAGTAGTACCTGCCAAACTAATGTAAATAAACTACAAGTCATCCAGAATAAAGCCTTAAAATACGCTTATAATACCCCTCACCGAACAAACTTGCACAAACTGCATATCAACATTAACTTCCCTACATTATCCCAATACATATACAAACTATCTAAAAATCTATATTTATACAAAAACCCACAAAATAAAAATAAATATATCAAAAGCATTTGTAAGACGCGTATGAAAAATTTACCCTACATCGACAAGTACTGTCGATATAAATTACCCCATCACTTGTTTCTCGACTGCGATGAATAGGCACAGTGGCCCACACAGGTGCGTGCGCGCTGCTTTGCCATAGCGCGCGCGACTTTCGTACTTATTATCTTGGGATATAGGACGATAGATGCGTGCGCAGTTCGCAGGCATCTCAAAAACTTGTATGGGCGACTGCAATTATGATGACCAACGGGTTCTATTTTGTCCTGCTGCTAGCTGCATTTTTGCTTGACTTCTTGGTAGCAGATAATTTCAGAAGTACCCTCCGATTTCTCATTTTGTTAATAGTCGACTTAATTACATATATTTGGCAAGCGAGCTATATAGTTATTAACTTGTATGTTTTTCAATTTGTAATGTTCAACTAAAGCTTACATGTCCCTTAATTCTAGTTTAATATTAAAATACATATATGTTTCGTAATTGTATACAGATTAAAAATATTTTTGCATAAGTTATGAGAAGCGCTTCTAGCTTAACTTACATTTACAATATAAGATTGCTGCTTTCTAGGTTCACAACTTACACTGGAAATGTACTGTAATAGATTTACTTTATGAAATAAATGACCTTTAAATACTGAACTGAATCTGAGAGGTGAGTCGTTGTAAACAAATCTTTGAACGGTTCACCCAGATGTTCTCAGGGAGGTGGACGATGGGTAAGCACCTAAAAAAGTTATGAAAGCTCCATACTAAATTAATTTATTTTGCTAACTAGATGGTTTGAACTACTAGTTCATCTTATACTTAAGCCTTCACATGTGCAAACTTTCTTCACTGATATCAGATCATTGTAAAAAAAACAAATTCTAGTCTAAGCTAATAGTTAGTTTAAATTAGAATTCGATTTTGCTCTTATTTTTTTTTTTTTTATTTAATTACCAAAATGTTGTTTGTTAACATGCATTATAGTTTTAATATAAATAAATGCAGTATACATAATGGCATTACAAAGTAACTGATTGACTGAAAGATGGCGAAATCTTAGTAAATAGGTTTTCAGCTGAATATAAAAAAAACAGTTACAAGATCTTTTAAGTCTTACATAATAATTTGTAGCCTACGTTATACATAAACTAGATACAAAGGATAATTAAAACATTACTTTTTGCCCGATTTTTTTATACCACCCTGTGTGAGAGGACCTTTTTGTGTTGCTTTGGCTTTTGCATCCTGCAACAACTTTTGCTGTTCCTTTAGCTTCTGCTTTAGAGCTAGATCATCCTCATCCAGTTCTTTGGCTTCCTTCTTCGGGGCTTTCAACGGCTTCTTCTTACCACCATCACGACCAGACATCTTTTCTAGAGATTTAATACAGCGGTAAAATACAGATTTAGAGTCAAATACTTTTGTAATTCGAGAAAACACGCTAGTTAACGCTACTCACACGACTTTTATTTTTTTTTGCAAACTAAGAAGTGATTTTGTAGTGCTACTTCTACAATTAGATATATACACTAATGTTTTGAATCCAACCTATCCCAACCATGAGTACTCACCAGCTCGTGAGTTCTTTCCCGATCTCTATTTACAATGAGCATTCGTTTGCAGGTCGGAGGTACTGGAGCGTGGTCTCCCCAGCTACAAGAGATACAAGTGTACGTCATTAACCAGGAAACCTGTACATGGCGCTACGAGTTGGTAAACTCAGCTATCACCAGTAATATGATCTGCGCTGGAGTACTCAACGCCACTGACCGAGACACTTGTGAGGTAAATAAATATTTTTTTAACCAAATGTTACCTGAGTTAGCAGCAGTTAGTGTGTTTTTTTAAGAGAATATAATCATACTATTCCAGACTCACACATTTATTTAGATCGAAAGCTGAACGCTGTTTTGCCAAAACCGACCGTATCGTAGGAATATTGTGCGTGTTCTACGCTCAAATTTGACTCCAAATTCTTCGCTATGGTCGATTCTTTATATATTGCACTAACAGTAATAGGTAAATCAGTTATTTTATTTGTAGACTGTAAAAATAAAGAGCGTAGTAGTATCAATATTATTAGTACCTAGGCAATACATTTTTATTACCATGAATAATTTGCTCCGATAAACCGTTTTCCGCATTTCAGGGAGATGCTGGTGGGCCTATGTACGCTAGAAACGGTACACTGGCCGGTCTCATTTCATGGGGGCAGGACTGCGGACACGCGCTCTATCCCAGGGTCAACACCAAGGTGGCTGCCTTCTCCAACTGGATATCCGATACCATATCATCACAATAACAAAACAATACCTAGATACTAAAATTGATATTAAATTACCTAACATGGTGTTGTTCGATCGTTATGCAACAAAAACAAAAAAGGCGAAATAAATCATATTTTATTTATAATACTTCGTTTAGAATCACAGATTTTCGAGTTTAATATGCTTGAATTAGACCTTATCATTATAAAATCAATCTATAGAGTAATGCATAAAGCAGCTGGAACTGTGCGTAGCTTTTTATGAAAATATTTATATATTTTTGTTTTCACCAGTAGGGCGATCTCGCTATTTGCCAACGTATTTACCCTTTGAATATATACTATATATTCAAAGGTATTTACCATTGAACGGAAATATATTGGCCAAAGAGTATGCAATATCCTATAAGAAGAGACGGGACACCATAGATTAATATAGACTAACCCTTACGTCAATGTCAAAAATTAGATAAACTTATATAGCCAACCAAACATAAACGAAATAGGGCTGTTCAGCAAGAACATTTAAAATTTATCGATGAATGACCTGACCTACCCACGGTTGCAATTCCTAAGTAGTATTGATTTAACTATCATTTTCACAAAACAAGGTGCTAGGCTCAGTATAGATTTGGGTTCAATAATAAAACGTCATTAAAATAACCAAACAAATTTATTTAAAAAAAAATTATAAGTACGTCCTCTTCCTGATTATCATAATAATACCTGTAATAAAAAACATTTACTTTTCAAAATTGACCCATTCGCTTGCGGCTTTTCAAACCTTTGATGCTTCTTTTTACCATGGCTAGGCTGTGTAACTGTGTGTGTTCTTTTTTTGGAAGGCTTTATCATCAAAATGCTTTCTGCAAACAAATTTCAATTCATTAATTTTTTCAATTGATAAGTCCTAATTGCCTGCCATCTTCATCCAATTTTACACCTAAAAATTATAGCATCGAAAAAATATCGATGTTTGTAAAATGTTTCGATGCACCTCGATGTTATTATAATAATATTTTGTTCCAAAATGATGTAGGTATTACTAAGTGCCAATAAATTGATATATTAGTTTAATTTCTACTTACCGCCCCTCATCCAGAGGAAATCTGGCCATAAAAAACCGTTTACTACCATATTTTCTTTGTGAACGAAATCCACATACTTCGCATTAAACGCCATACACCTCTAAATTTTCCTGGAAAACAGGAATTTATAAAAAACGCACTCATGCTAACCACCTTTTAAACCTTATCTATTACTATTTATTACAATTTAAAAAGATTATTGAGTTCGTAAACAACATGTAAATAATGCAAAAAGTGACAACTGAGGCTGAACTGACTGACTGACCAATTTTTGTCAGTGCTGGAAAGAGGGAGAAGCTAATATCTTCCATTGCATCAAGTTTAGCCCTACAGCATAGTAAGTTTTCTTTTTTTTAAGTCGCAGCAGACTGTTATTGACAGCGATTCTAATGAGGTTCTGAATTGGTTAATCTGGATGTAAAAATGGTAGCGCGCCATTTTTTATGAACGGTTTAATCGTTGAATTTGCCAAAATAGAACCAAACATAAAACGTTAGAGTTTACAACGACATTAATAAAACCTATTAAACTTTTTGCTCTTCTTTTGGTAATGGCAACTGTGATCCTCTTGTTATCGTTGATCGATTGAGTGTGATTATTTTTAATATTTACACTATAATAAAAAGCTGTTAAGTTTGTTTGTGTGTATGTTGCTGCTACTGTTGATTTGCCCTCTGTACGGATATATGTACGTATATGTCACTTTTGTATAGAGGAAGTAATGTAATGTAAAAGTCTATTTAGAAGGTTATCTAACTTTGGAAATGTTATTTTTGTAAATGAAATACTTAGTTGTTAATCACTTAGCGTCTATTCCGTACTCATGTAGGTACATGTATTATTCGTCTGCTTGTCGGGAGTTGACTGAGGTATCCAGCGCGCGGGAAGTATTGCATTGCTTATATTTTGCTGTGCTAAACTGCGCTGCGATCCCTACAATCATCCCCTTCCAAAAAAAAATTTTTACACAAAAAATCGTATTTAAATCGTATTTAAAAATTTAAAAGTATAAAAGTTATACAATGTTCAAGTTCATGCTGCGAGGCACACAGGAATGTGCTGCGTTGCAAAGATAGCGGGCGTAACCTACTATTGTGTAGTCATGACGCACGCGATCTTGCATTACAAAGTTGCTAGTCTATTTATAGAATCTACTTTGCAATTACTTGGGTTCCGTTCAATTAAAGTAATGAATTTATATTAAAGTTTTTTTTTATCAAACAAGGTTTTACACAATAAAAATCAACAAAAATTACCCAATAAGGCTTTACACAATAAATACTTAAATTTTGATACATAATAAGTTTTTAACTACTTAATTATTTGTTTACTGCACTGCTTATACCAATTACTTAACATGGGTTCTGATACTGCGACTGCATCACCATAAACTCATTCATCTGTACCGATCCGGCGGTAGCGGTCTGGGGCACGCAAAAACCGGCGGACCATTTGGTAATGATGCGATGACATACTGACTATAACCCATTATTATCAAAAATGCAACTAGGTAGGTACTTAAACAAAGTGTTCTACTATCTGTTTGTTGGACTGAAATGACCAAAAAAAATGTTCATTTCCTTTCATGACTGAGTGATTTCACAATTATATAATGCTACATAAACTTTCTTACCTTTAAAAACTTTACCATTCCTTTCTAAAATGCGATAGGGGCCATCATAAGTAGGACATACTGATTTCTTTACATATCGTTCCGCATAAACTCATGTATGCATGTCTCCAAATCTTCACTTACAAAAAACTTTTCGCGCATCGCCTTAGCTGGCTACAAGTTTTAACGTAAGTTTTTATGCATGAATTACAATTAAATATGTTACCGTTCTGTGTTATCTCTATTAAGCACCTTTTTCCGTACGGTCTTGCACGCTCTGCTGACAATTCATAACAATTTACTTCAAAGAACTCGGTAACATGATATCCTCCGTTTCCTGTGCGAGCTCTAGGTATATTATCCATGAACAAATACAAATAATAAAACATAAAATACGGTAATGTATAACAAAAACAAAAAAATTCTTCAAATGAACATTTCGTAAGACCCATTTCATACTAAACATAAAAAAAACTAAATTTAAAACAACGAGAAAAAAAAACTTTGCACACACTTGAAGGTACGCCTCGTCCAGTCCTACAGCACCACAGCACACAGCACCTTCTCAATAAATATATAGCCGCCATATCCATTATCTTAGCGCAGGTTTCTACTTGCATGCCAATCACTCGTTGCAGTGGGACTGAGCTATCTCCAGATCCAGCACTGATCCTCCGGCGAGCACGTCTCCAACCGGGCAAATCCATCTTGAGTGTATCTGCAGGTCCAAACTCCGCATTCAGTAGGACTGAATGAACCTCAGATGTCGCTGGCTCCCAAAAAAGTATGTCACCTCGCTGCGTGATCCTCCTTGGTAGGACCGCGGGTCACCACTCCCCGGCCGTACGGGGCCATATCATGCTCTGATGACCGGCTTCTCCCAAGGGCTTCTGTTGCTGGGCAGGACAAAATCTGCGTAACCTGTCGTCTCTCTGCATGTCTTCACTGCACCGATGTTCTAATATCTTTCTTCAAAACTTTGTCGATGGAGTCCTCGTTAAGTAAAAACTTAACTATGAGGTTTTTTTTTTTTTTTTTGCGTTAGGGGGGGGAAATCCTCATGGATACCCTTGCGGGTTATGTCGGACTCTTACCGACTAAAACCCTAACCCCTGTGCGTGGGACCCTCTGACTTGATCAGAGACTTTGTCAATCGTAATGAGGTTAATACAGGTTAAAAACATACTCGAACCCTCGTGGGGTGACTTAACTAATTGGTAACATTAAAATTAAAGAACACAGGGTTTTAAACAATTTGAAATACAGGGCTACTTATTATCTTATTATACTTAATATCTAATAATGTATATGTATCACAGAGAAAATCACTTTTTAAAGCTTGACCGTATCCTACTTATATTATAATTCTAACGTGTTACATAACTAATACTATTAAATGCTATAAGGCGTATTACTCAGAAATACGTTCTAACATTTTATTACCAGTTATGCACGTTTCTGTTCGGATTGTTTTAAGAATACTTACACCGCGTGTCTGTGTTATTGTTTTCGTGTTTGATTTTAATATGTGGCCTAATGTGTCTGGTGTGTCTGCTTTGTGTAATTGTTTTGTGCTTGTGTTATTGTTGTGCCGCAACTGTGCCCTTTTCTCATGAAAAGGAGACCAAGTTGACTCCTTTGCTGTGGTGTGTTTGTGTTTGTGTAGTGTCAAGCGGTGTACGTAAGTGCTGTGCCCGAGACCACTTTAGCAGTAAGCCACCGTGGATCGGGCCAGAGCCTCCCATTTCCTCCTGACCACGCATTCGTCACTGAATGCGTTGTGGTCGGCTCTGGCCTGGTTAGCTTGTACACAGTTTGTGCATTGTGGTTTATCCCCTGACTGCCAGATCTCGCATGCTGCCCTCATGTGTGGCCCCCCGCAATGGCTGCACCTTTCGACGGTGTCCTTGCAGAACCGTCGCCCATGCCCGTAACCCAGGCACATCGAGCACTGGATTAGTGGCGACTGGTCCGCAACCGTCACTCGTTGCAGGTCGATCATCACAGACCCTGCATCGATTAGGCGCTTCCATATGCAGGGGGACACCCTGATGACAACATGGCCCGTCTGTGGGTTCCGAGTCTTTTTGGTAAAAAGCACTTCTGTTTGTGTTTTGCTCTGCTCTATGCCCTGGAGTATCTTTTTGTTTTGGGCCCACAGTGCCTTAAGGACGTCCTCGTTTGTGTTGTATAGGAACACGTTTTTGAGGACGACCAGCGGGTTTTTGTTTTTTATATCCTCTACCGTCAAGTGTTCCTCAGTCTTTTTCAACTTTTTCTTTACCCTGTCCCTTTCCTCCTTCGTTCGGCACCCCACAATGACTTTTCTGTCTTTGGCCTTTCGAATCTTCTAGACCGTCACTTCCCCTTCCTTGGCATTGACAGCGGTCCTGATCCTCCGGATGATCTCCTCCCCAGTCTCCGTCTCATCCTTGGCGGAGACCACCACAGAGTGGAGCGCTGCTTGGTCTATCTTCTGCTTTTTAGGGAGCCCCGTGACAGTAGCGTATGTTGCTCTGTCTTGCCGTTCTATGGTGTCTTTGAGATTTTCCATTCTCTGGGTGTTTTCCGCAATGAGATGGGCTTGCTCCTCCAAACGCTCAAATAGGCGTTTGGAGAAGCAGTCCAAGTCTGCCTTTCCCAGAGTTTGGTTCTCGTTTTGAGTGGTGAGTTCTTCGGTCTGCATCCCTATTTCAATTTTGTTGCCTTCTACTGTAAGGGGTAGTGACGGTCTTGATTTCTTAATCAAGTCAAGTTCTTTGAACAGCTGAAAAAGTCTGTCAGCTTGTGTCTGGATTTCCTTCTTTATCACCCCGTTCATGTTTCTGGACTTGTCGAGCTGCTTTCCTATTTCCTTCACGCATGCTTCCGCCTCAGCTTTCCTGTCGACAGGTTTTGTTTTAACCGGTACTTCGGCTGGGCTCCGCTTTACTCTGTTCGTTTGCGGAAGCACCAGTTTTAGCTTTGTTTTGCTTAAATCGTCGACAGGCCTCTTTGGTGTGGTAGAAAGCCGAGGTGGGGCATGCGTTCCAGCTGCCTCTAGTCTGTCGATACTTAGCCTGACGTTCGAGATCCTGCTCGAACCTGACGTCGTGGAGGGGCCCGAAGGATTGGCCCTCTCCATTTGAACGGGGGATTTAATGGCCTTTTTCGGCGCGTTTGGGGTGCGAACGGCAACCATTTTAGGTCTAGGACTAGTCAACTAAATTTAAATTAAAAAATAAATAAAAATTTAAAAATAAAATACTAAAAGATATAGTCTATAGTCGATATAGTCGATATATAGTCTTGTAACTGTAAAAATATAGGTAGATTGTAAAAGTTTAAAATGACTAAAAAGTACGTTACAGACTAGATAAAAAATGGTCACCAAACATAGAACACATAAAGCAGTAGAAGTTGAAATGTCAAAAGACGAGTTTAGATGGTCAGACACGAATAAATCAATATAAAATTAAAATACCAAAAGAGTATAAGAGTCTTGTAACCAACATTTTTTAAATAAAAATGTCAATAAAAAGAATTTAAAACGTCAGAGGGTCAAAAAGTGTAAAACTAAAACAGGTAAAGTCAAATTAAAATTAAATATGTATGTCAATAAAAATTTAGAACGGACGAGTCAAATTACAGGTAAAATTTTAATTAAATTAAGTCTTAAACACGGTAAAATACAATAAAATTGACTTAGGCACTGCCTATTGTGGCCACGTTAGGGTTTGAGTAAAGTGAGACTTTTCTTTTTTTTTTTTATAAAAAAAAAAAAATGTATAACGATATTTTTTATGTTTTTTAGGTTCTACGTGTAGTAGAAACCTGTTAGGGGGTTGTGCCGCAGTCCAAAAATTTTTCTTCCTTCCCGTTCCAGAGATACAGGTCTTGACGTAATCGGTTTTTTTTATTTTACAAATCTATAAATAGATTTTTTTATTTTTTTGGTTCTACGTGTAGTAGAAACCTATTAATGGGATAAGCCGCTGTCAAAAATGGCCTAGGTCTCACCGTTTCTGAATTACAGGTCTTTTAATATGAGACAGTCCAACTCCGGACGGCCTAAAATCGCCAGCTCTAACTCGAAGTTCCGCGCGAGAAAAATCGAAGTGGCCGGAAAAAGTTATCCAAAATACCCGTGCGATATCTCAAAAGTTGCGTAGAGACGAGGCGCACACGTGTGTGGAAACCGCGCCCCTCTAAGTGTTGAAACCGCGGAGATACAAACCAAACAGTGCTTTTTCCAAAATTCTAAATTTTCAAACTCGATTTGTGAGAAAACTACAGTGACGATCTAGTGTTGAAATAGTGCGGCTGGAAGCGCCTTGTGAAGCCCTTCAATTTGGTACCATCACCAGATTTTTGCCGTGTACCACAACCGAATAAACGGCAAAAAAACAACATCCACGTGGTCACGAGGTCACTAATCCAGTGACCTTTACTGACCTTTGACAACACCAAATTGAAGAGGACACCGCAGGGACCCCGGAGGCACTTTACGCTGAATTTTAAGTTAAGTCTAGGATAAGTTGTGTTAGTTTTAGTTTTTATGCGGTTTAGGTTAGGTTTGTAGGTCATTTTAAAAAGGATTTGTAGCGACGACCTAGGTTGAAATTTTGTAAGTAGGTTAGGCCCACTCTGGAGCATTTTAATAGATAATTTTTAGATTTTTAACGAGAAAACTCGCGAACATATTTAGGTCTAAGCAAAATTACCAACCGCAAATAAAAAGAACATAACTATGAGGTTGTCGCCGTTTCGGGTCTGTTCTCGTTACAATACTCGCGGACTACGGAACACTATTTGTCGCACGAGGAGTCACTCCCGATAAGTCTATGTACCTACTACTCATTTTTGTTCCAAAGTTCTAAATTCTCAAGTTCATAAGTTCATCGTCGGAAGGTCACCAATGTAAAGAAACGTTTATCACTTTTTGTATATGTACCTTCCGATCACGTCGGACTCCAGATTTTAAGGTTGTCTAACTTTGGAAATGTTATTTTTGTAAATGAAATACTTAATTGTTAATCACTCAGCGTCTATTCCGTACTCATGTAGGTAGGTACATGTATTATTCGTCTGCTTGTTGGGAGTTGACTAAGGTATCCAGCGCGCGGGAAGTATTGCATTGCTTATATTTTGCTGTGCTAAGCTGCGCTGCGATCCCTATTAGGGCTTATGTAACTCGCGGCAACTATCAATATGCGCGAATCACCAAATTCCTGCTATCTAATACAATTTTTATTACGCTGATTTGTCTGCTGTAAGCGTATTTTGACCTGTGAGGCAGCGGTAGCCTGTTTCATAGGCAGCGGCTGGCTTCCATATTGTCAGGTGGAGTGTGTACCCACTAAATGGTTGCAGATAACTAGATAATGAAACGTCTGTCGTCCGTTATATGGAACATTAGTCAAAATCATGGGCCGCGAATGGACAGAATTAACACAGGACCGTGGCGCATGGTACCTACAAACATAGGGTGGCCTAAGTTTGTTTATAATACCCAGGACTTTGATCCATTCACCACACTGGTTCAAAAAAAGTTGTGACACGATAAGAAGTCGAAGAATCAGGCTGTAGATGATGAAAAAAATTTTTTTACATTAAACTAAAACGTGCGGACAAGGTCGCGAGCGAAGCTGCTAGTAGTTTGTACTTATGTCAAAATATTGTCAACTCGGATTGTAAACACATGCGTTAGCATCCTATAGTTTGTGGTAAACACTATGATTGTCAAAAATGATATTGATAATGTTTTTTTAGTTAATGGGTTTTTTTATTTTATTTTATTTTATTTTATTTTATTTTATTTTATTTTATTTTATTTTATTTTATTTTATTTTATTTTATTTTATTTTATTTTATTTTATTTTATTTTATTTTATTTTATTTTATTTTATTTTATTTTATTTTATTTTATTTTATTTTATTTTATTTTATTTTATTTTATTTTATTTTATTTTATTTTATTTTATTTTATTTTATTTTATTTTATTTTATTTTATTTTATTTTATTTTATTTTAGAATGTTTGAAAAACTTACAGCTAGGATATTACAGTTGATATAATAAGTAGATACATGTTGAATACATGTTTAGAAGTTTACAATTACAAGTTTCCACTGATAGAAGAAGATAGAAGATCGAGATCGAGAGAAGGTTAAAAATTAAACATTTATTGTGGACGTCGGACCACCAACAAAAAAAGCTAATAATAATGCCTAATATATGAAAACAATAACAATTTAGGGTTACTTACTTAAAATATAGAGATACTTAAAAATTACTGTAATAACTTAAAACTACTTAAAATTAGGAGTTTAAAAAGAATTTGTTACTAAGTAAGTGATTTTACTTGCTAGTTGGAGTATTGAATAGATCAATATCTGTAATTGCCAAGGCGTTAAGCGAGGCGCTCTCTCGTACAATGAATGCATTTTGCCTGTTATTTGTCTTTACTAACGGAGTGTATAAAACACTAGGTTTTCTCAATGCGACGGTATTAGTGCGCAGTCCCAGTAGCTCCAACAACTCGGAGCAATCTACCGTGCCATTTGCTATGCTTAGAAGATACGATAGATCAGATATGTTTCTGCGTTCATAGAGGGGAAGAAAGTGAAATTATCGACATCTTGCCATATAATCGGGTAGAAAGATTTTAGCCCTAAACTGTAAATAACGTAAGAACTTCCTCTGAATACGTTCCAACCGCGCGGAGTACACTTCATAACAAGGATTCCAGACTTGGGAGGCATATTCTAGGTGACTGCGTACGTACGCACAATAAAGAATTTTGAAGTTTTCAATGTAGAATATTCAGAAGACATTCTTAAAATGAATCCAAGTGAACGAGATGCTCTATTTACTACTTTATCAATATGATCGTTAAATAATAGTTTACTAGCAAAAAATACGCCCAGATCTCTAATTGTGTTAACCCTTGTTAGAGGTAAGTTGTTTATTGAGTACTCAAACTTGATAGTAATCCACTTACGGGTAAATGAGCAGATATAGCACTTGGAAATATTTAAATCTAGCTTGTTAAGTAAACAGTAGTTGTGAAATCTAACTAAATCTTCCTGCATATGATATATTGCATATTTTCAAATCACCTACATAAAGGAGAGTTTTAGAATATAGAAAGCAGTAAGAGATGTCATTAACAAAAATAGAAAAAAAAAGGGTCCTCATAAGGTACCCTGGGGAACTCCTGAGGGTATAAACATGGCCAAGGAGGAGTATCCATCAAGGACCACTGTCTGGCATCTATTATGGACATACGATGTAAACCACCTAAAGAGGTTACCTCGTATACCTATCTTTTGCAACTTCTTTAACAACACTAAATGGTCAATACGATCAAAGCATTTACTGTTATCAGTGTAAATTATATCTACTTGTGAGGGTTGAGACATATGATGCGTCAGAAACTCAGTACATAGTAAGAGATTAGATGTGGTAGACCTTCCCCTTAAAAATCCATGCTGTTGCGGTGCGATATCGTGTTTAAGCGCTGAGTATAATTGTGCATACACAATTCTTTCAAGCACTTTAGCAAACAAGCATAGCTTAGATATAGGCCTGTAGTTTTCAATTTTATTTTTAGGCCCATTCTTATGAACGGGGTTGATGAAAACCGACTTCCATATACTAGGCACAACGCCTTCTGTTAACGAGCGGCGGTACAAAATCGAAAATGGTATGACTAAGCTTTTGGCACAATTCACTATTAATATTGGAGGGATATTATCAGGTCCCGCAGATTTATTCAAATCTAAAGCCTTAAACAGTTTATAAACCGCCTCTTCAAGCACTTCAACCGTGCCGATATCAGAAGATGATGCAGAATGGCACTGCGCGCCCCCAGTGTCAGGTATGTCGGTTGGCGTGTTATTTTGGAGAAAGGTAGAGTGAAAGTATTCACCAAACATATTACATATGACATCACCTTGATCAGAAGAGCGAGTACCATACTGCATCATAGAGGGGTAAACGTTACATTGGTTTTTAGTTTTTACGTAGGACCAAAAAGCTCGAGGGTTCATTCGAATAGAGTTTTCGACACTATGAATATAGATATCATACATTTCCTTTTCCATAGCTTTCGCTCTATCTCGCAAAATTACAAAGGAAACCTGATCATATAGATTACCGTATTTTTTTTAATTTGCTGTGATATTTAGCTTTTTCTTTGAGTAGTTTTACTAGAGGCCGCTTGTACCCTAAAGGATATTTGCGTGATGGAACCACAGTTTAAGAAGTAATGTACATATCACGTAAACTATCAATCGTACTATAAATAACATTGAGAGCATCATTCACAGTCCCATTACCAATTACTTTTAATTCATATTTTTTTTTTAACAAAATTGAACTTGAGGCAAGTATTGTTTTTGTTCATAATGGAGATATTAACAATAAGTGTACATATTAATGAAGAAAACAAGACACTGATCGTCCTTGATATTGTAATGTGTAATAATAAGTAATATATTGCCCAGCTTTGTGCTTTTCAGATAAAAAGCCAGTAAGACTGCCCAAAGAGTTGACCAAAGTATCTAACTTTAAGGTTATTTATAACATAAGTTCTTAAACTATTTATCTTCATAAATAATTTAAATTTCCAGTTTTGGAATGATCAAATCATTCGTCATTCAATCAATCAGAGTAAAGTAAGATCAAAATTGACGAGTCTTACTCTCTTTCAGCGTCGTAAAGGCGGTGGGCCTTCAATAAATGTAAAAAAAAACTTTTAGTCTGTGAAATATATAACGTGTAAAAAATACCCCACGAAAGTGTTTCTGTCTTTGCTATTTCTTGATGTTTAATTTTTCCGACAGCAAGCCGTAGTGCACTCTACGAGAGCCGCAGTTTGATGATGCTCATTGAAGAGATGCGTGCCAACAGAGACAGCTTGCTCACTGCGTCTGCGCTGAGCCAAGCTGAAGCCGCGAAAGCGCAGGCTGAGGCTGATGTAATAACAGCCAACGCCAGTAGACTGCAGGCCGAAACAATGCAACAGTATGCAAATCTTTAACATCTTTAGAGCCTGCAGTTCGTCATTTCTTAGGATAAAAATAAATAAACTATAAATTAATTGTTTCCGGACCTTTTTCTTTTTCTCGTTAGACCTTAGGTACTTCTTTTCAAATTTATTTGACACGGTCAGAACCCAAACCAATTCAACGTAATTTAACAGAACTAAAACATTGGTTACGGAGCTTACGGATTTTTTTAAAGTTTACAAATCAGGCTGTTATTCATAATTTAGTAAAACATTATTAGCTTGTGAGATTATAACTAATAGCAGACGGTCATAGAAAAACTGAAGGTTTCTTGGACTTCGGAATGTTAAAAACTACATTGACCCAACAGTAATGTTTGTTTTCCCGCATGTCTATAACAATTTCTAGGAAAATACAAAAAATAAAACAATAATGATTACATACTGCAAATAATAAACAAAAAAAAGGTATGACACATTTCAAGGCACTTTTTTATAAAATTTCGTAAACACAAAAAATAAAATTTACAGATGATTATGATACTGAAAAGATACAGTGAGTCATTAAAAAAATAATATTAATTCAATAATTTAACTAAATTATGATAATAAATCACACTCACAAATAAACGTATTTACTTGAAATTTTTGTATAATTAAAGAAAACATTAAACAATAAAACATTAATTATTATATTATATTCATTGAACGTATCAGGAAGTATAATCCTCAGGCGCCAAAGTCGCCGCTGTTACTCCGTTACAGCCTTGCTTGCTTAGTTGATTGGGACACTGGATGGTCCTTATCTCCAACCACCGTCTGATACGAACCCATCGCGTACAATAGAGCTATCGGAACCTGAAAGATGTATTATATATAGTGCGCCAGTAGAGTTAACGCATCATCCCGCGTTAACTCTACTGGCAGTTAACGCGGCAGCAGGCTGTATTTAATGATGATGTATGTAGCTTGGGTTGAAGAAGTATCTAGTAGTTTTGCACTAACTAACACTTACCTTTGTCTCTACATCTAGACCATCAGCACGAAGTGGAGCAGTAATTCCAACAATACCGTAAAACGACCCATAGAAAGTCGATACTGTTTCGAAGGACGATAAGTTTCCTTCATATGAGAATGTGAGAGATCGCCTTATTAATTCATTTTTTCTGCGAGCTGATGTTCGGTTTTCAGCCACATCTACCTCATACGCACTTTCTAAATGATCAAAGTAAATTCCGAGCATTTTTAGCAATTAAAACGGCTCAGAAAACAAAGAGAAGTCTCTCGACACAAACTGAATTAAAAACGTTAGTTTGAAAGCGCTGTCAAAGATGACGCGATCCCGCAACGTTCGATCAACGTATTTTCCAAAATAGATCTAAATCGTTTCCGTTATAGTGATTAGCGCGGTACGAAATATGTCAAAAATAACGTTTTGACTTTGGTTTTGATTTGGATTAGCTTTGGTTCAAACGTTCAAAATTGCCGCGATCGCCCCCCAGGAGGTCTAGCTATTTATTTTAGGAGTTGGGTTGGGAAGAATTGGCACCTAGTCACCTAGTTTGTAAGACGTTTCGAAATGATCCTAGTGATTGCATTGAATAAAAATATTTGACTTTAACTTTATCATAACGATATCATAGGCTTTCTGAAAATTATGTAAGTACCATGCAAGCAAATAAGATTAGAGTTGATTCTTCTGTTGTCATTTCATGAAGTAACATAGTTCTGCCAATTTAATATCTTTTACTCATTTTATTGCATGTTTTATTCAGTAATCTGAGCGGAATTTGAATGAATAAATTGTGACTATATAGGACGGGTATGGTCAATTGAATTATATGTATATTATGGTACAATGTGATTTGAACGAAAAGGAATCCCATAAAAATTTTAGACAGCCATTCCGCGATGACGTTTAGAAATGACAATTGAATAGAATAGAATAGAATATAACTTTATTGTACACCTTAAAAATAAAAATACAAAATAACAATTTAAACATGGTAATAATATTTAAGTGGTACAATGGGCGGCCATATCGCTTGAGAGCGATCTCTTCCTGGCAACCTTTGTAACCTTTGTATGGAAAGGAATGTATTAATTAGAATAGACGGCACGGCGTACATTAAACAAATATTGTTTTTTCTAAATATAAACCTACAAAAATATACATAAACATAAATAAAAAAAATACCTACTTATTTGACCATCGACTAAGACTTTATTAACAAACAAATTGACTATAGACAAATATAAACACTTGACACTGGCTAAATTGACATTATTATGTCACATGCCATTAACAAAGATGAAGAAGAAGAAGATTAGAGTTTTAAGGCAGGCAGGTGATTTTCCGAAAAGACTTGAGTAGAGTATAAATTGTTTATTTGACACACCAATACACAGAGGATAGAAAACACTAGACACAAATAAAACTAGAAGCTCGCCCTGAACTGAGATCATACGATGTAACCATAAGAAAAAAATAGTATGTTCAAAAATGAAGGTATCAAAAATAGGTACCAAATCAATGATTATTAATAATAATAATATAATAGTAATAATACCGGACATTTTTACACAGCATCATGTGGCCCCAATGGAAGCAGAGCTTGATTTATGGGTACTACATGACTGATATACTACTTGTATACATTTTTTTGTAAATACATACATATTATAATTAGAAACACCCAGAGCCGAGATAAATACTTGCAGATCATACAAACATTTGTCCCGCGACGGGAATCGAACCCGCAACCTTTTGCGTCTCACCCGGGCCTTGGCCCACTGTGCCACAGACCACGTCAAAAAAGATTTAAAAGTATTAATAAATTCAAGCTTTAATTAGGTAAACGCGAACAAATTTAAATGAGCCAAAACACGGAAAATTACCTATTAAGTTAATTTAATTAGTAAAAATATTGATTATATTAATTTGTTTATTAAAAAATTCCATCGAACAGCTCCTGACATTGTCATTTTTGAGATGCATACCGAGTTTCAGCTCAAAAGGTCAATTTATTAAGAAGTCCCGTTAATTAGCACTCTGCATAAGATCAGCTCGTAATCACCATAATTACATACCTAAACACTTTCTGTACTATTTTTTAAACTAGAAATTATTGGTTTGGTTCAAAAAACTTATTTCTCAATTACATTATGTTAACATATGAACAGATTTGCTGATGAACTGTTTTACTTCATGTATATTAATAACAATATACATGAAGTAAAACAGAAGAGCAGAAATAGAACAACCGATTAAAATAGTAAGTGAACCTTTTTTAAACTTTTGTTTCGTTCTGTGTCATGTCATGAAAGCCTTCTGTTATATAAATAATTACGTTTTAAAAACTAAAAAGAAACATATTTCATTGAATGAAATTTGAGCCTATAATACATTTTTAGTGGAAAGTAGATTAGTCCATTAAAATGTTACATTTTTTAGGCCTTAGTGTGCATTTGTCAGAGGACGCAATTTTATTTTTTTAATGTGTAGGGGGGGTCAGTAGAAGCTTAAGTTCAAGTTTGTGGGGTCGGCACCCTTGTCCCCCGGCCGCCATCTTGGAAAAGGGGGTGCAAAGGGTTTTCGCGCTGTATCTCGTAAACTAGTTACCTTACAGAAAATTTAATCAAACATAAAATGTAGCAAATTAAATTTCCTACAATTTTATTTCTATTACTTTTTATCGTCAAGTGACCAACAAAAAAGTTATAAACAAAAATAAATGAAAATTTTGTTTGTTTGTTCTAGGTTTTACAGCGCTCCAAACTTAAACGGATTCTCGAATGCTCATAGGGATGCAATAAAAACTAAAAATTAGGCTTACTTTTCTATCTATATTTTTTTTATTCATACAATTTATTATGATCTTAACATTCCTATGCTATTATTGAACTATGTTTGACCCTTTTACCCACCACCTATGAGGTATAACATGGGCAAAGTCAAATTTATAAAAATTTAATGCATTTTTTAATGCATTTTTTGTCACTGTCTTAGCAAATCGTTTGTATCGCAGAGTGTCTAGAGTATCGTCTTTATTTCCGCCATATAAAAAGACGAAAAAACGTTCGCCAACAACACTGAGTAACGATGACTCGACTTTCTCACTCATAAATAATTTAGTTCCACTTGCTAACTCTGGATGCTTCTGCAAAATTTTTATAAATTTGACTTTGCCCATGTTATACCTCATAGGTGGTGGGTAAAAGGGTCAAACATAGTTCAATAATAGCATAGGAATGTTAAGATCATAATAAATTGTATGAATAAAAAAAATATAGATAGAAAAGTAAGCCTAATTTTTAGTTTTTATTGCATCCCTATGAGCATTCGAGAATCCGTTTAAGTTTGGAGCGCTGTAAAACCTAGAACAAACAAACAAAATTTTCATTTATTTTTGTTTATAACTTTTTTGTTGGTCACTTGACGATAAAAAGTAATAGAAATAAAATTGTAGGAAATTTAATTTGCTACATTTTATGTTTGATTAAATTTTCTGTAAGGTAACTAGTTTACGAGATACAGCGCGAAAACCCTTTGCACCCCCTTTTCCAAGATGGCGGCCGGGGGACAAGGGTGCCGACCCCACAAACTTGAACTTAAGCTTCTACTGACCCCCCCTACACATTAAAAAAATAAAATTGCGTCCTCTGACAAATGCATACCCAAATGTAACTTTTCAATGGACTAGATGTATTTTGTGTATATGTAATATAGGTAGGCCAAATAAATGCACCGCTCAAATGAGACAGCGAGGTAGTCGAAGTCATGAAAACATCATCGATGTATACAATTATTAGAACCTCGTTGATTTTTCAGCTCGACCGATTTTGATAAAATTGATATGACCACCTGTGAAGTATACCTTTCAAACACAAAAAGAGTTTTCCAAATCGGTTCAGCCGTTTTCGAGTAATCGGTGAACATACATAAAAAATAAAGATTCCGATTACTTGAGAACTTCTTCCTTTTTGATAAAGTCGGTTAAAAGAGTTATATCGCCGTCCCCGGATAATAAAATGACTACTACCATTATCTTAGTTACGGTGATTAGTTTGGTGTTTAGTGTATAATGTGGGTGCTAATACATTTGCTAAATTTTTTTCGTAACTTTCGTACAGTTATGTACGAAGCTTGAATAAGATAGGCCTGGGGCGAGCGGATGTCAATCTCAGTGAAACCACTTTGCTTGAGTTGTTCTATCACACGAGTAGTAGTGCGACACGACCGCAGTACTTGGTTGGATACACGCAGAACCAAGTAGATGGAAGTCCTTTGTTTCTAACAGAATTAAAAAGATAACGCAGGGTATTTTCGGGGTATTTCCAAAAAAAATAACGTTATCTGGCGTTATTTTGAATCGATAGATAACCCAGCTGATTGCGCAGCCCTGCTCTGGTATAATGGGCCAAACTGGCTATCAAGATTCGAAAAAGATAACCAAACAACCAAATTTACAACTGATTTGAAAACAAAACAAAAATGTGAGCTGTTACGTGACGGCTGGTAGATGTGAAACATCGAAATTATTTTATAGTAATAGGCATAAAAGTACAGATTATGACAGGAACTAAATATGGCATGATGAAAAAATACAATATTACGAATTTTCTTCAGAAAATGAAGACAGTTTATCTAATAAACATTTATTTTAGGACAGGAAAGTAATTGCTTCGGTCGACTAATAAATCGCTTTTGCAACGAAGGGTGTATAAAATACTTCAGCCTGCAGTAAAAACCCGCTTTGTTCATCGTTTTCCAAAAATTTTTTGCATCCTTTCCTTTACAATAAAATTGCCAAATCTTGTGATATTAAAATGTGTTCTGCTAAAGAAATAAAAGTGATAGCCTTCCAATTCCTACTTTCTCTAACCTACAGCCAAACCGATTTACTAAAGGTAAATATTTCAAAGTTTCGCTTTCAAAATACATTCTATATTAGTCACTAACACACAACGTACCAGCTGTTTTCGAACCAAAAGGTCTGATAAGTATTAATGGTAAGAGGCCCGATAGTATGACTCTTGTCACTTGGGATATGGGGAAGCCCTTAGTATGGGATGCTACTTGCGTAGAGACCCTGGCCGCATCTAATCTGTCGGGGACATCTGTCAGAGCTGGTGCGGCGGCTGAATGTGCCGAGGACCTTAAAAGACGCAAATATGCCGGTCTTGATAAGGGCTACATATTTGATCCTTTTGGAGTGGAGACTCTAGGGGACCAGGATCCCACCGCGTATTCAAAATTATCTCATGGAGTCTGGTAGATACATTGCATGACCCAAGAGCTGGCTCCTATCTGGCTCAGCGTATTAGCATTGTCATTCAACGTGGCTCAGACAGTGATCTGGATCAGTTGAGCTGTCTATAGATTGTTTTAAACTGTCCTTAGAAATTCACAGTCAGACATCCGAATTAAGCGTGTACATTAGTGCTTCTAATAGGATTAAAAGAAGACGCTTTATAATCCTAGAGAAGTTCTGACACAGTTGGCGTATAAGCACCTTTAGGAGATTGTTGAACTCATTGCCTACGGATTTCCAGTTTTTTTTATTTGAATAGTTTAATTTTGTTAATTTTTGTTGAAAAAAAACATTTCAGCTTGAAACAACAAACAATATACAACAGAAATAATAAGTTTTTAAATAATCAACATTTTACTTATAATGTTGATTATTTAAAAACTTATTATTTCTGTTGTATATTTTTAATTAATGAAACTTTGATAAATATAATATTTATGGCGTTTATTTTGAAATTAATTGAGAAATAATAGAAAATCGATTAATAAAAAAATCTATTTTTTTACGAAAAATCGATTATTTATCAATCGATTTTTCATGCTAAAAAAACAATCAATTATTTAAAAATCGTTTTTTTTTGTAGAATGTCACATCCCTACTTTGTTTACATTATGAACACGTTTTGTTTAATTGATTTCTTTTTCTCAGGCATGTCAAAGTCACTTGGCAGTGTTGCTGCTTCTTAAAAATATATTCTACCATGGAATTAAACACTTTGGTAGGTTTTAAGATGTGGTAGATTTATCTATGAAGCAAAAAATCTGGCGAAAAAAATGATGCAAAAAATGTGGTTGCAACTGTGGTTGCATGGGCGCTTGACCTCTCTTGACCCGTGCATCTCTAGTTGCACGGCGCTCGAGTCGAGCACTAGGCTTTTTTGGCTATTTCTAAAATTACTCTCAACATGAAAATATTTACTAGACGAGGTTAAAAACGCTTGTAACAGTGCTTGTCCTGATTCCTCTCCCCTAAAAAACATTTCAGCCCCACGGCAATGGGACGAGTCTATTCATGAGCTTACATATATTCAACTATTAGAAACATGCTCAAGCTCCGTAGATCACACCCATCTCTTAGCAGTTTCGAAATAAAAGTCAGGACATTGGTACCTAATCAGATTCTCCATTATATCGAATTGCAATTAGTCTACGGTGCTGTACTTCTCATCAGTGCCAGTTTCATACATATCCAGTATAGATATTGCCCGCGTAAAGTAAAATCTTAAAAAAAACATTTTTAATCAGTTATTATCTTTTAACGTACATACATACTGCAACATAGTATTTCGTTTTTACAATCAGCTTTAAAGGTGGATACATCGAAAATTTTAATAATTCTTGAAGAATGAACCACTAGTAAGGCCAGCCACTGAGGTAAATAACAATAAATTTTAGGTGATAATGAAATCAATACCAGATTGAGCTATCTATCTATCGTTTTAAACGGTCCTTAGATAGCTCAGCTGTTTTACGTGTATTTTATATTATTTTATGGTATTATTTTGTACATTTCTGTATTTTTTTCTATAAATACCAGATTAACAAGGAATTAAAGGTATGCTTGGACGTTAGCTTACCCTCATAATATCATATCATCCCCTAGAAGTCCACTGCTGAACATAGGCCTCCCCAATAGATTTCCAGGAAGAACGATTTTGAGTTCTCTCTATCCACCGATTTCCCGCGATCTTTACAATGTTATCAGTCCATCGAGTGAGGTCGTCCTACGCTTCGTTTCCCTGTCCTTGGTCGCCGAACTTTTATTCCCCAACGGTTATCAGTTCTGCGAGCTATATGGCTTGGCCATTTCCACTTCAACTTGCAGATTTTGAGTGCTATGTCGGTGACTTAGGTTCTACTACGGATTTCCTCGTTGCGGATTTTATCACGTAGTGTAACACCCAACATAGCTCTCTTCATAACACGTTGCGTGTCTCAGCTTGTGTATGTAACCAATAATTAGCAACCAAGTTCATATGTCTTCACTGGCAACACGCACTGATTGTAGATATTCGTCTTGAGGTTCTGCGGTATCTGTGACGAGAAAATGTGCCGTAATTTCCCGAACGCTGCCCATCCGAGTTGGAATCGTCAGCTGACCTATTTCTCAAAGTTGGACTTGCCTAATTGAATTGTCTGACCTAAATAGACATAATGGTCTACAACTTCGATTAAATCGCTCTCAACATATACCGGTACGGGTGCAACAAGAGCATTTGTCATGATTTTTGTCTTGCTTATGTTAATTTTAAAACCCACCTGTTGGGAGACGACATTAAGGTCGCTGAGCATTGTGCCAAGGTCTTTTAGCGATTCTGCCATGAGGTCTATATCATCGGCAAATCGAAAGTGAGTGTGTGTTCGCCATTGATGTTGATACCATGTCTATGCCAGTACAAGAGCTTGAAAACATCCTCCAATGCAGAGGTGAACAGTTTCGAAGAAATAACATCTCCGTCTCATCCATTTATACAATGGGATTGGATTCATGCTCTGGTCCAGGAGTCGGATAGACATGGTGGCGTTACAATTCCTCACAACTAGCCGCGCGTTAAAGTCCTTCATCACAACCGTAAAGTGTGTTTTTGAGACTTGCATGGCATTTGAAATTTCATCATACATAGCCTCCACTTCATCGTCTGGACGTTTCGAGTGAGGAAGATCATACGCCTGTATGATCTTAATCGAATACCGTTTGGTTATTCTGAGTATAAGGTATACCACCCTGCACGACACGCTTTCGATCTTTACAATGTTGTTAAAGAACTTACCCTTTTTAATTAGAAATTAGTATTAAATAATTTCCACACAATAGGTGAAATAAAAAAACTTGAAAAGTGATGCCTCATAATTTAAGTGGTCTGAAAAAAAAAACGCGCGTTGGAGCTTGCCTTAATTTGTTAATTTTGTAAATTGATATAATCGATATCGATAAAAGTTAACATACGACGAAAAGTGGATGCTTTACGTTAATTTGAAGCGTATAACGCAATGGCTGACCCCAGGTCAAACGCTAATTCAACGCCCTTAAATGAAACTTATGGTAAGTGTTTGGTAATTACTGTATGGCCTAATTCAATGCATCTTTCTCAAATGATCTGGTCAAGCAATAACGGCAGACATCTACCGTGCCAAACTGTGAAAAATGATGGCGAAGGTTGAAGAAAAACAGCCCTGATTCGTCACCCAATCTTCACCATTCTTGCTCCACGATAACGCAAGACCTCATTCTGATCAAGAAACCGTTTTTAACACTACAGGACCTGCAGTAATTTGGGTAATAAGAAAATGGCATCTAAATCAACAAGGCTCAGAGTTTCAACTTAAATAATAATAATACCGGACATTTCACACAGCATCATCTGGCCACAAAGTAAGCAGAGCTTGTGTTATGGGTACCACATGAATGATTTATAACTTTTTTTTTTACATACATATTATACATAGAAACACCCAGACCCGAGAAATACTTGCAGATCATACAAACATTTGTCCCGCGGCGGGAATTGAACCCGCAACCTTTTGCACCTGATGTTTTATAAGTGATTCTTGTTATTGATTATTGAGTTAAAATGCTTATGATTTTATCTTTTTGACTAACCGGCAACCTTTTACAGTTATAAATCCGTGCTAACCACTGAACCACTGGTTCAGTAACGTACGGTTAAAATAACATACTTACCTCACAAGTGTCTCTGTCATTGGCGTTGAGAACTCCAGAGCAGATCATATTACTGGTGATAGTTGATGCTAATTGCAGGTAGCGCGATGCGCAAATGCTCTGGTCGATGACGTACAACGGTACCTGGTGGAGCTGGGAAGACCAAGATCCACCTCCAACCAGCAAATGAAAGCTCTTAAGAAATAAAGATTGGTAAGTAACTAATGAGGTTGTGAGTTACGGCCTGATTCACAGTTTACAGTTTATTTTCATATAACGGCACATTATGTACTAAGTTTGGTGCGTCCACGCAGACATCGCAAGCACCATACCAGCAGTTGGAGTTTCAAAATTGAGTTACAAAATTTCAGGATGTAAATAAATAATTATTGATATGGACCATTTTGATCAAACTCATGAGCTGGTGAGAGGTCCTCGATTAGGTTGGGCTTAAGATGATTAGAGCATGTAACTGTCAACAGATTAACACGAAAAAATCTACTTAGTTAAATGTTAAGCTCTTGTTTCCCAACTGACCAATTATATCAATGAATAAAACACAGTAGAGCCACAAACACATTCTGATATATTTTAGTTACGTTTTTTATTTTAACTTACCGCAGTGGCACCCCATCCCCATCCAGCGTGTATTGGTATGTGGGGCTATTACTTGCGAACTGCTTGGAAGTCTAATATAACGAGCACTAACGCTAAAGGTCACTGGCTCAGTTAACTCTACAACAGACACGTCGTGCTCGAAGTGATTTTGTTCGTAAGAAGGGTGGTTGACAACACTCTCAAGGTAAAAGAGCCTTCCACCTTCGTTGCGGTACGAGGAACCAATGCGGATACGACGTGAAGCCAGGGTAAAAAAGCTTGAAACAGAACGTGATTGCGATAAGGTAGGTATATTAGATGATGTATATTTTAATAATTAAATTTAATTAAATAAAATCACTAGGATTAAGACAATTTTCAAATTTATCTTATCGTTTTAAAAGCATGCTCCAGAAATTTCAGAAACGATACACTTGCGACAACGAATAATCCAATCATCAAAACATTTTTTAAATGCTTTTTCCGGAAATGAGTTCAGTTCTAACCACGAATTCTTTTTTATGTCTCTGAATGAAAACGGGTGCCACGAATTGGTAATTCGAGTTTAGTAAAAAGAAAGAAGTCGGCTGGAGCAATATCTGTTGAATAAGGTAGTTGCTCAATGGTATTTGATGAGTTTTTGGTAAAAAATTCGTTTACAATGATGGCCTTGTGTTAAGGCTTACTATCGGGGTGCAAAATCCAAGAATTTATTTTCCACAAATTTGACCTTTTTCGATCATTTTGTCTCTTAAACGGCGCATAACGATCAAATCATATTTTTTATTTAACATTTGACATTTGGCAAGAACTCCGAGTGCACAACACTGCGATAGTTAAAGAAAGCAGTCAACATCACTTTGACTTTTGATCGATTTTGTCGTAGTTTTTTCGGTTTTGGTTCAGTTGGAAGGCGCCACTCCGAAGCTTAATGACTAGTTTGGATGGAAGACCCATGTCTCATCACCTGTAACAATGCGTTTCAGGAATGTTGGATTAGAATTGATTCGTTCCTCAGCGACTTTTATGCGATTGAGTTTTTGGAGAAAATTTATGTCTTTTGGGACTGGCCGAGCAGCAACATTTTTGTTACCCAAGTGATTATTTGAAATGGTACGGATTGACTCGTGAGACACAGAAAAGTCAGCGGCTATCTTTCTCAAACTTGAATGAGGATTTTCAGTCACTATTTCCTTCAATTTTGCGATGTCAACTTCAGTTGCAGACGTTGATGACCAGATCGAGGCAAATCTTCCATCACATCTCGACACATCTCTTCCAACATAAGCACGTGTTTTTGATAAAGTCGATTCACCGTAAGCCTTCAGTAATATTTTTCAGGCACTCCGAATACATAATTCGATTTCGATGGAAAATTTAAGACAAACTTTTTGTTAGATGTTATTGTCCATTAGGATAAATATTATGATAACAGCTTAATAAGAATACAATTTTTATTTGAAATTGAGTTTTAAGAATGTGGAGTTTTTATTTTATATTCCTGACTATTACAATAAATACACGATAACATAAAAAATATACATAATTGTTGTAATAGCATTAGATAAATATTCACTATCGGGCGTTCGTATTGATGATAGACGAAATTTGTCTACTTGTCAAGTCAAGTAAGTCAAAAGATGATTTATTCAATACAATCACAAGGATCTTATTTAGTGAATTTAGTTGCGAATTCATCCTAACCCAAGCTCGAGAAGAATTGGCAAGAAACTCATCTTGGTCCTGTGTACCTGTGTACCTACCTACTTGAATGAAATCTGTTGTATAATCAAGATGAATCGACTGAATTGTATGTGCTTGTTATAGAACTTAGGAGTACATACCATCATTTTTTTAGAATAACATTTTCGAAATTCCATTTGCAAGTGGCCTGTTTTGTTGTTGAACGGGCGCTATCCATTAGTCATCATCATACCCCATTTGAGGCAGAAACTCACCTCACTTAAGCTCGTTCTCCTGGTCCTCCTAGCTCTCTTATTTGTTAGCATTGTGTGAATATGCTACGTTACGTTTTCAGACAGCCTATCATCATGTCATAGAGAAGATAAAAAAAAAAGTTGCACTCCGGGAGTGCCGACAGAAGTGAAAACTTATTCTGGCGCGTTAGAGTTTAGTAATAAATCTCTTCAAAATCAGTAACAAGGCATAGAACTTTTTCGAGCCTTATCTAGAAGTTATTACTATGTATTTCTTACAATCGATTATCCAAAAATACTTATAATGAGCAGAATAAACAGTTTTTGTAATAATCAACACACTTAAAAATCGATAAATCCAATAAATCCACTATCAAATCACAAACAAAACACAATCAAAGACCAACGCGAAACGCGACTGCCAATCAAATACTGAACGAACACAGATGATGCAATATTTTTTGTTCAGAATGTAGATAATATTATATCAAAGAACCTAACTCAGTAAACTTCTCCATACAAAAGTAGACTGTAAACATGTGAATTAAGGTTTATAATCAAATGGGGCGAGTGCGGCAGCCTCACCTCATCTAAAAATATGCGTACCGCACTAAAAGAAGTTTTCACTTCAATAAATATTGTCATAGCACACACAAGCATCTAGCAAACTGATATGAAGTTTAAAGTTCTATAGATTATAAAGCTTAGAACTTTAGGAATTAAAAAACGTAACAAATCAAATCTAACTTGCTTCGTCTTAATAATAAGGATTGTATCGACCCGTATGAGCGGCGAGTTGTTTATGGTGTAATCAAATTTAATAGTAACTGGCTTACGAGTAAAAGAGCAAACGTAACACTTGGCAACGTTCAAGTCCAACTAATTGATCATACAATAACTTTCAAATCGAATGATGTCTTCTTGAAGACGATATGCATCATGAATCGTTTTAATTTGATGTAGAATTTTCATATCGTCAGCGTATAATAGAATTTTAGAGTAATTAAAACATGAAGAGATATCGCAAATGAACATAGCCAAGAGCAGAGGTCCTAATAAAGAACCCTGAGGGACTCCTGATGGGATAAACATGGACGTCGATGAATATACACTAAGAACCACCGTTTGACATGTATTAAAAACATAAGATGTGAACCACCTAAAAAGATTACCTCGTATACCTATACATTGCAGCTTCTTTAATAAGAGCGAATGATCAATTCGATCGAAGCACTTGCTATAATCGGTGTAAACTATATCAATTTGCGAGGGTTCAGACATAAAACGAGTCAAGAACTCGGTACACAGCAAGAGATTCGATGTAGTGGACCTACCCCTCACAAAGCCGTGTTGCTGCTTAAGAGCGGAGTATAGTTGAATGTAAACAATTTTTTCCAACACTAGTAAATAAACACAATTTGGATATGGGCCTATAATTCATCACCAAACATCTCACTTTCCATAAACCGCGCTCTTACTCTTAAAATAACAAAAGAATCACAATCACTGAGATTACCATAGGTTTTGTATTTATTATGGAATTTGGCCTTTTCCTTGAGAAGCTTTATCAAAGGTCGTCTGTACCATAACGGATACTTGCGCGATGGAACCACAGTTTTAGAGGGTATATAAGTGTCACGAAGATTATAAAATTGACTATAAGCTATTTTTGTAGCATCATCCACAGATCCGCAACCGAGTAAAGTATCTGTATACGGCTGTGGTTTTATCGTGTGTAGTTGAACAAAGTCTGCAGAAATATATAGTGAAGGATGGTGGGGGTCTTCGGGTACTAAAGGGTAGTGACAGTTCGACAGATACGTCATTGTTTGAAAAAATAAGATCTAAAAGTTGCCCATGACTCCTATTCAAAATAGAGTTATATTGAAGGAGATTTGCATGTGTTAAGGCTATCAATAAGATCGATTTGATAAGCTCCTTGCAAATTACTAGGCATTAAAGAAAACCCATGTTAACTGGGTGTCCAAGAGACAAATGGCATGTTGAAGTCGCCAAGCACAATTATCTTATCAAGTGGGTTATCTAAAACAATTTTAGTGACATTATCAGAAAAAAATGATAACTGTGAGTGCATAGAGTTACCCAAATTTTCTTCACATAATATAGATCACACAGATGTGCATTTTATAAGTAATATTGGGATTACGATTACGAATAGTCAACGTAACCCACAGGTCTTCAGCAGAGAAAGACCATTCAGACCGGCTCTCGGAAACAATTAAAACCCCACCCCCTTTAATCTGTTCTGTTATTGAGTCCCGTCTCCAAACAACGTATCTATCGTCAAGTAATTCATAATTATATAAACTATCATTTAGCCATGTGTCAATTAAGCAAATAACGTCATACGAGTTTAAGCAGATATTTCTGCACGAAGTACATACCTTAGTTCGTAAGCCACGTACATTTTGATAGTACATACTAATCGAAATCACTGATAAAAAATAAATTGTAGGCATTGAATGTGTAAAAAGTATAGCATTAGATTAGAATAGATGTTGATTAGATTGTAGCGTTCAGAAGGCATATAATACATTGAGAATAAAGCATAGTGATAACAGTTAACAAAATGTGTAAAGCAAGCAGTTACTAATAATAAAAAAATGAGGTAGACATAAAATTACTAATATTTGAATAAACATAAATGCGTAGCAAGAGGCGCATAGCAAGCAGAAGTCGAATGACTCACCCGAGCCACCGGCGCAGTTAGCTACAAACGGACAAAACGATGACGCATAGCGAGTGCAGAAGCTAATATGCTAGCGTTAGTCAACTTTAGGTCGCAGATATTGACATAGGACAGAGCATAGGTAGCTTACAAAAAATACACAGTAAGCACACGATACAGCAGTTTAAAGTTTCTTCAGGTCCGACTCCGCTCGGATAGTTATCACTGGAGAAGTCGGATTTTTCCGGAGAAAGATTTCATACATAAATATACTTTATAACACCCACACGCGGTTCTGATAACCATAATATTGCTTTTGCAACGAAGGGTGTATAAAATAGTTCAGCCTGCAGTAAAAACGTAATTTGCTCATCGTTTTCCAAATTTTTTGCATCCCCTGTTCTGCTAAAGAAACAAAAGTGATTACCTTCAAATTCCTTCTTTCTCTAACCTACAGCCAGACCAAAGATTTACTAAAGGTTGTTTCATAACGACTTCTCAACACAGACTCTCTTTCGCGCACTCTTTCAAAATTTCGCTTTCAAAACACATTCCATATTAGTCACTAACACACACACGTGTCATGGTTTTTAGCACCACACTCATATTCTAGTTTAACTTTTCCGCATTTATTTAAACTTAATTTTCCATAAATTCACAAGTCCGCACCACACATATATTGAAATCGTTGAATTATGGCCCCCACGATACAGGCATAGCCTAGTGTGGGGACAATCGGTACCTATTACTAAAATGCTAAATATACCTGTGACTCAACTTTAAGTTAAGTTATGTATTAGTTAATAAGTTCCATGTTTTTGCTTAATAAACATTTTTCTTTTTTTTTTATTTCTTAATGGACAATAACATCTAACAAAAAGTTTGTCTTAAATTTTCCATCGAAATCGAATTATGTGTTTAAGAGACATTTAAGAGACAAAATGATCGAAAAAGGTCAAATTTGTGGAAAATAAATTCTTGGATTTTGCACCCCGATAGTAAGCCTTAACACAAGGCCATCATTGTAAACGAATTTTTTACCAAAAACTCATCAAATACCATTGAGCAACTACCTTATTCAACAGATATTGCTCCAGCCGACTTCTTTCTTTTTACTAAACTCAAATTACCAATTCGTGGCACCCGTTTTCATTCAAAGACGTAAAAAAGAATTCGCGGGAAGAACTGAACTCATTTCCGGAAAAAGGATTTAAAAAATGTTTTGATGATTGGATTATTCGTTGTCGCAAGTGTATCGTTTCTGAAATTTCTGGAGCATGCTTTAAAGACGATAAGATAAATTTGGATGAATAACTAACATTTTGTGTATTATTGTTCGTTTCCCGGTACTTTCTTGACAGAGTAGTATATTAAAATTCGCTAGAAACAGCTAAGACATGATTTATACGATATTATACGATGGAGATTTATATATTAAATTAATTGATATGGGTATTTTCATTGAGATAAACAATAAAAGTCATTTTAAAAATACAAGATGACTGACATTCATAATTCATCCCATTCATGATTGTTTTATTAATTAATAATATTAATTAATTAATTAATATCGCTCGTTTCATACTATATGCTGTTTATTTTAAAAACACATTATTCTCTATGTAAATATTGTATGTTGTTATGTTGGTCAGTATATTGTTTGATAAGTGACATATTTAATTTTAGTTAATTCAATATAAAAATACCAACTTATTTGTACTTGAAAATTGGGCCAAGTGCAATGGCGAAAAAAATGTTGCCGAATTTTTATTCTTTATTCTTTATTCTTTATTGTACACAAAAAAAACATTATCTAAACTTAATCAATAATGGCATGTACACAGGCGAGCTTAACCTTAAAAAGAGTTATTTACCAGCAAACCTTGGGAATTGGAGATATTGAAAACGAATGGATGGGTATGAAGTGTACAAAAGGATGAAAAGAGAAAAATTAAATTCATACAACTTATACAAATATGAACTAACTAATAGAGTAATACAGATAAATAATATATAAACTAAATATAATTACCTAAACATTATTGCAAAATATATTATATTATATATAATTATTAAATGTATATATATCTACCTAAATATATTAAATATATGATTTATTTATTTATTATTTTATATCTCTCCTTGTGGAGAGATAGTGCTCTTTGACTTTTCGCTTGAAAATGCCAAGCGAGGGACTAGCGCGGATAACGTGAGAGAATTCCACAACTTCACAGAGTGGTCCGTGAATGAACCACCATAGCGACTAGAAGAGTGGGCAGGTATTTTAAGAAGAAGAGATTTTGCAGTTCTGCAGGACTCACCACGGGGAACAAGGAAATTGAAATGCTCATAAAGATAAGAAGGAGAGAGAGGGTTCTTGAGAATATTAAAAAGGAGATACGACATGCAGATCTCGGCGCCTCGGCGACGAATGGTTAGCCATTTTAACTGGGCTTTGAACATTGAAACGTGGTCAAACTTCCGCAGTCCAAATATAAATCGGGTACACAAGGTTTGAAGACGTTCTAGTTTATTAAGGTACCCCTCCGTGGCATCAATGAAACAGCAGTCGCCATAATCTATAAGAGGAAGTAACAAAGTTTGAGCCAGAATGACTTTGGTCTCATGAGGTAAAAAATTCTGGAATCGCTTGATGGACTGGAATGAAAAATGGACTCTTTTACTGATTTCATTGATGTGGCTTACCCAAGACAACTGAGAATCAAAAATGATACCCGGGTTCTTAGCGTTAGCTGTGAAAACATATGGGAAAGTTAGCGTACACAAGAGGAGGCAGGGAACATTTATGTATGAAACTCAGCATTATAAGAGCTTCCAAAAATTAACGCCTGAGACTTGGATGGATTAACCAGAAGACCAAAAGTCTTCGCCCATGAGTAGATACTATTCAGGCCTGCGTTTATTTGGTTAACACCAACAGATAACTCACTAACTTTAAAATGGTTATAAATTTGCAAGTCATCAGCATAAAGATGATGATTAGAAGAAATGACTTGAGTGATGCCATTAATGAAAACTGAGAAGTTACACTCAAAACTTCTCAACCGATTTAAAAAATTATTTCAAGGGCATATGAAGGCCTGTATTTATTTCAAATCAAAATAAAGATCCCTACGTCAATAGCAAAAAGATAGCCGAAGGTATCTTAAGTTGCCTTTAAAAGTCATTATTTGGCGTACTCTGCGAAAACTATTAATGATACATAAAATAATGTAAGTACTCCATGTTTATCTGTGTAATGATGAGTAGGTACTCACTATAATAAAGTCAGCGAAATATGTCTAACTACTTAGTTAAATGTTAGTGTAAGTCAACCAAATTTTGTACTGCTTTTAAGCTAGGTTAAGTACTAATTAATTAGGTATATAGCTAGGTACCAATCCATACATACTTTCATATTAATATTAAAAATTCGATAGTATCATATCTGTATCAGTTTGTTTGTTATCTTTTCACGACTAATCGGCAAAACAGATTCTGATTAAACGTAGTAGGTAAGCAGATTGATTATCTATATTGTGCGTAAGAATATGTTTACCAATATCACTCACCGTGGTGGTTCTGGATTAGAATTGGACTCCTCCATTTTCTCCCGTGGATGTCGTAAAAGGCGACTAAGGGAACACACACCAGGGGATTGGGCAGCAGCACCCCCTGAGTACTTAATACTAAATCTGCGGTCACCAAATCCGCCTGCCAAGCTTGGTGACTATGGCAAAACCCCCCAATAAATCATAGACACAATCAGGAAACGGCCCCCAGTTCCCGGCAGTTCCGCTATTCCTGGCATAGGTGGCGGCCACGGTAACGGCGGAACAGGGGGTGTGAAGAATCTCCGGCAGAAGTCCAGTTACCAATCACAACGACCCCTGGCCCTGGCAACTTATAACGCACGCACACTGAGGACCAACGAGAAAACTGATAGAGCTGTAAGAAGTAGTAAATAATTTGCACTGGGATATTATAGGGTTATCAAAAGTCCGAAGAGAGAGAGAGAGAGGAAACGATAATCCTAAATTCCGGCAACTTATTCTACTACCGGGAGGGCGATCAACTATCTAAGCACGGTGTCGGATTTCTCGTCCACAAATCCTTCGTTAACATTGTAAAGATCGAAAGCGTATCGAGCAGGGTGGTATACTTTATACTTAGAATAACCAAACGGTATTCGCTTAAGGTCATACAGGTGTACGCAGCTCACTCGAAACGTCCAGACGATGAAGTGGAGGCTATGTATGATGACATTTCAATTGCCATGCAAGCACCGAAAACACACTTTACGGTTGTGATGGGGGACTTTGATGATGTGATGAACTCCTTTTTTAAGAAACGGTCGTCCAAAAAATGAACGTGGCTTCACCCCGGTGAACACAAACGCGAGATAGATTTCATCATGACGACCAAGATGCTAATATTTAATGATGTCTCAGTGATCAACAGGGTCAAAACCGGCAGTGATCACTGCATGGTCAGAGGCTCATTAAATCTAAATGTAAAGCTAGAAAGATCCCCTTTGATGCTTCACAATATATATATGAAAATTTGTTATATACACATAAAAATAGAGATGGGATTCAGCAAAATAGTGACCTTCATAAAATCAACACTAGGAATAAACATAAATTATACATCCCTAGGTTTCGACTAGAAAAAGTTAATAAGTCATTTATGGGGAACACGGTGCGCTTCTATAGTAAGCTTCCTGAAAATGCTACTAAACTACCAATTAGGAAATTTAAAGCATACATTAAAGGTAGTCTTTTGAAGAAAGCTTATTATAATATAGATGACTATATTATTGATAAGAATGAATGCATGGCCTGATGTCACTCTGCCGTCAGACAGTTAACCGACACACTTGAAATGTATAAACTCTCTTGTATTAGTATTTCGTAGTTAAGGTAGTTATAAGATGGATCATATAAAAAAGCGCTAGGACCAAGACGAGTTTCTTGCCAATTCTTCTCGATCTTGGGTTAGGATGAATTGGCACCTAATTTCACCTAGTATGTAAGACGTTTCAAAGTGTGATTGTATTGAATAAATCATCTTTTGACTTTGACTTGACTTTGACTTGATGGAAGCTACTCTTCGCCCAAGTCCAGCCCTAATCCAAAACCTCTAGAGCTTACAGTTAGAACTCCAAAATCGCTTCCAATGCCTCGCCGAATGCGGATCCGTGGATGAAATAAATGACGGTCTGGTGGAAATTGTCTATGCCGTTGGGTCAAAGTTCTGTAAAACCCAGCGCAAAGGTAGAGCCCAAAAACTCTGAACTTACTCTTAAACTCATGGCAGAACGTAGCAAAATGAAACTGCAGTCTTCAGTGGACATGTCGAAATACAGCTCGCTCCATAAACAAATCTCTTATTAGTTAGTTTATTTAAATTCTCAAACACTTTTTGCGAATTTTTTGGCAGTTGTAAATTTTTTTGGAATTATTTAAAATACTTTTAAAATTTTGACTGTGGTAAAAGTTCACCATGTCGTTCTTAGAGTTAGTAAAGAGTTAAAGTAAATACAAATATACAATAGAGAAATCGTATGAGAACTTTAAGAAATCTCCCAATGATCGATTACGCAAAAAGTCCTATTTGCTAACTAGATTAGAATACCTTGAGGAAAAATGAACAATATTTTCTGAGACACACCGCAAGTTGTCACTGGTTACCAGATGTTCTCAGTTACCAGATGAGTCAGAGACTGAATCTATTCCAGACATTTATTGACTGTTGAAATTTAAATCGATTATAAATCCGATTTCAAATAGATTTTAAAGACAATAAAGCCGCAAGCCACTACTAGTTCAGGCTCTTACTTTTAGACAACTCTAAGGGCTGATAACAATGTAAAATTACCTTAAATCAGTATCCTAAACTTATCCTAAACATTCTGAAGGATGTAGTGCAATCAAGGACCTTCTATATGTTACAAAGGACACGTTACTTGGGTTAAAAAATTGGGTATAAGTGTAGAGTCATGGGACGCAATCGTGATCTACGTGATTGGTTCAAAGTTGGATTCGGAGTCTCGAAAGTTGTGGGAAGCTAAAATAAAAATAATCACGAAAACTAAATTATCTATTCAGTTTTTATCTATGACAGTGATGTGAGATAACGATGATATGCCAAGTTTTTGAATATAGGTAATGATTTAGCATACTGGATGGAGACAGGGAGTTCATTCCAAAACTTTACAGCCTGCAGAGTAAAGGGACAGTGAAATTTACTCTCAGACCGTATAATTTGCTCCACTTTAGAATACTCGCAAAGTCAGTGTACCAACACTAAACACCAACTGGCGATGGCTTCAGCTAACCATTCAACAGAAGCTTGTGTATACATTTTTAAATCATCTGCATAGAGGTGGTAGAAAGAAACGAGACGTTTAAATATAGAGTTTATGAATATAACAAAAAGAAGAAAAGACAAAACACCGACCTGAGGTACACCAGCACTCACTTGACACCAGGATGAATAAGTATCGTCATTGCGAATTCATTGCTGGTAACTATACAAGTAACTACGAAACCAGATAATTGCTGTTAGAGATATGTTATAGGAGCGGAGAATAGCTAATAGAATATCATAGTACACATTATTGAACGCATTACTAAAGTCTGGAAGGGACAAAACAGCTACTTGCTCATTTTCCATGCTAATAACATCAGTGAATTTGATGAGAGCAGAGACAGTGCTATGACTTGAGCGAAAGCCGGACTGATAAGATTAAGATTAAGAAGAACGTTTGTGTTAAGAAAAAGGCTGAGTTGCTGATGAACTAAACGCTCAAGGACTTTGGAAAGGATCGATGGAATAAAAATAGGGTGGTATTTAGAAAAGGAAGGTGGGTTTTGATTTTTGGGAAGGGTAGTTACTTGAACCTCCTTCCAGTGACCAGGAAAGGTTTTAGAGTCAATGGAAAAGTTAAGAAGGTATGCAATGCGATGGATAATGTCATCTAGGATAGTTGTTATAATTTTTTTACTGATGCAGTCACTACCGACATCAGACAATCAGTGAATTGATAAAACACAAATGGCGGGAAGTCCGGAGTTGGTAATAATTTAGAGTTTGCAATTTAGTTCGTTCATCAAAATTTTAGAAATTTAAGAAATTAGGTTTAAGGAATTAATAAATCTAATTCATTTGGGGAATAATCTTGGCAAAATTTTCCAACTCCTAATTACCGAAGAAATTTATTTTATTTATTATTTTTTTATTATATTTATTTAGGTACTTCTGTTTATTTTATTCAGATGACGTGCGCTTATATCTGAGGCTACAAAGTTCGCGCTATTCTTGATACTAATTTTTCTAATATAAATGAAAGTTGATGGCACTGTGTATTATACTATTATCACTGTGGTATTATCACTTTGGCCGGCCGCGGTGCACTCCTACGAAACCAGTCCGTAAGCTTAACGTCATGAGTTCGGTGTATAAAGTTTTTCATACAGTGACTCCGGGAATCCGATAACAAACACTGCGTGTTAATCTGTTCTTATGGTTTATTTTTCAAATAAATTTTTGTCACATTTTTCTAACTTTTTGATGTAATTGCGTACGCTTTTCACAGTGGTTTGAGGTTTGAGGTCTTTTAAGACCAAGCTTGTATATAAGTAAGAACATTAGACGCTCTGCTATTTGGAGTTCGTCATCAGTTTTCTACTATCCGGATAACACGCGACGCTTTTTGGCTAATGGGCGTTTTTTGCCCTTAATTTGCCATCCGTCCTCGGTCTTTATTTCTATATCTACAAAAGGTGGATCAAACTGAGAGAAGACGTTGACAACATCGATCAAGTCAGAATACCGAGATGGATAGAGAGGGAGAGTATACGTCCATGGATTTGGTGATGCATCTTCGAAGGCGTAATATACACTGCAATAATATTCACACGCATTATACAGCAAGAGACAACCAAAATTACACTTTTCGCCCGTAAAACGAAAGTCAATCCTATCAGCTAGATAAATAAAAGACTCTCATTATCAAGGTTAAAGCTAAATGGAGTAATCATATTGACAAATTTCAAGACTAAGGTTGCAGAAAGCTTGAATGGTCATAAAGTCGAGTTATACAGATAGTAGTGTAACACGACCGCAGTACTTGGTTGGATATATGCAGAACCAAGTAGATGGAATCTCTTTGTTTCTAACACAGTTAAAAAGATAACGCAGGGTATTTTCAGAGTATTCCCAGAAAAAATAACGTTATATGGCGTAATTTTTACTCGATAGATAAACCAGCTGATTCCGCAAGCCGCGGTATGAGAGCAAGTCAACTGCAAAATCACTTGTTCTAGTAGAATGAGCCAACCTGGCTATCGAGATTCGAAAAATAAAATCAAACAACCAAATTTGATCAAAATTTAAAACTGATTTGAAAACAAAAACGATAAAACAGTCAGTTAACGTAGCACAAGTAGATAATACAACAAACATAAATACGAATATGGTACAATATTGGCATTGACAGAGACATACATGGTTTTCTAGCTTATGACGGTCTCACGAATCTCGTTTTATGGCGTATATTATACTGATTTATTACCTTGATTAATTAATTAATTATTTACTGTACTATGTGTATAATGTATATATTTTCAATTACAGTTGTGATTTTCTCTCTCTCTGTTCGTGGAGTCACTGTTATGCAGGCCCAGTCTGAAAACCAGCGTTGTCCTACGCTAATGGTGCAGAGTAACAATAAGCTGAGACTGGTCCTTTTTGACAAACAACAGAGGCCTCCATGCACCTAACTTGTTTCTTAGCTACTTGGTGTATTAGTTGTAACTCGTGTCTTTTTATTTTTCTTTTAGTATTAGTAGTTATGTTTAGTATTTTATTTTGTACCTTAAGAGCCCTGCGAAGCTCGCTCGCAACTTCAATTCGAGGCGGGTGCAAAAATCGCTACGAATATCTCTATCTCTGTTTAAATGATGTAAGCGCGCGCGGGGCGTGGGAGAGGCGCGGGACGCGGTACTACAATACCTAAATACAACCGTAGTGACGTGCATGTGTGAGTGCGTGAGCAGGTGTAGGTAGGTAGGTATACCTACTTCTGTCATTGATCATTGATATCATTGACAATGCGAAGGTGGTAGGTATATAGCATACAAGCTTCTGTCTGCGGCTTCGCACGCTTTTTTCTGAGATAAAAGTAGGTAACATATACATAGGTATTTTAATCTTCCTACATCTATGCAAAGTTTCGACCAAGGGGACGACCTCTGTGGCGCAGTGGGCCGAGGGCCGTGTGAGACGTGGAAGGTTGTGGGTTCGATTCTCACTTCGGGACAAATGTTTGTATGACAAATGTTTCTATGATCTGCAATTATTTGTCTAGGGTCCATGTTTCTATAAATTACATGTATGTATTTACAAAAAAAAGTTACCAAAATATCATTAATTATATCATTAATTATTATTATTATTATTATTATTATTATTATTATTATTATTATTATTATTATTATTATTATTATTATTATTATTATTATTATTATTATTATTATTATTATTATTATTATTATTATTATTATTATTATTATTATTATTATTATTATTATTATTATTATTATTATTATTATTATTATTATTATTATTATTATTATTATTATTATTATTATTATTATTATTATTATTATTATTATTATTATTATTATTATTATTATTATTATTATTATTATTATTATTATTATTATTATTATTATTATTATTATTATTATTATTATTATTATTATTATTATTATTATTATTATTATTATTATTATTATTATTATTATATCATTAATTATTATTATGCCCAAGCAGGAATTTTGGGCAATTTGGGGATTTTCCTCGAGCGCGGCAGAAATGTAGGTTTTATATAGGGTCGATAATTTTTGAAACAAAAGAAAATAATAGTAGGATGAAACTCATTAGAAGAGGAGGAGAATATTATAAACATGGAAGGAAAAATAATTTACGGGTGATCTGAGGTCGGGAAGGGGAAAGGGGTGAGTTTTTAAAGGTAAAAACGGTTTATCTTGATTTCCGGCAAAACTAAAAGTCTTATGGAAAAAAGTCAAATAATAAAGTTGTAGGTAATAAAAAGATCTACAACTTTTGTTTTATACTTTTTTCACACAACCTCAAAATTTATGTAAAAAATTCAAAAAACCAAGTTTTTGGTTTTTTATTTGTATCTTATACAAAAATTATTTTTTTTTCACGAAATTTGGTAAAAAGTTACCTTTTTATGTCCCAAATACACTGTTATTTATTTGATTTGAAATATTTATTTTTTCACCTTATTTTGACTTAATATCAAAAAAGCACCCTAATTTTCAATCGAAAATTCACCTTTTCGCTCTTTTAAAAAACTTGGTGTGCTTTCTGTTCGTTGAAATCTCTACCTTCTGATGGTGAAAATATATATATACATATTAATGTAGTAAATCTTCTCAGAAAATACAAAAATCTAAAAAAACTAGAATTTTTTGATTTTGTTTTTTAGATTTTTTTTTATAGTTATTATATACAATTTTGAGCTATTTATTAAAATTTACACTTTAATTACTCGAAAAACGTAAGATTACATGTTACATTGATAAACAAAAAAATGGCAAATCGAAATATACTACTGTAATCAACAAACAAATAAGTTACTAAAGTTAATATTTATAAGACATAAATATTAACTTTAGTAACTTATTTGTAAAATCTTCTTTTAATTATATGCGTAGATGCCTATTTATTACTATTTTAAGATAACTTATATACCTGAATGACCTACGAAAAATTTTAGCCCATCAAAAGGTATTTCATAGAGAAGTGGGGAAGGGGCTAGGCGGGTCTGGGCCTTACTACATACCTGCTATTTCGTAGCAACTGTAAAAACCGTTAGCCAGTATTCGAGATACAGAGCAGTGTACAACATCGTTTATAAAAATACACGTGCAGGCTGAGTTACTTTAAGATAATTGTGACAAATTTACTTAAAAAAATACTTAACTTTTGGAATCTGCATAGCAAGGTAAATACTATCTTTAATCTGTATCAATTAACTCAAACATTAAAATAGTAATATTCGTGTAACGTAACCTAACCAAAAAATTCAAATTGAACCATATTTTAGTATAAGATTAAAAAATAATAATCACGTTTATTTTGCACAAACAAATTTAGTTATACTCACGATAAAATTGTAAAGGCTTTATTAATTCGATTTTGTCTTTTCAGTTTATCAGTATGGATGAATTTGCTTGTATAATCTGCAATAAAGCAGATGATAAGCAAGTGTATGAAATAAAAAAAGCAGCTTTGAATCGTTTAGTGGTGTCTAGCAAGAAAAGAATCGACAATAAATACAAAAAATTTGAAACTTTGACATCAGTTTTTATTCATCGAAGTTGTCGATCGAAGAGAAAATGTAAAAAAGATCGAAGTTTTTTACATTTTCTGAGAAGATTAATTATAGTAATATATCTTTTACACCATCGGAAAGTAGAGATTTAAATGAACAGAAAGCACACCAACTTTTTGAAATAAGCTGATATTTTGATGGGTGAATTTTCGATTGAAAATTAGGGTGCTTTTTCGATATTAAATCAAAATAAAGTAAAGGAATGAATGATGATGATGATGATGACGGAGGGAATACCTAACTGCCGACAGTCTAATAAATAAATAAATATTGGTTGATATTGCACTCAACACCATCGAGCCCCAAGCTAAGCATAGCTTGTACTATGGGAACCAGATGACTGATAGATGACAGGTGACTTTATATATTTTTAAACACCCAGCCAGGCACAGAACAATGATGATAATGATGATGATGATGATGATGGTGATAATAATAATCCTTTTTTTGTAAATACTTGTAGATCATTCAAACATTTGTCCCGCGGCGGGAATCGAACCCGTAACCTTTTGTTTCCCAGCCGGACCTAAGCCCACTGCGCCACAGAGGTCGTCGGTCAATTGAAAAATTTCCATAAACAAAGGCAAAGTCGTAGTAGTATGTAAAGATGTAGGTTATTGTTTCCAAACAACAAGGCAAATCTCAATCCAAGTCAGTGGCACAGGTCAATAGAATACACGTACCGTGTTGCATTAGTGTGTGCGTGCGTAGCTGTCCGAGCGATCACACAACCGAAGTGTTCCCCTCCCCTGGGGGGCCCCGTGCGTGCGCGATAGCAATATTAGCCGTTCAAAAGTGGTATGAATTTGGATGTATTCCTTAATACCAAAAATCATGACTGAAAACATATAGTATTCTTCACATAGTAATGTTATTCTGTAACTAGACAATATAAGCTATGGTCCTTAACAAACAACACGTAAGATATTGTTGTTTTGAATACGAAACAAATAAGAAGAAAACTTGTCAATTTTAGCATAAAAATGTGCAAAATGCGATTAGCTCTTAATTCATTTTTGATAAGTAATTCGAAATAAAAACTATCCAGGAACCTAGATAAATACTATTTAAATACAAATAATACAACATTAGAGTGGAAATATGTTTGAGTTACAAATCATTTTGGTATTACGTTTGTAGGGCCAATTCGTCCTCCGCTGGCCTCTTAATGTGTGTCTGTGTAATGTTTTGTGAATTAAAGCTTTTATATATCTATCTTATCTATCTATACCAGCTAATCTGCAAACATAGCCTATTCGCGCGCGTATCTCGCGTCCTTGCTTGAACAATGCGAGCGATAACAAAACAATCGCGTAAGGAAAGTTTGCTTATGCGATTGTTTTGATTACGGAAGAAATACAAGTTGCCAACAACAAAACCATCAAATTTATTCATATTCAAAACGCGGAGTTCTCACACGATATCAATAACCTGCAGACAAGTTAATGCGTGTAACAGAAAAGCAAGATTTTTAACATGAATCCATTCATTGATAAAGATAACATGCTAATGTTTGCGAAAAGATGAAACCTCCATTAATCACCCGACATTCAAGCCACATACATACCGACATACACATCGACCACGCACACAAACAGATATTTCACGGTAGAGCTCGTGTTACACCCTGGTTAAGGCATGAATATTAAATCATCGGGGGTCAAGTCAAGTCAAAAAACACCAACAGCATTGCGTCATTTGAAAAAGGCACAATCCAGTCATGCAGAAACAAGTGACAGGTCACCTACCTGCAGCAAGAACGATCCCCACAAAGCCCTTTTATCACACTGGAGTGAACTTTACTAGTTTTATTTAAGTAGGTACCATCAAATAGACGAAGGGTTAAAACGACAAAAGGTTATGTGTCGGTTTGCGTATGTATCGTCACAGAAGCGTTGAGCTCGTGTCAGACTTAGCAGTCTTGGCAGCTCTAAAAAAAATATAAGTCATGTGAATTCATTGAATTAAAATTAAAATCAAATCAAATGAAAATCGAGCTCCATTCATTTCACCCCGTCTCATTTTCGGAACCAGTGGTAGACCAGTTTATCAAATTGGACCAGTTTTAAATTTATTTGAAACTGAAAAGTATGAAAGAACAAGGTGGCAACTTACGCAGAAAATAATCCAAGATATATGGAAAAGATGGAGCGCAGAGTACTTAACGCTGATATTAGCCAGGAGTTAGTGGCGAGAAACACGACCTAATATAAAACTAGAAAACATTTCGATCAAACACGATGTGAATTTGAGTGCAGAGGTCAAACTTTGAAAAAACGAACAGCGGCAGCCTAAAGAGGCCAATCGTTAAAGTTTTAAACTTACCTGTGAATAACTGTGTGTATATCAGCTAAATATCCCCAGGTTTGGATCAAACAAATGAGATAAGCTCAGCAAAACAAAAAGAAAATTACCGGTTGCACGGAGTGCCGACAAAAGTGAAAACTTATTTTGGCGCGTTAGACATTTTTTAGATGGGTACTAGGGTTATTGGATTATTGGGTTACAAGAATACTTATAATGAGTAGAATAAACAGTTTTAGTAATAATAAACATCCCTTACTATCGATAAATCCAGTAAATCCACTATCAAATCAATCAAAGTTCACTGAACTCACACGGACCAACGCGAAACGCGAATGCCAATCAAATACTGAACGAACACAGATGATGCAATATTTTTTGTTCAGAATGTAGATAATATATCATATAACCTAACTCAGTAAACTTCTCCATACAAAAGTAGACTGTAAACATGTGAATTAAGGTTTATAATCAAATAATCATGTAACGGTGTCGCGAGTCCAGAGGTTTTACCTCATCTAAAAATATACGTACCGCGCTAAAAGAAGTTTTCACTTCAAAAAAGAAAGTTACACTCGTGACGTCACGAATCCACATTGTAGCGTTACATTTTCTAACAATAGAATAGAAGAATAGAATATAACTTTATTGTACACCTTAAAAATAAAAATACAAAATAACAATTTAAACATGGTAATAATATTTAAGTGGTACAATGGGCGGCCATATCGCTTGAGAGCGATCTCTTCCTGGCAACCTTTGTATGGAAAGGAATGTATTAGTTAGAATAGACGGCACGGCCTACATTGAACCAATATTGTTTTTTCTAAATATAAACCTACAAAAATATACATAAACATATAAAAAAAAATACCTACTTAAACATTATATATATACTTAAACATTAATACTTAAATAAATACAAAATATAAATATATTTATGAGAGTGACGAGAGATAGTGTTGGTATACTAAGTTTTTAAAAATTGGTAAGGATTTAACATACCGGATGGAGACAGGGAGTTCATTCCAAAGCTTCACAGCCTGCAGCGTAAAAGAACTACCATAGCAGCTCGAAGTATGAACAGGAGTTTTTAGCTGCAGGGTTTCAGAAGAACGTAGGGATCGGGAATTGGATAGATGAAGGAACTCAAAACGTTCCTTAAGGTAGACTGGAGTGGAAGGAGGAAGCATAGTGGAAAAGAGAAGAGAAAGGATGTGAGAATTTCGGCGAAGACGAATTGGTAGCCACTTAAGTCTGTTTCGGAACTCGGATATATGATCATACTTACGCAAGCCAAATATGAATCTAATAGAAACATTTTGAAGACGCTCAAGTTTATTGAGTTGGTCTTCAGTTAAATCAAGGTAGCTGACGTCAGCATAATCTAAAACAGGAAGCAACAAGGATTGTGCTAGCGCAATTTTGGTGGACGTAGGAAGAAAGTTTCGCAACCGTTTTAGAGAGGCAAAGGCAGCAAAGGTCTTTCGGCTTACCGCTGTTAGCTGAGGTTCCCAAGATAGATGCCTATCCATTAGTACACCTAAGTTTTTGACCACCTCACTAATTTCGATGACAATGTTGTGCATTACGACTGCAGTCCACTGTGTGTACAATATCACGGAAATTCAAAGCGACAAAAGCAATTATGACAAGGTTTCCGATACGCCTACTAATCAAGACAAGTAAAAGCTCATAGTCTATTGTAACATAGGAGCTCTATGGAAAGATACAAAGATATTCCAGCCCTACATTTGGATGGACTATGCTCTTTTTATGCTAATTCCATGACAGAAAATCCCATTGTGACATCATATTACTTGAACTACTGCACGGGCTCTCAGAATTAAAGCACTACGACCGCATATGATAATATGAAAAATCGGTGTATGAAATATCGCAAACAGTCTATTCGGCGTTTTAGACAGCCATTTCGCAGAACAGTATGAGAAAGATATTTCCAAAGTCAGACAAAACCAAAAAATATTTGGCCAAAAAACATTTGGAAAACGTTCTGTGGAAAAATCAAACTTCAATAATCGAAGCAGAAAACAACCTACTTAAAAGGATTGACACCTTTATGGAAAAGCAACACGAAGTATTCCGAACTCATTTAAACGAGTTAGAAAAGGCGGAAGTCAAATTAAATGAACTGATTATCAAGTTAAAGATCATTAATGAGTTCATGATTGCTAATAACATTCTTAAGGACATCCAAAACATTCTGTTAGGAGCAATATATCACTCTATGGAATTTAACTTTCACAGCATAACAGCAGCAGCGGATCATCTCGTGCAGGAAGGAGGACGCAATATCCTCCTACGACGAGACGTACACCACTACGTTGCTGTTTACGAACCATCACTTAATAATCATGACACATTTATCGCTAACTAACACAACCATCGCAGTTCACGCATTTCATCTCTCGCCCCGGTACGGTTCACAACGTACAATAATGCAACGTTTGCATTTCCCCGCGACAGCGAGGAAGGCAAACGGCGCAGACGCGCGGGCAGTCCACAACTCATCTGCAACGCATTAACATCTTCCCGATACATCATTATAAGTAATTTATAATATAAACTAGCTGTCCCGTTCGCCCCTTCGTTTGCGCGTTTTAAAAAGAAACAAAAAAAAACTATTTGTATATTTAAACCATTTTCGAATCCACTTAAACACACATAAAATATTTCATCAAAATCGGTCCAGCCGTTTAGGAGGAGTTTAATTACAAACACACGCACAAAAATTTCATATATACAAAAAACAAATCTAACTAATATTATAAATGCAAAAGTAACTCTGTCTGTCAGTCTGTCTGTTTGTTACCATTTCACGCCTAAACCGCTGAACCAATTTTGAAGAATTTTGGAGCGCGGAAACGCGACCCTCATCAGTGCCAGTGTGGTAGCGGTCGACTAGCTTGGTCTCCACGGGTTATCGTGTTCTAGGGCCGCCAGTAGGATTGCCTGCCACGCAATTCTTAGCGATGTCATTCGTCGGGCACTTACCAGCGTCAACGTACCAGCTGTTCTCCGAACGGTACCATCAACACGTATCAGACTGAACGGTGTGAACGGATGTCGAACGGTCTGATACGTGTTGATGGTCAACACGCCTCCACAGTCGACAGTAGTGCCACCTACGAATCCTGTAGGTGGTCGCGGGGGGCCGCGAAGCGCCCCTCGTAACTCCTGACCCCCGGTGGTCCGCGCGTGACCCCCGCAACCATGCACCTCGGCACGGTAGCGGGTGGGTCACCCCACCGGCCAGTCGTGAGAACTGAGATTCTGCCCCGGGCCGAAACCAGATGCTCGACGGGGGAAATGTCCATCGCCACTTTCTCCTGATCACACAAGCGCCGTGTGTGCGCTGTGTTCCGCGCCGTGTGTGCGCCATGTCGTAAACCATGCTGCGAAATGTACTGCGCCGTGCCGTGCCGTGCAATGTGCTTTAGCACCCGTCCTTCCCCCAGATTACAAGGACCAAGGCGGTCCACAATAGAAGAATTCCTGAGCGCATCGAATTCCGCAGTCGCGGATTCAGAAGCGTAAAACCCTCATGAAGGCTATCGGTAATGCCAAGATGGCTGCGTACCGTTGCAGAACGCAATGAAACCCGCTGACCCAGGGGCAGTTACCCCTGAGAGTTCAAGCCAGTGTAATGACAAGATGTCGAGGCACTTACCTAAACCCATGATGGGAAGGTTTAGAAGACTAGAGAAGTAGTGTTGATGGTAAGAGGCCTGATGGTATGACTCTTGTCGTCCCTTGGAATATGGATAGGTCATTAGTGTGGAATGCTACTTGCGTAAACACCCTGGCCGCATCTCATCTATCGGGAACATCCGTTAGATCCGTTTTCAAAATTTTCTCTTGGCGTCTGGCAGATACATTGCGTGAGAGCTGGCTCCTATCTGGCTCAACGTATTAGCATTGTCTTTCAACGTGGAAATGCCGCTAGTGTCTTGGGAACGCAGCCCTCAGGCAGTATTCTGGATCAGTTGAGCTATCTATAGATTGTTTTAAACGGTCCTTAGATAGCTCAACTGTTTCACGTGTATTTTAAATTATTTTGTACATTTCTGTTATTATTTTTGTAAAAAAAAATATTATACTATATATTTTATTTATTCTATTCTATATTATTTAGCGAACGTATTTTATCTAAATAATTACCAAAATTAATTAAAATCATATTGAATTTAAGATTATATCTTTAGATCAAGCGATAATTAATAACACGATAGGAATAGTATATATAAAGGTTCCTTACGTCCAATCACTCAGTATCTTGGATTTGTAAACCGACGTTAGCCATGACTTTCGTTTGGGCCTTCATAGCAGTAGCAGGTTAGTGAGAATACTTTATCAGAATAGTGAATTCAGAGGTCAGGCTAAAGCTAAGTGCTAATCTAAGCCTAAACTCACTCTTCCTTTTGTAAATTTTCATTGTATTTTGACAAAATATATAGTACTACCCACTTTTCTATAATGACATAATAAGCTACGGGGGCATTAAAGGGTGATCTCTCCAAGGTATCCAAGGTATCTTGCTAAGTATGATTCAATGTTGGTCGGGCTACGAAGTACGTTTGGCAAAGTGCATTTAGCATTAAGAATAAGATTATAGTAAAATAGTTCAAAACTAACGATATGGGTTCGTATACGTTATCAAACATACTGATTTTAGCTCTATCAACTTTCTTCTTCTTATCGTGTCACTAGTTATCTCTAACCAGTGTAGTGAAGGGGTTAAAGTGCGCCTTAAAGGCTCCTTTTGTGAACTTAGGTAAGCCTTAATGTAAGCTCTCGACCTTTCCGACAGGACCCGCAGGAAAGACGAATCAGTACATGCGGTGTCAGTTTGGTTGCAGGTGCATAACGGCTGGTTTCAAGTTTTCCTTCTCTATTGCTAGCTCTTCTGTCAGCAGGTGGTCTAATCCCCAATAATTTGAAGAAAATCGCAGTCGTCTCCATCATTACCAAGCAGCACTCATATAGGATCAGTACTATGTAGAAATCCTCACTCGAAGTGTTATATAATTTAGCGAAAATTACCAACCCGATTTTACAGTCAAGTGCGGGTGCTGATCCATTTTTAATGATCCTCAGCTGATCGTTATAGTGTACAGCGGATGGTAAAAGTAAAAAACTTACAAAATAAAATTTATTTGTTTAAAAACATCATCTATCAACTTTGAAAATTAAAGACGTATCAATATTTTTTTACAAAAAAAGGTATTAATTCCCTATGAACGTGAAAAGGGGTAAAAATTATTGCATTAAAAAACATATTTCTTAAACATGGAATCATGAAACTTTGGTTATCATAGCATAAATACAAATATAACACATACAATATAAATAGAGTATATTTATTTAACGTTACATGAAAATAATGTTACTAGTCAAATATTATAATAAAATATTTGACTAATATAATAATTGTATAACGAACTTTTAAAGAGCAGACTTTTTTGCATTTAACAGATTGTTTTAATTAATTTAATTTAATTAAACTACTCACAAACTTAATATTTATTAAAACATTTTTCAGGATTTTTTGAAGTGAAAACTTCTTTTAGCGCGGTACGCATATTTTATATGAGGTAAAACCTCTGGATTCGCGACACCGTTACCGTATAGGGCGAGACGCAGCCGGCTGCCGCGCTCTCCCCATTTGATTATAAACCTTAATTTACATGTTTACAGTCTACTTTTGTATGGAGAAGTTTACTGAGTTAGGTTCTTTGATTTATTATCTACATTCTGAACAAAAAATATTGCATCATCTGTGTTCGTTCAGTATTTGATTGGCAGTCGCCATAATTACTGATTTTGAAGTGATTTATTACTAAACTCTAACGCGCCAAAATAAGTTTTCACTTCTATTGGCACTCCCGGAGTACAACCCAATTTTTTTCAGGATTTTTTAAATCTGTTTCTTTGTTTACGAGCAGCTTTACCCTCAAGATAAATACTCTAGTTAATAGAATAGAATAGGTACAGATTATAGACAGGATAACGGAAAGAAAGCTACCATTCAGCATTTGATATAGGAATGTGAGGTACCTACTCTAGAAAAATAATGTACGGGTTGGACGGCTTTTTTATATATTTGCTAGTCGCTAGATCTTTTGAATCGATATTTTTTCCGAGTAACTGTATTTTACTTAGACTTTTTTAGAGATTCGTAGATATTCAAAAATTTTATACATTTAAAATATCTAAGGACCGTTTCAATATATATATCAAATCAAAGTTAAAAAGTGTATTATTAAAAGTATATTAATCACAATGACCATTGACTGGCCTGTCTGCTCAGTAGTAGCTCTGCCTTCTGCGCTGTAGGTTGAGGGTTCGATTCCCTCCCAGGGTAAACATTTGTGTAAAGGACATAGGTGTTTGTTCTGTGTCTGGGAGTTATAAAATATCATAAGTATGTATTTAAAAATATTTAAGTATTCTATCAATCATCTAGTCATATAATACAAGTTTGGGGCTAGATGGTGTTGTGTGCATTGTCCAGCAATATTTATTTATTTATTTCGTCTTCTTACATGCTAGGTGATTCTAGGTGTTGGTTCCTCTTAACCCGTTACAAAATTAACACTCAGATACTTTGTTTGTTGATATTTTTACGGATGCCAAGTAGAGTTCGAGCAGATTAATCCAAAGTATTTTTGACGCATAATAATCGATTATATAATTATATTATGCTTTATTGTTGTAAAGTGTACTTCAACATTCATATGTTTGATACTTTGTTATATAATTCGTTTTCTTAATTACTTTTTCTTGTTACTTATCTGTATATATGTGTATATTCTTATTTGTTTTGTTTAAACTATCGAGTTTTTTAATATTGATGATCGATTTTTGTATACCTTCAGCCGCTGCTGTTGGCAATGCTAATGGTTCTCCCCGCATTATTGGTGGTACCCCCACCACAATTGAGGAGCACCCGAGCATGGTGCAGATAGATTACCGCACTGCTCTGTTTTTCTGGGGTCAGAACTGTGCTGGCAGCATCATCACCAGGACGTTCATCATAACGGCTGCACATTGCATGGATGGCTTGTAAGTGAATCTACTATTCACTTACTACTACTACTAACAAATGATCAGATAAGAAACTTGTCTTAATCCTTGTGATTTTCAATTTGATGTCTACATATATATATGTATATACCTACCTACATACCTACCTAATCGCAATCACGTTCTGTTTTTAGATTTTTTACCCCGGCTGCACGTCGTGCCCGCGTTGGTTCCTCCTACCGCAATGAAGGTGGACGGATCTATGAACTTGAGAGAGTTGTCAACCACCCTTCTTACGCAGAAAATAACTTCACTCACGACTTGTCTGTTGTACAGTTAACTGAGCCATTGACCTTTAGCCTTAGTGTTCGTTCAATTAGACTTGTAAGCGAAGGGTTCGAAATATCCTCAAACACTCAAGTAATACACGCTGGATGGGGTGCCACTGAGGTAAGTTAAAATAAAAAACGTAACTAAAATACGTCAGATTGTGTTTGTGGCTCTAATGTTTTTTATTCATCGATATAATTGGTCCCAACTGACCAATTACATTAATGAATAAAAAACAAGAGTCTAGCATTGAACTAAGTTGTTTTTTTCGTATGACTCCTTCGACAGTTATATACCCTTATCAACTTAAGCCCAACCTATCCTAATCGAGGACCTCTCACCAGCTCATGAGTTTGATCAAATATGAAACTCATATTTTGAAACTCCAACTGCTGGTATGTGCTTGCGATGTCCGCGTGGACGCACCAAACTTAGTACCTATGTGCCGTTATGTGAAAATAAATTGAAAATTGATAATAAAATAAAAAAAAATTTGGTCATCAAAAAGAAAAGAAAGAATAGAGTTTATTTGACAGCACATAAAAGAACAGTAGAGATGTACAATGATAATATAACATAAATTGTTTTCATTGAAGATTGGTACATAACTCACAAGCACATGAGTTCCTTACAATCTTTATTCCTTAAGAGCTTTCATTTGCAGGTCGGAGGTGGATCGTGGTCTTCCCAGCTCCGCCAGGTACCGATGTACGTCATCGACCACGGCATTTGCGCATCGCGCTACCTGCAGTTAGCATTGAATGTAACCAGTAATATGATCTGCTCTGGAGTTCTCAATTCTGGCGACAGAGATACTTGTGAAGTAAGTACATATGTTATTTTAACCGCACGTTGCTTAATCGGTGGTTCGGATGGTTATGGATCATTTTTAAAACATCTAAGTTGAAACTCTTAGCCTAGTTGATTTAGGTGTCATTTTCTCATTACCCAAGTTACTGCAGGTCCTGTCGTGTTAAAAACGGTTTCTCGAGCAGAATGAGGTCTTGCGTTAGAGCAATAATGAAGAAGATCGGGTGATGAATCACGGTTGTTCCTGTTCAAGCTTTGTCATTATGGTTCACAGTTTGGCACAATAGATAACTGTTATTGCTTGACCAGATAATTTGAGAAAAATCAGTGCACTGCAGTGTAGTGCAATGCAAAGATGCACTCCAAACACTTACAATAAGTTTCGTTTTAGAGCGTTGTTGTAGCGTTTGACCTGGGGTCAACCATTGCGTTGTTCGCTTACGATTAACGTAAAGCATCCACTTTTCGACGTAGAATTTTGGAAAGAATTTTAGACTGGATTGTAACAATCCGATCCAAAATTCTTCAACTTGTGTACTCATTAACAAAGTAAAGCAAGCTCCAATGCTCACTTTTCTCGTCAGATCAGTTAAATCACGAGGCACCTATTTTTCAAGTTTTTTATTTTACCTATTGTGTGGAAATGAGTTAATACTGAGGATAAGCTAACGTCAAAGCATGCCTTTAATTCCTTGGTAATTTGGTTTTTATTTTACTATCACTTTAAATTTATCGTTATTTACTAAAGAGGCTGGCCTTACAGCTGATTGTCAAAAAGAATAACTATGTAGCAGTATGTACATAATGTACGTAAAGGTAACTGACGTTAATGACTGATTAAAAATGTTATTTTCAAAGATTATACCTTATGCGGGCGATATCGATACCGGATATGTGTCACTAGCACTGATGTGAAGTGCAGCACTGTAGACTTATTGCAATTCGATATAATGGAGAATCTGTTTAGGTGCCAATATTAAATGATGGTAGTGCTTATAACCAAAGTCCTGGCTTCCTTTTGAAACGGCTAAGAGATGGGTGCGATCTACGGAGCTTGAGCATCTAATAGATTATTATTATGTAAGCTCATGAAGAGGCTCATCGCATTGCCGTAGGGCTGAAATGTTTTGGGGGGAGCAAATTAGGGCAAGCCCTGTTCCAAGCGTTTTTAACCTTCTCTAGATAATACATTTTGAGTGTAATTTCAGAAATAGCCAGAAAATTTATGGGTAGGGAGGCATTTATTGTCCTTACAAAAAAATGTTGCTTACCAGTAACAGTAGCACTAGTTGACAATATATTCATATTACCCAAACTATAAAGTTTAGTTCATATGAATAACTATTTTTGCATTTCAGGGAGATGACGGTGGCCCTATGTACAGCGACAACGGTATGCTTGTCGGCATCGCGTCATGGAGACGCAGCTGCGGAAGCGCTCTTTACCCCAGTGTCAGTACCAAGATGTCTGCCTACTCCAACTGGATAGCCGAGACCGTAGCCTTATTGTCATAACAATATAATTGAAACCAACAATAATTGTTAATAAATTACCTAACATGTATTGTTCAATCGTTATACACCGAAATTAAAGGAGACAAAACATGTTAGATTTTATTTGTTACATTTTTTAATTCCCATATTTCTAGGCTTTATAATCTATAGAACTTTAAACTTCATATCACTTTGCTAGATGCATTCACTATGCATAGCTTGCTTTGACAAAATTTATTTATACTGATACTGATAGACATAATGATAGGCTGTTTGAAAACGGATAAGAAAGCTAGAGCAGAAGCAGGAGCTTAAGTCAATTGAGTTTCTGCCTCAAATTGGGTATGATGATGACTAATGACGACCTCTGTGGCGCAGTTGGCTAAGGTCCGGCTGAGACGCAGAAGGTTGCGGGCTCGATTCTCGCCGCGAGACAAATGTTTATATGATCTGCAATTATTTGTCTCGGGTCTGGGTGTTTCTATGTAAAATATGTATGTATGTATTTACAAAAAAAGTACTTATATAACCATATATCAGTCATTTGGTACCCATGACACAAGCTCTACTTACTGGGGCCAGGTGATGCTGTGTGAAATGTTCGGGATTATTTTATAATTATTTATATATTTATATTTTAATGGATAGCGCCCATTAAAGAGGTCAACAAAATACGCCAATTGCAAATGGAATTTCGACAATTTTATTCTGAAAAATGATGGTACAAATAAGTTCTATGACTGGTACATGAAATTAAATCGATTAATCTTGATTATACAACAAATTTCATACAAGTAGATAGGTAGGTAGACAAATTTAGTCTATCATCGATACGAACGTCCGATATTATATATTTATCTAATACGATTACAAAAAATTATGTTTATTTTTTTAATGTTATTGTGAAGTTATTATAAATATTAATACGTGAAACAAAAACTTTGTACCCCTTCTTACGAAAATTGCGCGGACGGAGGATTATGAAATTTCGCACACATATAGTTTATATAGAGAAGGATACTCCTTCTCTGTATAGTTATATATATATATATATACGTAATATACGTAAATTATGCATAAAAAATACATTAATTATTAATTAATTAAGGCTAATTTCGACCAGTGGGCGACCACTAGTTATAATAGTTAGGAGTTAGGATAAAATAAAAACTACACATTCTTGAAACCCAATAGCGTCGACTAGTTTATTTTTATTTTTGTAGGATCTTCCTTGAATTTCAAATGAAAATTTTCAAAACTATCAAGATTCAGCTAAGGCAGGGTGCAATCGAATATTTGATGAATATTTGATTACTATAGAACCAGCATGAAATCATCCACTCCCTGCGCATACGTAAACATTTTTTCGTGTTCAGTTGCTCCCACGTAACACATACTCATTGACGATCAAAAAGTGTTCGGTGTCGGTAACTGGAAACTAAAAGTCGTCAGTTGTAGACACAAGCAACATTTTTTTTTTCTTTTATTACAAAATTCCTTACAATTGTACTGAGCTGCGCAAACGAATTGTATTGTAATTGTACAAGCAACGAATTGTACCAGTGGCCAGTAGTAGTAACGGGCGACTGTGTCCGATCACCGCTACAGGACACAGCAACTACGGTTCCCTGTGATGGTGTGCTGTGTCGGCAACTAAAAGTGTCCACGTTTGCGCAACGCCTAAAAGTTTGAATAGGCCTTTTTTTGGCGGCTTTATCTCAAACGCACGCATTTTTGTCTTTCTATTTAAATAATCTTTGCAGAAGCCATGTAGATATGTAACAACGTCGTTTCGACTTAGTTAAAAGATCCAATTAGCAGAAAACCCAGTTGTTTAACTCATTAGCTTCAATTACTAGCCTGTTAGGTCAGTTGGTAGTAGCCCTGCCTTCTGCGCAAGGGAATCGAATCCTATCTAGCCCCAAACTAAGCATAGCTTATATTATGGTTATTATATATTATAAATATATATATATTTAATTACATTCAGTAATATATTTTATAACACCCACACAAATACATAAACAACATTTATGTGTTTGTTCTTTGCCTGGGTTCTGATAACCATAAATTAGCTATGCTTAGTTTGGCGCTAGATGGTGTTGTGTGCATTGGCATCTAATATTTATTAATTCAATTTAAAAATAATATAAAAAGTAGATATGCTGCAAACTATTTAACGGGGTTAAGAACCCTTTAAAAATTCATAAGTCACCCACTCCAAGTGATTTAAAAAACGAGATGACACATTCCTAAAAAAACCATTTATTAAATGAAACTCATTAGAGTTTCTATTAGGTTAATAATTAATCTATATTATATACCCTTAAACCATTTTCCAACACTCTAAGAGCAGCTTCATTCGAAAACCATATCAGATAAGTTGACAACTGCTCGAGATTTTTAAGAGAAATTAATGGATATGTCACGATAAATTCGAGAAGTTGTCTCTGAAAAAAATCTCTTAGGTAGGTGCTAAATAATTTAATAAATCGAAGGTTAATAAATTATTATTATTAAATACATAAGACTATAGGTTCGACTGTAATGTTGATACAGTATGAATCATTATTATCATAGTGATTAATTAACAGCATTTTCAATGATCCATGTGGTGTAGGAAGACTTTGGCACCGACTGCGGGGTAATAGTAACTGGCGCAACCTTCCTGCCAAGACATGATGCCGGCCAGCGCGCCATTGTAGTAAATAGGACCGCCAGCGTCAACCTAGTTTAGAACAAAAATAGGACGAGATATTTTACACGAGACGAGATCGTAGTACAAAACATACGAAGTTGCTTCTTAAACATTGTCAACATGAAAAGGAAACAAATTTACATTGAATTGAATCGATTTACTATCAGTCTTAGTCCATCAGTCGTTCGTTACTAGCACACAAAGTTTCGTACCACATGGTGTGAGATTACGAACGAAAGGCTGTCGTTCGTGCTTTGCGTATAAGTACGTGTAATGCGAATAATGAATAACAATACAAATTAAGATAATAAGTTAAGTATTGGGTATGCAATGAATTATGTCAGGAATTGTTCAAGTGGATTTTTTAAACTTACGCACTCAGAACACATTATTATAAATATTAACGGGTATTTATCAAGTTTATTTAGCTATTTTTCCCGACGTTTCGACAGGTTTACACTCTGTCGTGGTCACGGTCGTCGTCCCGTCGTAAACCTGTCGACACGTCGGGAAAAACAATAATATTTAAAATAAATATTTATAATAATTTGACGCCTAGGACACCACTGCAGATGTTGTGTTCGGTGATGCGCGGGCGTTAAACTAAACGGTATCGATTAATGCATACACCAAGATTAACGGTATTTACTTCTACGTCACGTAGAATGTCAAATTCGTTGCCAGAAACCTGAAAAATAATACTAATACATATTAGTGCTCCAACAAACATCAAACCCTAGGTGTGTCGTTTAGCGACTTCTTCAATGCATATAGGTCATTATACAAAAGGGTTATCAAAGCGTTCTGCGTTTTGGTCCAAACGTTAATGCGTTAAGTTATTGCTTTAACTCTTGGTCATTATGTGTCTGAACCATTATACATTTGAAATTATCTGTCTGTCTTTATATGTAGGTACCACACGTGCATAGCCGTGTGAAGGTTTTTTATCTTGCCGTTATAATAACAGTGCGTGCAATAGGTACCCGCAATCTACTAGGCGTGGCGGTTAATCTTCAGCCATGCGATTTAATAGCCTGGTCCCTCGTCGATAAGATAAATACATTAGGCACGCGCGTGACAGCTACAGTGAAGGCTTCCGTAGTCAGTAAGGATAAGAACTACCTGTCAGAACTGTAGTCAGGTTCAAAAAGAAATCAATATCATCTAGTTAGAAAAATAAATAAACTAAGTATGAAGCATACATCTTTTTTGACGTGACGACGTCATACAAATCGATGAGCGCCGGCTGCACGCACGAAAAAGCATTACTCATTGTCTCGTTCCACCTGGGCCGAGCATGCAAGCGAGAGCGCGGAACAAGAGGCACGGTCGGACATACAGACAGACAAAAAGGTAGACGGACATTGCGAAACTATAAGGGAACCTTGTGGACTACCTTGTGAACCACATGATACTTGACTGAATCTTGTGGTGTGGTAGGAATTAAACGTAAGTAAAACTTTGCTTAGCTTGGGGCTTGATTGTCTTCTGTTGATTGTCCACCAATATTGACTATAATTATTTATAACATTAAATAAAACGCACATGCGTGGTGCCCCATCCAGCAATGATCACAGGCATGTTATCGTGCACATTGTACTCTTGACTGACGATTGCAATTGGCGCGATACTATCGCTATACTTTAAAGGGGTCTGCAGCTTAACGAGGGATATATCACCAGCCGCTTCCCCAGATTGTCCATACGTGGGATGGTTAAGTCGTTGCGCGCAGATGACGATGCCACCACTCATGCGACACCAGCGCGAACTCAACGATTCTGGATTGTAAAGAAACTGTAAGCAAATATAATGAGTTCTGAGAACATAGGTACCTACCAAGCAGAAAAACTTTATTCAAAATACACAAAAACTGTTGTTATATAAACTTGATATCTCGTAATGAATTAATTGAAGATCTAAAGGATATTTAGTAATCACTTCAATTTTTTGAGTTTTTGTGTACATTGTAATCACATATTAACTGGCTATATTCATATTGACTGTTAAGAGAGCAATTTTGGTCTAGTGGTAGTAGCCCCGCCTTCCGTTTCTAAGGCCGTGGGTTCGATGGTGCACGAATGGCTTTTTCTTTTCGAAAAAAATATGTATGTACCTACGCTATACCAGTACTCTCAAACAGTAAATGAAAACATCGTGAGTTAACCGAGAAATGAGAATGAATGACCGAACCGATGAATGAGTTAAGTGAGAAATGTTCGAAAATATATGACAAGAGCTTTGAGGCGCACTTCAATTCTTTTACCACACTCGTTCGAATTAGTCATACGATGAGAAAAATAAGACTATTTATGTAAGAAATTCTAAATTTCGTTTTAAGGTTCCAACTAAACTAATCACACAACCACACACACACTACACACACACCATCATACAAACAATATTGTTCTATAGGTACATAGGTATATAGCGAAAATTATGCACCTTTCGGCTTAAATAGGTACTTAATAGATATCATAGGACAACTTTATTACTATTGTATAGGCTATTTAAGGACATATTATCATATTATATTATTTAAGGACCATTGTATATTTTGTACTATCAAAAGGGACCGATAACATGAATGCATGGATCGGACTAATAATGTGACAATACAGCTATGGCAAAAGAAATGACAATGGTAAAAAAATTGCAGTGTTGTCTTCATAACAACCTCAAAATCGCAGACGATGATCAAAAATCCACCAGAGCTACGTTGGACATGGTTAGCACCTGACAATAAAATAAAAACACTAAATTGATTTTATCACGATGAATACCATCGATCATCGCCTAGTTTGAGCAAAACAATTTGGAATAAAAATAGCACGAGAATAAACTTTATTTAAAAACCACAGATATATATAAAATATGAAAAAAAACACCACGGAACTTTCGAGTAATAAACACAACAAACAACTCTGTACAAGAATACTACAATAACATTGAAAATATCTAAGAAAATACTGAGAAATTAAGTAATAGTTAAAATGAAATAAAAGAGCTAATAAACCAAAGACACACTGAGAAAAAAATAACAAATCAAAACATGAAAAAATCAACTAAACAACATATATAACCGACGTAGATACCGCTAGACTCGCTTACTTCAGCTACTTTCATAGCATTATGTCGTATGGCATTCTGTTGTGGGGGAGTGCTGCTGATGACACCATATTTGTGCTGCAGAAGTGGGCTGTTCGTGCAATTTATAACATGGGCCCTAGAGAATCACTTAGAAATAAGTCACTTAAAATCCCTAGCGGACGCATGCGGGCGCGCACGTGGCGCCAAAAGAAATTCCGTTGAACCCCAATCGGACGCAGGCGGGCGCGCTCCCGCATTTAAAACAAGACCTTATTCTAAACGTTTACAGACTACTTTCGTATGGAGAAGTTTACTGAGTTACGTTCTTTGATATATTATCGACCTTCTGAGCAAAAAATATTACGCAGTCTGTGATCGTTCAATTTTTCATCGTCAGTTGAACTTCGCGTCGCTCGGCGGCAGGTCCGCGAACCGTGTGTGAGAGAAATAGTGAGTTTTACTGGATTTATCGATAGTGAGGGGTGTTTATTATTACAAAAACGGTTTATTATGCTCTTATAAGTGTTTGTGGATAATAAAATACATAGCTACTAATAATAATAACTTTTAGATATGACGCGTAAATTTCCGTAAACTCCCGAGCGGTCAATGGCGGCCGCGCTCGCCCCATTTGATTATAAAAATAAATTTACATGTTTACAGTCTACTTTTGTATGGAGAAGTTTACTGAATTACGTTCTTTGATATATTGTCTACATTCTGAACAACAAATATAGCATAATCAGTGTTCGTTTAGTATTTTATGAATTTTCGCGTTTCGCGCGTGAGTGAGTGTGAGTGCAGTGACCGTTGATTGTGATTTGACTTATTTGATGGTGGATTTACTGGATATAACGATGGTAAGTGGTGTTTATTATTACAAAAACTGTTTATTCTGCTCATTATAAGTATTTTTGGATAATCAATTGTAAGAAATACATAGTAATAACTTCTAGATAAGGCGGGAAAAAGTTCGTTGCCATGCTACTGATTTTGAAGTGATTTATTCTAAACTATTTATTCTAAAATATAGTATTTGACTAAACACGTTATTTTTATGCCTGATAGATAGGTAATATATCTATTATTACATTGTTTTTTACAGAATAATAAAATATGGTTTGGTTGTAGAGTTATTAATTTTTTAGAACAATGCAGTATTTTTTCCGCTACTATAATCTAGTCTAGTCTAGTTTAGAATCTAGTGCTTGGGCTGTCAAAATTTTTAAACAAAATATTTTTTCTGTGTGACGGGTTAAAGAAATTAATATTATGACAGTGCCTTGTCAGTATATATACGAAAATTTAATGTATGTGCACAAAAATATTCATTTATTTAAAAAAAAAATGCGATAATCATAGTATTAACACTAGAAATAAAGATAAACTCGCTGTTCCCACTGTTAGGCTCGCTAAAGTTAATAAGTCTTTTATAGGGCAATGTGTACGCTTCTATAACAAGGTCCCAAGCGACGTGTTAGATTCGTCGATTGGCAAATTTAAAAACGTAACTAAACAGAAACTGTCTATTAAAGCATATTATAAAATATCTGATTATTTAGATGACGAAAATGCTTGGGATGAATCAGCTCCAACTAGACTCGGCATCCGTAACAAAATTGTCAAGGATCATACAAAAAAGTGTTAAGACCAGACAAGTTTCTTGCCGGATTCTTCTTGAACTGGAGTTAGGAGGAACCGGTACCTAGATTCACTAGCATGTAAGAAGACGATTCAAAGTAGTCCTTGTGATTTTATTGAATAAATAAATATTGAATTTAGAATTTTGAATATAATATTGTTATCAAAAATATAAAATGCAATACAAAGAAATAAATACTTGAGTAATAGTGAACTTTTTAGAAAGAGCTGGTGTAATCAAAAGAACACACAAACATCTCAATAACTCAATAACAGCTAATGAGTCAATTAAAAAACCAGGCCGGTATCACAGTCACAAATAGAGAACAACTAATAAAAATAGCAACAGGTTTTTATAGAAAATTGTACTCAAAAGAAGAAACGATAACACAAAATTTCAACGATGACGATGACCCAATACCATTATATAATGAAAACGAAATAGATATCTCAATTAATAAATTAAAAACCGAAAAGAGCCTTGTCCCAGAATAATGAACGAGGTGATCATCACTGGCAAAAATACACTCACAAAGCCTCACTAACTTGTTCTACCTTATAGTTGTTAGTTTGTGTAATATATTCTTAACTTGATCTGTGTTATGTATTTTACTCTGTGGGTAAGACTGAACTATAACTCTATGGTCAGCTTATGCAATGGTTTAATCTTTCTCTTAGACATCAACCTTCATGGCCGCAACAGCTCTCATAATATGCTTGTTTAATGTGATATAATAAATACTAAGTAATAAGCCAAATCTAAGTGTTTCAATTGTTAACGACAACCTGCCACCACCAGCACTCTGCAACAATAGTAACCAACAATGAAATACCAAAGCAATGGACTTATTCAACTTATTACTACTCTTCAAGAAAGTTAATATCTAACTACAGACCGATCAGCCCTAAGTTCAGTCTATATAAAGTATTTTCACCGACGCTTCTACGACGCCTCACAAAAATCTTAGATGAGAATCAACCAGTACAAACCCAGCCTGGTTTGTATGTAGCTACTCGACCGTTGACCACATCCATTCTCTGAAAATGATTTTAGAAAAATACAAAGAATACGATTTTTCTCTTTACTTATGTTTTTAAACTACAACAAGCCTTTGACTCAATACCTTTGACTCAATAGATAAGTAAGCTAGACAGTCATCACCAGATAGCGCAATCGATTAGTACTGTCATATTGTAACCGCGTATTATACGGAATTGTCGCGAGAATAAAGAAATATAATAGAAGAATCTAAGTCTTGGTTCCTAAAGGATATTTATTAAGTAAATAGAATCTTGTGAGGTAATACCCAAAATCACACACTAGCGTATGGGAAGCTCTATCAGCACAAAGCTTTAATAAAGGTTATATTGATCTTCTAAATGTTGAATCATGTTAGAAAAACCAGGGACATGTTATTGAGAGAGGATTAAAACAAGGAGACCCTCTCTCACCAAAGCTCTTTATTGCAGTGCTTGAACACATTTTCAGAAACCTAAATTGAGAAACAAAAGGCTTAAAACTTCAAGGTGGATAGATACTTATGTGGAGGTGGAAAGAGAGGAGACTTTTACCGCAGATAGAAGCGGTCCTTACTTGCAATAAAAAAGTATACTATATTATATATAGCATAGTATATTAAACTTAGATTATATAAGAATTAGATTAAGCCTAAAATTAAAGTTTTTGTTATTATATTTAATAAGAGTTTAATAAAGTTTTATTATTATTATTATATACATCTATTACACATTGTACTTAAGCAATAAAATTAACTTTGAACTAGTAATTTTAGCCGAAGGTAAAATAAGCATTACAATAAAAGAAGTAGGTACGTAAAGTTCTTTTTTAGGGAGAATTTAGCACCTAACCGTTCTGTCGGGGTTTATTTAAATGTTGAATGTACACCTTGTTACGGTTGAAGCAAATACACGTACCTATATGTTATCCATATATGGCTGTTCTGATCGCCTCTTGTTCTAAGCAAAATAACGTTTGTATGGAAAAAATGAGTCTTTTTAACCGCTATTTAGTGGATATCTGCTCGTTACTTGAAGGAATACTAGTTATAAAAGATATATGGTATGTATTTATACAATTTTGCTTCCTACTTTCTCGTTTCAAATCGTTTTTAAAGTAATTGTTTGTTTTATACCAAGTTTCATTCAATTTCGGT